>JAGQAX010000014.1:13750674-14185023 GCA_019142605.1 Cephalopholis sonnerati
TCATAGTACAGCATGTCGTCCGAAATCATGAAAAAAAAGTCATAGTATAGCATGTCGTCCGAAATAGTGAAAAAAAAGTCATAGTATAGCATGTCGTCCGAAATAGTGAAAAAAAGTCATAGTATAGCATGTCGTCCGAAATGGTGAAAAAAAGTCATAGTATAGCATGTCGTCCGAAATAGTGAAAAAAAAGACATAGTATAGCATGTCGTCCGAAATCATGGAAAAGAAAGTCATACTACTGCATGTCGTCCGAAATCATGAAAAAACGTCATAGTATAGCATGTCGTCCGAAATCATGAAAAACAAAGTCATACCATTGCATGTCGTCCAAAATCATGACAAAAAGTCATAGTATAGCATGTCGTCCGAAATCATGAAAAAGAAAGTCATACTATTGCATGTCGTCCGAAATCATGAAAAAACGTCATAGTATAGCATGTCGTCCGAAATCATGAAAAAAAAGTCATAGTATAGTATGTCGTCCGAAATAGTGAAAAAAAGTCATAGTTTGGCATGTCGTCCGAAATAGTGAAAAATAAGTCATAGTATAGCATGTCATCCGAAATCATGAAAAAACGTCATAGTATAGCATGTCGTACGAAATAGTGAAAAAAAGTCATAGTATAGCATGTCGTCCAAAATCATGAAAAAAAGATATAGTATAGCATGTCATCCGAAATAGTGAAAAAAAAGTCATAGTATAGCATGTCGTCCGAAATCATGAAAAACAAAGTCATACTATTGCATGTCGTCCAAAATCATGAAAAAGAGTCATAGTATAGCATGTCGTCCGAAATCATGAAAAAACGTCATAGTATAGCATGTCGTTCGAAATAGTGAAAAAAAAGTCATAGTATAGCATGTCGTCCGAAATCCTGAAAAATATTTCATAGTATAGCATGTCGTCCGAAATCATGAAAAAATGTCATAGTATAGCATGTCGTCCGAAATAGTGAAAAAAAAGTTATAGTATAGGATGTCGTCCGAAATCATGAAAAAAAGTCATAGTATAGCATGTCATCCGAAATAGTGAAAAAAAAGTCATAGTATAGCATGTCGTCCGAAATAGTGAAAAAAAAGTCATAGTATAGCATGTCGTCCAAAATCATGAAAAAACACCATAGTATAGCATGTCGTGCCAAATCATAAAAAAATATCATAGTATAGCATGTCGTCCGAAATCATGAAAAAAAGTCATAGTATAGCATGTCGTTCGAAATAATGAAAAAAAAGTCATAGTATAGCATGTCGTCCGAAATAGTGAAAAAAAAACTCATAGTATAGCATGTCGTCCGAAATCAGGAAAAACAAAGTCATACTATTGCATGTCGTCTGAAATAATGAAAAAAAAGTCATAGTATAGCATGTCGTCCGAAATAATGAAAAAACGTCATAGTATAGCATGTCGTCCAAAATCATGAAAAAACGTCATAGTATAGCATGTCGCCCGAAATCATGAAAAACAAAGTCATACCATTGCATGTCGTCCAAAATAGTGAAAAAAAAGTCAAAGTATAGCATGTCGTCCGAAATCATGAAAAACAAAGTCATAGTATAGCATGTCGTCCGAAATAGTGAAAAAAAAGTCATAGTATAGCATGTCGTCCGAAATAGTGAAAAAAAAGTTAAAGTATAGGATGTCGTCCGAAATCATGAAAAAAAGTCATAGTATAGCATGTCGTCCGAAATAGTGAAAAAAAAGTCATAGTATAGCATGACGTCCGAAATCATGAAAAAATGTCATAGTATAGCATGTCGTCTGAAATCATGAAAAAATGTCATAGTATAGCATGTCGTCCGAAATCATGAAAAAAAAGTCATAGTATAGCATGTCCTCCGAAATCATGAAAAAATGTCATAGTATAGCATGTCGTCCGAAATCATGAAAAAAAAGTCATAGTATAGCATGTCATCCAAAATAGTGAAAAAAAAGTCATAGTATAGCATGTCGTCCGAAATCATGAAAAAAAAGTCATAGTATAGCATGTCGTCCGAAATAGTGAAAAAAAGTCATAGTATAGCATGTCGTCCGAAATCATGAAAATATTTCATAGTATAGCATGTCGTCCGAAATCATGAAAAAAAGTCATAGTATAGCATGTCGTCCGAAATGGTGAGAAAAAGTCATAGTATAGCATGTCGTCCGAAATAGTGAAAAAAAAGACATAGTATAGCATGTCGTCCGAAATCATGAAAATATTTCATAGTATAGCATTTCGTCCGAAATCATGGAACAGAAAGTCATACTACTGCATGTCGTCCGAAATCATGAAAAAACGTCATAGTATAGCATGTCGTCCGAAATCATGAAAAACAAAGTCATACCATTGCATGTCGTCCAAAATCATGACAAAAAGTCATAGTATAGCATGTCGTTCGAAATCATGAAAAAGAAAGTCATACTATTGCATGTCGTCCGAAATCATGAAAAAACGTCATAGTATAGCATGTCGTCCGAAATCATGAAAAAAAAGTCATAGTATAGCATGTCGTCCGAAATAGTGAAAAAAAGTCATAGTATAGTATGTCGTCCGAAATAGTGAAAAAAAGTCATAGTATAGCATGTCGTCCGAAATAGTGAAGAAAAAGTCATAGTATAGCATGTCATCCGAAATCATGAAAAAACGTCATAGTATAGCATGTCGTACGAAATAGTGAAAAAAAGTCATAGTATAGCATGTCGTCCAAAATCATGAACAAAAGATATAGTATAGCATGTCATCCGAAATAGTGAAAAAAAAGTCATAGTATAGCATGTCGTCCGAAATCATGAAAAACAAAGTCATACTATTGCATGTCGTCCAAAATCATGAAAAAAAGTCATAGTATAGCATGTCGTCCGAAATAGTGAAAAAACGTCATAGTATAGCATGTCGTCCGAAATCATGAAAAAACGTCATAGTATAGCATGTCGTCCGAAATAGTGAAAAAAAAGTCATAGTATAGCATGTCGTCCGAAATCCTGAAAAATATTTCATAGTATAGCATGTCGTCCGAAATCATGAAAAAAAGTTATAGTATAGCATGTCGTCTGAAATCATGAAAAAAAAGTCATAGTATAGCATGTCGTACGAAATAGTGAAAAAAAAGTTATAGTATAGGATGTCCTCCGAAATCATGAAAAAAAGTCATAGTATAGCATGTCGTCCAAAATCATGAAAAAACACCATAGTATAGGATGTCGTCCAAAATCACCAAAAAAAAGTCATACTATAGCATGTCGTCCCAAATCATGAAAATATGTCATAGTACAGCATGTTGTCCGAAATCATGAAAAAATATCATAGTATAGCATGTCGTCCGAAATCATGAAAAAAAAGTCATAGTATAGCATGTCGTCCGAAATAGTGGAAAAAACGTCATAGTATAGCATGTCGTCCGAAATCATGAAAAACAAAGTCATACCATTGCATGTCGTCCAAAATCATGACAAAAAGTCATAGTATAGCATGTCGTCCGAAATCATGAAAAAGAAAGTCATACTATTGCATGTCGTCCGAAATCATGAAAAAAAGTCATAGTATAGCATGTCGTCCGAAATCATGAAAAACAAAGTCATACTATTGCATGTCGTCCAAAATCATGAAAAAGAGTCATAGTATAGCATGTCGTCCGAAATCATGAAAAAACGTCATAGTATAGCATGTCGTTCGAAATAGTGAAAAAAAAGTCATAGTATAGCATGTCGTCCGAAATCCTGAAAATATTTCATAGTATAGCATGTCGTCCGAAATCATGAAAAAAAGTCATAGTATAGCATGTCATTAGAAATAATGAAAAAAAAGTCATAGTATAGCATGTCGTCCGAAATCATGAAAAAAGTCATAGTATAGCATGTCGTTAGAAATAATAAAAAAAAAGTCATAGTATAGCATGTCGTCCGAAATAGTGAAAAAAAAGTCATAGTATAGCATGTCGTCCGAAATCATGAAAAACAAAGTCATACTATTGCATGTCGTCCGAAATCATGAAAAACAAAGTCATACTATTGCATGTCGTCCGAAATAATGAAAAAACGTCATAGTATAGCATGTCATCCAAAATCATGAAAAAATGTCATAGTATAGCATGTCGTCCGAAATCATGAAAAACAAAGTCATAGTATAGCATGTCGTCCGAAATCATGAAAAAAAAGTCATACTATTGCATGTCGTCCGAAATCATGAAAAAAAAGTCATACCATTGCATGTCGTCCGAAATCATGACAAAAAGTCATAGTATAGCATTTCGTCCGAAATCATGACAAAAAGTCATAGTATAGCATGTCGTCCAAAATCACCAAAAAAAAGTCATACTATAGCATGTCGTCCCAAATCATGAAAATATGTCATAGTACAGCATGTCGTCCGAAATCATGAAAAAAAAGTCATAGTATAGCATGTCGTCCGAAATAGTGAAAAAAAAGTCATAGTATAGCATGTCGTCCGAAATAGTGAAAAAAAGTCATAGTATAGCATGTCGTCCGAAATGGTGAAAAAAAGTCATAGTATAGCATGTCGTCCGAAATAGTGAAAAAAAAGACATAGTATAGCATGTCGTCCGAAATCATGAAAATATTTCATAGTATAGCATGTCGTCCGAAATCATGGAAAAGAAAGTCATACTACTGCATGTCGTCCGAAATCATGAAAAAACGTCATAGTATAGCATGTCGTCCGAAATCATGAAAAACAAAGTCATACCATTGCATGTCGTCCAAAATCATGACAAAAAGTCATAGTATAGCATGTCGTCCGAAATCATGAAAAAGAAAGTCATACTATTGCATGTCGTCCGAAATCATGAAAAAACGTCATAGTATAGCATGTCGTCCGAAATCATGAAAAAAAAGTCATAGTATAGTATGTCGTCCGAAATAGTGAAAAAAAGTCATAGTTTGGCATGTCGTCCGAAATAGTGAAAAAAAAGTCATAGTATAGCATGTCATCCGAAATCATGAAAAAACGTCATAGTATAGCATGTCGTACGAAATAGTGAAAAAAAGTCATAGTATAGCATGTCGTCCAAAATCATGAAAAAAAGATATAGTATAGCATGTCATCCGAAATAGTGAAAAAAAAGTCATAGTATAGCATGTCGTCCGAAATCATGAAAAACAAAGTCATACTATTGCATGTCGTCCAAAATCATGAAAAAGAGTCATAGTATAGCATGTCGTCCGAAATCATGAAAAAACGTCATAGTATAGCATGTCGTTCGAAATAGTGAAAAAAAAGTCATAGTATAGCATGTCGTCCGAAATCCTGAAAATATTTCATAGTATAGCATGTCGTCCGAAATCATGAAAAAAAGTCATAGTATAGCATGTCATTAGAAATAATGAAAAAAAAGTCATAGTATAGCATGTCGTCCGAAATCATGAAAAAAGTCATAGTATAGCATGTCGTCTGAAATAGTGAAAAAAAAGTCATAGTATAGCATGTCGTCCGAAATAGTGAAAAAAAAGTCATAGTATAGCATGTCGTCCGAAATCATGAAAAACAAAGTCATACTATTGCATGTCGTCCGAAATAATGAAAAAACGTCATAGTATAGCATGTCATCCAAAATCATGAAAAAATGTCATAGTATAGCATGTCGTCCGAAATCATGAAAAACAAAGTCATAGTATAGCATGTCGTCCGAAATCATGAAAAAAAAGTCATACTATTGCATGTCGTCCGAAATCATGAAAAAAAAGTCATACCATTGCATGTCGTCCGAAATCATGACAAAAAGTCATAGTATAGCATTTCGTCCGAAATCATGACAAAAAGTCATAGTATAGCATGTCGTCCAAAATCACCAAAAAAAAGTCATACTATAGCATGTCGTCCCAAATCATGAAAATATGTCATAGTACAGCATGTCGTCCGAAATCATGAAAAAAAAGTCATAGTATAGCATGTCGTCCGAAATAGTGAAAAAAAAGTCATAGTATAGCATGTCGTCCGAAATAGTGAAAAAAAGTCATAGTATAGCATGTCGTCCGAAATGGTGAAAAAAAGTCATAGTATAGCATGTCGTCCGAAATAGTGAAAAAAAAGACATAGTATAGCATGTCGTCCGAAATCATGAAAATATTTCATAGTATAGCATGTCGTCCGAAATCATGGAAAAGAAAGTCATACTACTGCATGTCGTCCGAAATCATGAAAAAACGTCATAGTATAGCATGTCGTCCGAAATCATGAAAAACAAAGTCATACCATTGCATGTCGTCCAAAATCATGACAAAAAGTCATAGTATAGCATGTCGTCCGAAATCATGAAAAAGAAAGTCATACTATTGCATGTCGTCCGAAATCATGAAAAAACGTCATAGTATAGCATGTCGTCCGAAATCATGAAAAAAAAGTCATAGTATAGTATGTCGTCCGAAATAGTGAAAAAAAGTCATAGTTTGGCATGTCGTCCGAAATAGTGAAAAAAAAGTCATAGTATAGCATGTCATCCGAAATCATGAAAAAACGTCATAGTATAGCATGTCGTACGAAATAGTGAAAAAAAGTCATAGTATAGCATGTCGTCCAAAATCATGAAAAAAAGATATAGTATAGCATGTCATCCGAAATAGTGAAAAAAAAGTCATAGTATAGCATGTCGTCCGAAATCATGAAAAACAAAGTCATACTATTGCATGTCGTCCAAAATCATGAAAAAGAGTCATAGTATAGCATGTCGTCCGAAATCATGAAAAAACGTCATAGTATAGCATGTCGTTCGAAATAGTGAAAAAAAAGTCATAGTATAGCATGTCGTCCGAAATCCTGAAAAATATTTCATAGTATAGCATGTCGTCCGAAATCATGAAAAAAAGTTATAGTATAGCATGTCGTCTGAAATCATGAAAAAAAAGTCATAGTATAGCATGTCGTACGAAATAGTGAAAAAAAAGTTATAGTATAGGATGTCGTCCGAAATCATGAAAAAAAGTCATAGTATAGCATGTCATCCGAAATAGTGAAAAAAAAGTCATAGTATAGCATGTCGTCCGAAATCATGAAAAAATGTCATAGTATAGCATGACGTCCGAAATCATGAAAAAAAAGTCATAGTATAGCATGTCGTCCAAAATCACCAAAAAAAAGTCATAGTATAGCATGTCGTCCGAAATAGTGAATAAAAAGTTATAGTATAGGATGTCATCCGAAATCATGAAAAAAAGTCATAGTATAGCATGTCGTCCGAAATCCTGAAAATATTTCATGTTATAGCATGTCGTCCAAAATAGTGAAAAAAAAGTCATAGTATAGCATGTCGTCCGAAATAGTGAAAAAAAGTCATAATATAGCATGTCGTCCGAAATCATGAAAAAACGTCATAGTATAGCATGTCGTCCGATATCATGAAAATATTTCATATCATAGCATGTCGTCCGAAATCATGAAAAACAAAGTCATACTATTGCATATCGTCCAAAATCATGAAAAAAAGTCATAGTATAGCATGTCGTCCCAAATCATGAAAAAATATCATAGAACAGCATGTCGTCCGAAATCATGAAAAAATGTCATAGTATAGCATGTCGTCCGAAATAGTGAAAAAAAAGTTATAGTATAGGATGTCATCCGAAATCATGAAAAAAAGTCATAGTATAGCATGTCGTCCGAAATCCTGAAAATATTTCATGTTATAGCATGTCGTCCAAAATAGTGAAAAAAAAGTCATAGTATAGCATGTCATCCGAAATAGTGAAAAAAAGTCATAGTATAGTATGTCGTCCGAAATCATGAAAAACAAAGTCATACTATTGCATGTCGTCCGAAATCATGAAAAAACGTCATAGTATAGCATGTCGTCCAAAATAGTGAAAAAAAGTCATAGTATAGCATGTCGTCCGAAATAGTGAAAAACAAAGTCATACTATTGCATATCGTCCAAAATCATGAAAAAAAGTCATAGTATAGCATGTCGTCCGAAATCATGAAAAAACGTCATAGTATAGCATGTCGTCCAAAATCATGAAAAAACGTCATAGTATAGCATGTCGTCCGAAATAGTGAAAAACAAAGTCATAGTATAGCATGTCGTCCGACATCATGAAAAACAAAGTCATACTATTGCATGTCGTACAAAATCATGAAAAAAAGTCATAGTATAGCATGTCGTCCGAAATAGTGAAAAAAAAGTCATAGTATAGCATGTCGTCCAAAATAGTGAAAAAACGTCATAGTATAGGATGTCATCCGAAATCATGAAAAAATGTCTTAGTATAGCATGTCGTCCGAAATAGTGAAAAACAAAGTCATACTATTGCATGTCGTCCAAAATCATGAAAAAAAAGTCATAGTATAGCATGTCGTCCCAAATCATGAAAAAATGTCATAGTATAGAATGTCGTCCGAAATTATGAAAAAAAAGTCATAGTATAGCATGTCGTCCAAAATCATGAAAACACGTCATACTATAGCATGTTGTCCGAAATAGTGAAAAAAAAGTCATAGTATAGCATGTCGTCCGAAATCATGAAAATATTTCATAGTATAGCATGTCGTCCGAAATCATGAAAAACAAAGTCATACTATTGCATGTCGTCCGAAATCATGAAAAAAAAATAATAGTATGACATTTATGACATGCTATACTATGACACTTTTATGACATATTTATGACATACTATACTATGACATATGTATGACATACTATACTATGACACTTTTATGACATATTTATGACATACTATACTATGACACTTTTATGACATATTTATGACATGCTATACTATGACATATTTATGACATACTATAATATGACATTCATGACATACTATACTATGACACTTTTATGACATATTTATGACAAACTATACTATGACATATTTATGACATACTATAATATGACATATATGACATACTATACTATGACACTTTTATGACATATTTATGACATACTACACTATGACACTTTTATGACATATTTATGACAAACTATACTATGACATATTTATGACATACTATAATATGACATATATGACATACTATACTATGACACTTTTATGACATATTTATGACATACTACACTATGACACTTTTATGACATATTTATGACACACTATACTATGACATATTTATGACATACTATAATATGACATTCATGACATACTATACTATGACACTTTTATGACATATTTATGACATACTACACTATGACACTTTTATGACATATTTATGACATACTACACTATGATGTATTTATGACATACTACACTATGACACTTTTGTGACATATTTATGACATACTATACTATGACTTTTTTTTTTGGCACACTGTGACTTTTTTAGAGATACTATACTATGAGTCTTTAATGACATATTTATGACATACTACACTATGACATATTCATGACATACTATACTATGACTTTTTTTTTGGCACACTGACTTTTTTAGAGATACTATACTATGAGTCTTTAATGACATATTTATGACATACTATACTATGACACTTTTATGACATATTTATGACATACTACACTATGACATATTTATGACATACTAAAATATGACATATTTATGACATACTACACTTTGACATAGTTATGACATACTATACTATGACATATTTATGACATACTAAAATATGACATATTTATGACATACTACACTTTGACATATTTATGACATACTATACTATAGCTTTTGATGACATTTTCATGATCAATTAGTCCTTTGGTTTTTAAAATGTCAGAAAATTGTGAAAAAACCCAATGTGATATCTAAATGTTTTAAGTCCAACAGTCCAAACCCACAGATATTTACTGTACTAACTTGACATTTGATCATATCATTTACACTGAGTTAAGAGTGTTCTTCAGCCCCTTTGAAAGACAACCACAAGTCAAGAGAGTGTAATTAAGTACTTTTTTTATTAATTCAATACAATTTTACATTTTCTCTTTATATAGACTTTGTGTTGCAACAATAGTAGTGCTTTCATTTAATTTCTTTCTTGTAAAATAAAACAGGCATCACTAAAGGTATGTACTGCCATGTAATCTGCCATTTAAACCTGTCTGAATATGAAATGTGAATTAATTTGCTGTTAAGAAAGACACAAAAAGGTTCCTTCCCAGTTTGGGGAAAAGATCACAAATAAGTACCTCAGCTATTGAGTTTAAAGGCCCAGCTGAAAATTTGGACATACATACACAAGACCCAGAGAATGCTGTAGGTAAGTCCTAAATCAGAATTTGAACACATAATCACAAACCTGTTAAATTAGATTTCTGCTACATTTGTCATCCAATGTGTTAACCAGCGTTAAAGGTTTCTGCAGAATTCATGTCTGGGTTGGTTTTTGGTTGGCTTTGGAGTCTTCAGTGAATCTCATAGACAGCCACAGGTCTTAACCACCATGTTACGGTGTTTTTTAAGGATGACGTTGTTGTTGTCGTCATAGAAGAGGACGGAGATGGGGCTGAGCTTAGTGGGGGCGCAGCACGCCTTAGGAACCTCGTCAGGTTTCAGGAGGTGGACCTGCAGCAGCAGCAGAGAGGAATGCAGTTAATATTTATAATTCAGGTATTTAACTAAAGCCCATTCATCACACTGAAAGGAGCAATCAGATCCTTTACTCAAGTAAAAGCACCAATACAACTATGTAGAAATACTCCATTAAACATTTTAGTCCAGCATGCAAAATGTACTGAAAATATCTAAGGCACAAGTTCTGCAGACAAACAGCCGGCAGCTGCAACACAGGCTGCAATGTAGCAGCAAAAGATAAAAGTACTGTTTATTTAAATGACGTCCGATGGCTCTGGCAATAGTGAATTTGGGCTGTTTCTAGCCAAACAAAATGTTCTTACTCTACTAAAAAGGTCTATCTCTGTAGGGATCCTTTCTATAATGTTGTGAGACACTTTCAATAACAAACTGAGCCTGTCAGCGGCAAAAACAAGCACTTATAATGGGCATAAATTGACAGCGTGCAGATGCCCTGAGTGGTTATATTGCTGTCTGTCTCACTGCTGCAGGCTGCAACTGTCTCGCTCAATACTGGACCAATTTGAGGAAATAAAAAAATACACAAGCCTTTAGGTACAGCAATAACTGTACCAAAAGCCCCATAACCCCACACAGAGAAGGGGTTGGCTCACTTTTCTAATGGAAACTAAGTGAATGTCAGGATGAAGCAACAGTGTGTCAGGTGTGTGTCGTCACTGTACTGACCACTTGCTGGATGAGGGCGTGGTTAGTGGCGTTCATGCAGGAGCCCAGAGGATAAAAACACTCTCCGTCACAGTAGTAAGCTGAATATCCAGTGGGGGCCAAAACCCAGTCCTGAGCAGAACCACAGGCATTTAGATGCAGTCAGGAAATTTAAGAAACATTATGTATTAAGACATATATCAGTACTGTATAATATGATAGAAAATGAGGAAGGGTCAGTACTGCCTGCGTCTGTCAAACTGCTGAAATATGAAAGATGAAGTAATAATCCTTCACTTTTACTGCTACTTAAAACTTAAATGCGGAGCTGACCTTCCATCCCAGGTCACTGAAGCTGACGTAGAGTTCATGTTTTTTACAGGGCTGACCTCCGTTGTTCGCAGGACTTCGATCTGAACAGAGAAGACAAAACATTTAGAAAGATAGTTTAGTAAAAGTCACCTTAAAAAAGCATGGTGAAATTGATTTGCAGGACAACCTTAATCAAGTTTTCAGATGACAATTTCCATATTTTAAGGTTTTAATATGAACTATAATCAATACATCATGTCTCAGCAAAATTATATTATAAATATTTGCAAAAAAAAAGAAGGAATTTCTTAATTTTAGTCCTTTCTCCATATTTGTTATACTGAGGACGTTGCTTTAGGACATTTTAATATACAGAAATCTCTTCATGACAGATGGTTTCCACATCTTGAATCTTGAAAAATGCAACAATTAAACCCATAAAAATACTGTAAGACACAAACAAATGATGAGAGTGAATTCAAGTGACATGAAAACATAAAATTCAGAGCTGTACTCTGACACAGTGTGGGGGCCTGGAACCTCACTATGGATGCTGGGGACTGGGAGGTCGTATTTGGGTTTCTTCTTGCGGGGATGTGGCTTGACAGCTCGTGGCGGCCGACACGGGACCTGACTCTCCCTGAAGAAGGTCACCATGAAGGGCTGTTTGGAGCGAGGGCCCCTGCGGCCCACCAACCCGATCCAGCCTGCAGACAGGGAGCGGTCTGGGAGAGGAAACAGAAATGGCAACAGTTCTACTACTTCAAAATAAACCTTTTCAAATCATTTGGGTGTAAATCACCCACTAAGTACATTAATAAAGGATCATGATGGTTCTGTGGTACACCTACCCTCCTCTGTCTCCACATAGAGACGTATGCCCAGGTTGCTGCGGGGGTGGAGGAGCCAGTGGTTGGAGGCTGAGGTGACGTCGAAGGCCAGCCAGCCCTCCTGTCCTGCAGGCACCGACTGCATGTCCAGCAGCACCAGCTCTGGTTCTCTGAGCACACACACAGACAATAATGTACATCTAATCAAACAACTACAAGTGATATTTTGGCCCCTAACTTAAAGAGATAAATGTACAAATCTTTCACTTTTACTCCTAAAATCAAGACATGAATTAAAATCTAATACAAAAAGATGCTCCAGAGGTCTATCAGTGTGGTTAAGAGTAAACCCTGGGTGGCTGGAGAAGGTAAACACACACCTGGAAAATGTTTCAGAGAGACTGTACAAATTGGTCATGATGAATAATACATTAGCTGAACATCTGACAGTGTATTACACTTTAAAAAAAATCAAAGCTGGCATTAGTTTTGTTTTCTCTCAGTCTCCACAGGAAATTGTTTTGTCATTCTTTCGCTCAAAATTTACTGGGAGATGTCAAAGGTCAAACAGATAAGCGCCTCAGATCTTTTGGGGAATTCATAGTTTTGCTCAAGTCTATTTTATGAGATAAATATTAACAAACACAGGCTTGAACCCTGTTAGTCTGTTTGAAGAATGGAGCTCTTAATTACCGGTCCACACCCAAACCCAAATCCCCAAAACACTAAGAAACTAAAGAAGAAACAAGATTTCCCCAGTGTTGTGATCTACTACACTGTAACAAAGGTTCAATCTTCCATCTGGAAGAATAAAAATCTAATCTTTTTCTCAGATTATTTGTGAGTCAGACTATATTTAGATCACAGTCAGTGGGAGGATTATCAAAGTACTGGTTTGTTTGTGAGCAGATGTCATCAGAGAGAGAGGTGGAAACCATAAGATGAGAGATGAGTAACAACACTGGGCTAGTGTGAGAAAATGTCCTGGTGCATTTGTCTACAGTCTCAAATCATTATTTATTCAGCATTTAATCACATTACTGTAAGCAAAACTAAAACTGAATTAACATTAAAGTGTTCTATAAAAAGTTATAAAGTGTTTTATATAGAGAGAGGGCAAAAGAAAGCAAATAAAATAGCAGGGAAAGAAAATGTTAACTGTGGGCAACCTGTGTCTGTTCTCTCGCTGGATCTCATAGACGGAGATGTGCAGTGTTCGATTGGCCCTCTGGCCCATCGTCAGGGTCTTATAGATTCGAAACTCTGCTGCCGTCACCGTCTCACCCTGAGGGAGGGGCGTCAGATCAAAACGAAACTCCTTCCAGTACGGACGAGGCTGCAGGAGGTCACGCTCCTGCTCCACTGCAAAGAGAGAGGCACATATTTCTATGTGTTAACACATCGCTGACAGAGATCAAATATGTTAAACCCCGGCATTTACATGAGGCTCACTGGACTGATATATGTTTGATTATGTACTATAAAGTTCTGTTGTCTTTGAAATCAGCAACAATCAGAGATTAATAAAAGCTGCAAAGATCAGCTGTGCAGCTTAGAGTGTGATACAGTGCGTCAGACAGAGAGGCGTGAGAGGAATCAGATGGGGAAAGTTTTAGTTTAAAGCAGATGTAAGAGGAGAAAATGATGCAACTGTAAAAAGTAACAGTGTGAAGGTGTGGAGGAGATGAGATCACTGGGAGATGAGTCAATGACACAAAGGAAGGAGAACAGTGGTGGGAGAAGTTTTCACTCCTTTACTCTTATACTGATCCAGTTAAGAAACTGACTACAGCTTCAAGAAAAATGTAACACGTAAAATGTACAGCATTACTATCTCAAGTATAAATACCATGAAAGGGAAACATTACAATAATTAGTTTGGCATTTTGGGAAATACACTGATTTGCTTTTCTGAGAGTTAGATGCCACCGTCAAGACTTTACAGTAAATATAAAACTACAGCTAGTTAGCTTAGCTTAGCATAAAGACTGAAAATGGAGAGACAGCTGGACTGGCCTTGTCTGAACATAAGAAAATCAACCTAGCAGCATCTCTATAGCATCTCTATAGCATCTCTTTCAGGTGCCTGTGCTAGGTGAAATTTGTTATCTTCACACAGAGCCACGCTCGCTGTTTCCCTGTCTCCAGTCTTTGTGATAAGCTAACCAGTCGCTAGCTTCATATCTATTTTTGAGACATTAGAGTGGAAATAGTGCAAATACTCTGAAACTGCATCCTAATACCCATAGTAGCACACTATTTAGTCTGCCAGAGGAAGATTCAGTATGGCCCAATACACAGTATGTCAATTTCATTTTGAAGTATTCATAATAGAAATATTAATAGTTTAAATGAAAGAAATAATCATAAAGATCACCAACAACAAAATGACATAACAATGAAAATAACAATGGCAGACAAATGCATGGGCAGTGGTTAGCACTCTCAGCAAGAGGGTTCCTGGTTCAATCCCGGGTGCAGGAGCCCTTCTGTGTGGAGTTTGCATGTTCTCCCCGTGTCAGCGTGGGTTTTCTCCGGGTACACCGGCTTCCTCCCACAGTCCAAAGACATGCAGGTTGGAGATAAGTTAACTGGTCACTCTAAACTGTCCGTAGGTGTGAATGTGAGCATGAATGGTTGTCTGTCTCTATGTGTTAGCCCTGTGATAGTCTGATGACCTGTCCAGGGTGTACCCTGCCTCTCGCCCAATGTCAGCTGGGATAGGCTCCAGCCCCCCGCGACCCTCAAGAGGATAAGCAGTTAGAAAATGGATGGATGGATGGAGAAATGTATATGAGATTTCACAATATATTAGATTCTACAATGTATGCAGCTGTAACTTAAAAGTTAAACTACATCCATCACACAGTAACAATAGCAGAGCTCCACAGGTTGACCTTCGTCACTGATGAGTTCGGTGAACGGTGTTTGAAAGAGGCTCAACATTAAGGGTGTGATGTAATGAGGAAGTAGTATGTCTCGATTGTGTGCATACCTCATCCAACAGTATGTACTTTTTAAGGGCAGCTGCAGTACATACTAAAAGTAAAGAGAAAAAGTGTGTGATTCAGAGCGCACCCTATGTCAAACTACTCCTTAAAGTAAAATACAAGCCACTCAAATGAGAACTTAACAACAGTGATTAACTAAATTCCAGTGGTGGAATGTAACCAGGTACATTTAGAAAAGAATAAAAAGCTTTATTGTCATGATATATTCAACATAATGAGATTACAGGTGCCAAGTACAATTTCGAGGTATTTGTACTTCACTTGAGTATTTCCTTGTTATGCTACTTTACACCTCTACTCCTCCACATTTTGGAGACAAATGTTAAAACGTTCACTGCACTAAGTTTATGTCACAGCTTAGATTACTGATTATGTTGCCAGTTTAGGGACCTCTAATTGAGTATTTTTACACTGAAGTTACAGTAATTCTGTCAATAAAACATTTCACTGCTTTTTCCACCTCTGTTATACTCAGCCACTGAAGAAGTATATTTTTTAACTCCTCCTCTCAGCACAGTTTTAACACAGCAGGTAATACTGCGAATGTGAGTGTATTATCATACAAGAGAGGAGGAGATTTTTACACTGCACCAGTTCTGAGATTTATTTACCCAAAGAGGATTCATAAGACATATGGATGCTGTTTTGTTTTTTTCCAAAATCTTGCACTACACTCACTGACAAGGATGAAGGTTAAGTGTTTTGCTTAAGGGCACTTCATCAGCTGCTCAGCAGAGAGGAGAACATGTGATGTTCCACTTAAAGGGAAACTTTGGTATGTTTCAGCCTGTACCCTATTGTCCCTATTTTTGGTCTGACTGACTAATGAAGACAACAAGTTTCGAAACTGATCCAGTATTGAGCGAGAGTGCTACAGCTGCGAAACGGGCAACAATGTAATCCTCAGGGCAACAGTGCATAGTCAATGCACGTCTACTGAAAGTGCTTGTTTCTGCCACTGACAGACTCAGATTGTTATTAAAGGTATCACACTGACACCAGTCGTTACACTGCAGCCTGTTTGCCGCTGCCAACTGCAGCGCTCTCTCTCAGTAATGACCAACTTCAAAAACTCTTGTTCCCATCAGTCACTGCGACACAAAAACATAAGAAAATAAAATCCAGGTTGAAAACGCTGGAGTTTCCCTTTAACTACGCCAAACTGTAAAAACCAGCCACTGAAACACGTCGTGATGTGGACTTCCTGTTAAGGAACAATATACAGACCAAGAGGTGAGCTGGCGAACACACACCGTCCTGCACCAAATCCAAATATGAAACCGAAACACTGTGGCAGTGTGTGTGTGTGTGTGTGTGTCCTTGTGGAACCCCGCAGGGACACGAAACAGCTCTGGTCACTGGGGTTTGGCACACACGTATACACACACATACACACACACACACACACACACACACACACACACACACACACACACACACACACACACACACACACTGCATGGTAAATAGAGATACTTAGGACAGGACACCCCTGATGGTTTGGGCGTGCTCATATCAGCACACACACACACGCAGCAGTAATTAGAGACACTTAGTGCCCTGAACCACAGCAGCTGCTCAGCACACACACCACTAATTGCAGCCCTGCCTGGTATTTTTAGAGTCGCTCCCTCCACAGCAGTATTTTCATCTCGCTTCGGACCGTTTGCTTTTTTTTTCTCGGTGTGTGTCAGTGGGGCCTTTAATTCTAACCAGCTGTGTCTTCCCATTACATATGCGTAGGAACACACACCCATGCTTGTTTGATTCAACTTACATGAACTACACATACTGATTAGATTAGTCACAGAAATAGAAACTCAGTGTAGCATCTCTGCAGAGGATCAGGTGGCAAACGCAAAACATGTATGGAAAAATACTGTTAACGACATATACGCAGAATGTAACTAAGTACGTTTACCCAAGTACTGCACTTAAGTTCAGCGTTGAGGTGTTTCTGCTTTACCTGAGTGTTTCCTTTTTATCCTAATGTTTACTTCTGGTCTACTTATTTTAAAGCTTTAGTTACTTTGCAGGTTTAGGTTATTTATATAAAATATAATTCAACTAATAAGTAAATATACATTATTATATAAACTGCAGAGTAATTCAGATGAGCTCTACCTTTACCAGCTGCAACATTACAGTGATGTGCTCATTAATACATCAATAAATAAAACCCAGTGTTGTAATATATATGAATCTGAGCCATTTTGCAGACGAGTTCTTCTGTGACAGTTGCTCTTATACTGTATATAAGCATGGAGAAATATAAGAAATAAGAAATACAAATGTATTTGTCCCACACCGGGGAAATTCACACATTACAGCACATTAAGAGTCAAGACAAGAGAAAAAAAAGATATTACAAAAATACAAATTGGGTTAAAATAAAATACAATTTATATACACTAAGTATATTTTGATATAAAAAATTTTTGAATGCAGGACTGTTACTTACACTTCCTAATCTTTTTTTATGACCCACAGTAACACTTATTTCCCGGCCCTACTCGCCCGGCATTTTTCAAACTTATCAAATTCAAACTGTACACAAACATAATTTCAGTTAGCGGGCAGACATACAGGGAGACACAGAGCGTGGGGAGAAAATGAAGAAACATGCATTATGGTAAAAAGAAAAGCATCACACACCAATAAAAATACTGTAAACATCAATAATAAATTTGCCTTTATGTTACAAGATGTGGAAGGTTATCTGCCGAAGATTACCGTAACAATTTCATTACACACAACAAAATTCCACGACTTTTCCACGCCTGGATAATGCAATTGTGAAATGGACTTTTTCAGGATTACCATGAACATGGGAACTCTGAACTTACTGCATCAAAGTATTTTTACACTGTAGCAATGCTGCTTCTACCTCAGAAAAATATCTGCATACATAACCCATGCATACAAATAAGAAAACTAAGTATGTTGAATGATTCTTTGTGTTGCATGCAAGACACATTCAAAAACACAATTAGCCCGTGGTTATTTACTTTCTGCTAGATTTATTTCGTGTCCTCTGGGTCTATGTGATGCGTTCAGTTAGGTTTGATGAGGTTTTAAGGTTTTCACGACAAAATAAAAGCTTCACCATATGAAAGGAAACACTGGCGTGCACTGTGGGTCACTATTAAAGGCATGAGTCACTTTGAGTCACCTTTGTTTACAAGATTGTGGCGTTTTGGAGGTTGAAACTCTGTGTTTTTGCAGCGTTGACTGATAAATTTGAGGGTGCATGTCTCTCTCCAAAACAGAGGAGAATTTAGAGAAAGAAACCCTTCATTTGATGTGCGTTCATTAGAGACCCCGAGCACAGAGAGGAGATGATGTTTCCCACGGTAAACTGGGTGCAGATCATCATCCCATTCCAGAGGAGCTGGAGGAAGGAAGCCATTGAGAAGAGGATGTTTAATTTTTATCCCCTGACAGATAGGCATCAGTCAGGCTGCTGTGCGGTTTGGACGGAAGCAGAAACAGGATCTGGGTGGCAATGTTTAACAGTGTTTCTTAAGTATTTAGGGATGCAAATAACAATTATTCTCATTATCAACTAATCTTCTGTTTACTCAAAGATTATTCAATCAGTAATTTCGCCCATCACAAGTTTCCAAAGGCTCAAATTGTTTCTTTGTCAATTAAACTGTCGAAAACCCCAAGATGACTTTCATATATGGCAACAATGTGGGAAATCAGCTCATTTTTTTCAGCTTTTTTTATTTTGCTTGAAAAATAAAAAAAATTATTAACCATAAAAATGGTTGGGAAATAATTTTCTGTCAATAGACAAATTGACTCAACAAGAAGTTTTAGCTCTGTATAAACTACTGATTCCCTGCTTGGAACTATTACCAATTATATCCAGTTACTTATAAACCACGTCATTAAAATTGACTGAATATGGGTAATTTAATCAAATTTGGAGTTTCAGTTTCAGTTGTTTGGGGCTGTTATGTTGTATTCTTCTTTTTTCCCTCCATTTTTACTCTCTGCAGTTGTCTCGTCCATCCATTTTCATCATTTTTCCGGGGTCAGCTGCAGGGGCACCAGGCTGAGCTAAGTACTCCAGACATCCCTCTCCCCAGTGATGCTGTCCAGCTCCTCTTGGGGGATCCTGAGGCGTTCCCAGGCCAGATGAGATATATAATCCCTCCAGTGTGTTCTGGGTCTGCCCCGGGGCCTCCTAACAGTTGGACATGCCTGGAACACCTCTAACAAGAGGCGCCCAGGAGGATCACGATTAGATGCCCAAACCACCTAAACTGGCCCCGTTCAGTGCGAAGGAGCGAGGGATCTACTCCAAGCTTCCTCTGAATGTCTGAGCACCTCCCTCTATCTCTAAGGCTGAGCACCACCACCCTAGCCATCAAGAAGACCTAGATGATTCTGCATATTTGGGCCGCCAGTACCTCGCCCGGTATGGGGACACTGGGCCCCCCCAGAGCTAGACCTGGAGGGGAAACTCGCAGGCAAGCGTCTGGTGGAGGGCTATCTATCTCTCTTAATTTTTTTTATGTTTAATGTTAAGCACTTTCAAATGTCTTGATGCTGAGTTGTGATGTATAAATACACTTGCCTTTCTCTTCATTTGACTGGTGAACAGGCAGAAACATCTCTAGAAGAAGCTCTGAGCTGTTCTGGTGGTGGTTATTTATCAGAATTTGTACCTCGTACATCTATCATTAATGTCTGTCTTTTATCAGCCATCCTACCAGAGATCGTCTCTGTGCTGGAGCGATGCTCAGCCCACTTTGGCTTCGGCAGCAGCGGAGCGAGGCTGGTGGATTTAGGAATGCTGGGTTGAAATGGAAACCTACCAATATAGTTCAGCCGTACTGACATTGGTTTTAATCCTCTCTGTGGGGGTGAATGTTTGTGGAAATTTGCAAAGCGGAGAAACTAAAACGGTAGCAGCGACATGTCACTGTCAGTGTCATCAAGTTCACACACGGTGTAATTTAATCCTCTCAGAGTTTACATTCTGTAGCCAAACCGCTAAGTAAAAAACTGCACTGTCATTCGAAACTGATGGTAAAAATGTTCTCTACTTAAGGTTAGGGCAATAACCTGACATTTTGTAAAATACCCTTATCTGAAAAGACTGATACCGCTCTCATGTCTGTGTGTTAAATATAAAGCTACAGCCAGTTAGCATAGCTTAGCATAAAGACTGGAAACAGGGGAAACAGTAGCCTGGCTTTTTCCAAAAGTAACAAAATCCACCTGCCAGCACTGCTAAAGCTGATCAACATGCTTTTTGTAGTTTGTTTTGTCTATATAAAAAGAGAAATGTAAAAACAACTGTGTGGTTTTACTTTGGGTAACATATGTCTTTAGGACGTCACTGCACCTGGCTAAGAAATGGTAAGACACAGCCCCCTCTAAAACTACATTGTGTACTTTTACATTGATTTTTGTACAGATGCAAAGAAATACTCTGCAGACTGTCAACCAGCTTTATATCATTACAATATGGGTAGTATGTGTAATGACCATTGGTTCAATGACCACCTTCCCTCCATCTTACCAGAAGCCAGATGTCTCTGCTCATCTCTCGACTCAAATCTGTTGGATGAAGCTGTTATTTGCTCAAACCACGGATCTCACACCCGCATCTGTCGCTCTTTTGACCAAACTGATCAAACTATAAAAATAGGCAGAGCTCATCGAATGTGAGCCAAGATTTGTTACTGAAAAGTACTGTGTTGGCTATAATGCAAGAATGTGACCAAGAAGAGGGCGCTATACTGAGGGCTGAAAAAACTAAGATCAAACGGCAAAATTTATTTTACCATCGTTTGTCAGGTTTGTCACCAGCTGGCCGCCATATTGATTCCTGTTGAAATTCAAACAGCCAGCTTTGTGCAGTGCAGTGCATTCTACCACACCCTGTTTCTCTGGTCATGTAGAGGGTTTACGTCTTTCTACTGCACAGACAGCCCAGTTTAACAAAAAGACCATCTTTACAGCAGTGAAATACTTCTTTAACAGACGAGATTAAATGTGTTTTTAGAGTGCCCCAGGAATGAGTCCTAAATCCAAGGAATCTAAACAGGTTCCTTGCCTAAGACCTGAAAATAAGTTAGCATTTTTGCATTTTTACAAGCATGGTTCCCTTGTCTTGAAGTCAGTGGGTTTTTTAAATAGGATTTTGCCTAGCTGCTTGAAATAAGGTCTGTCGTTAACACAAGCTTTAAAGAATTTCACATTTTAGTCTACCACATAAAATCTGTCGGTATATACCCCCCGTGATGAATTCTGAAGCGTTTATGTGACTTTAAAAAGGCGATTAAAGTGGCTAAATGAGACTACAGAATAGCATTGTGGCACACACAGCTTTATAGTCTTGTTATGCTGACGATGTTCGGCCATGAGACCATAGTGTAGTTTGTTTATAGCCTAACGTGAGCTTTTTGCTTCTGCCGATTGCATTAAGGCTTTAATAATCATGAAGATTGTGTTAATGTGTGAACATGATCTTGCTGAATAAAACATATCATAAACATTTGTTCGCTACAGAGCTTATTTTCTGCAATAATCCAAAGTCCAATGGAAAAATCTCACAGGACCTTCTGTTGAAGAAACCAGGGTGAAGCTAACTTCTGCATCAGCCTACAGAAGAACGTTTTACATTGGACACTCTATTAACGAGCTTTAGAGGTGTTGTTCAGTGGATCTTATTACCTTTAGAGCCAGGCTAGCTGTTTCCCAGTGTTTCCAGTCTTTATGCTAAGATAAGCTAACTGCCTGCTGGCTCCAGCTTCATTTAACAACAGACATGAGAGTCGTATCAGTCTTTTATTTTTACCTCAAAGAAAGCTTACATTCCCCAAATGTCAAACTATTCCTTTAAGATGGTAGCGTGTGACATTCCTGCATGCTTTTATTTTGGTGACAACTTTGCTGCCCAGTTTTCCCTCCTTTTTTTTATTTTGGATTTTTTTTATGGTACAAAAAAGTAAATGGTACAAAAGCAAACATCATAGATTTCACATACTGTCAACAAAAGTGTAAATGATAGACTAAATTAAAGATAAGGGACATTTTTTAATAAAGAGAGAGCTATTTTGAAATGATGTAGTCGATGGATCACCAAATGGCTGAGTGATAAACCTTTCTTACACGTTCCAGAGACTGTATTAAAAAATCTGCCAAAAAAACTTTTAAACAGGGAGATAACTTGGAAAATTTTCATTTTTGCATATGAAATTTATCGAGCAGGATCATGAGATTTATTGAGTTAATAAATCTCTAGATAAACAATAACATCTTTAAAATTTATTTTAGTAGAGTGACCAGTATTCCTTGAAACATATTTTTCTATCTGTCCAAAATTTAATAGAATGTAAACAACTATGAAAACAAATGTGTGTGTTTCAGTGTATTATATCAAAATGTACGTTTTTTTCATCCAAGTCTGTACATCTAGACACTGTCATATTAGAAGGGTAGAAGTTGTGACAAATTTGAAAATGAATCTCTCTGATCTTGTCAGAAATACAGAATTTAAAGAGACAAACCATTCTGTTGTTCAGTGTCAGATATTTGTGCCAGTATGATTTACATCTGGGTGAGATCTGCTCTTTATATGTTTATTAGTACACTTTAGATTCTTAATTTCAGTCACATTTAAAAGTTAATGCACCGAAACGCACCAGGAATGTAAACTACATCACTTCCTGTGTGCGTCTACCTAATGGCAGGTGTTAAGTAACTTGTTTACTCACCCAAGTTGACGAAGCTCATCACTGTGTCAGCCTCACTGACCACCGTGCCCAGCGGTGGAGTGTGCGTGCTGAGGGTCGGCACGACATGGCTGACCTGAGCCAACCTTTCTGCCCCTCCAAACTTCCCCATGCCAGGTCCATTAACAATAATTTCATTCCCATCGTCCTCTCCATCGGCCGACATGGCGTGGTACAGGTCCAGCATGAAGAGCGGTGCAGAGGAGGGCGGTCGCAGTGGCGGGTGAGGTCTGGGTCGCCCAGGCAAACCCAAGATGGACAGGATCTCCTTCTGCATCTCCTTCTTCTCGCGGCCGCTGAGCCGTCTGAAGCTGGAGTGAACCAGAGCCTCGGCCTGATGGCTCCACAGGGAGAGACAGAGCAGGAGCAGCAGGGGCAGCAGGAGCAGGGTCCTGGGGTGGAGGAGAGGCTGGTGGGGTGTGGAGGTGGATCTGGTTTGGAAGGCGCTGCTGCTGCTTTTGCTCATGTGCTTCTGTTTCATCTTGCAGAGACAAGAGAAGCTGTGGGAGACGTCCATGACTGTGGATTGCTCGTTTTTCTTCTCTGCTGGAAAACTGAGAAGTTTAATCTCACTAATAATCAGCTTTTTTCAGTTGATCTTCCCTCCAGTGTTTCCAGACTGACAACCACAGTGTTTTCTACTTGCTCCGGTTTGTCCTCCTGTTTCAGAGTCACCACAGACAGATGCTGATTTATGGCTGATGTGTTTAGAGGAGAGCTGGCTCTGGACGGGACGTGTTTACCGCCTCAAACTGTCTGTTTATCTCTCCCTCCCCCCTTTGCCTTCCTCTCTCCCTCTTCTACCTTCTCTAATCTTGATGAAAAAAAGCTCCTCACCCTCTGATCCACTTCTCCCTCACCTCTCAGTCGTGCAGCAGAAGAAACAGAGATAATGAGAGTGAAGGCATAATTATAAGCCTTTTCCAATGTGTTTTGAATACAGACAAACTGTGCCCCTGTGGAAGATTGCTCTATGCTTTGAAGTTGTAAACTTGGAGGATGGAAAGCAATTTCAGTGATGAGCAGGTGCCCCAGAGATCGGAGTAAAAATCCGAGAGCTGTGTCATAAGGTTTGCTCCCAATCCTTCATGGCCTCACGAGGAGATGAAGTTCACACCTGCAGTGAGTCAGTGTTTGACCAGATCCCTCATGAGAATCATCTGCTGTGGAGCAATCGCTGCTGGAAGCTTTTATCCAGTCATCCTTGAGTACTTAATCATCCATTCAAGACCGCTCCCCACCCACACATCTCAGGGGTTCCAGATGTCTTTCTTAATCCAATTTATAAAAACGATAACTCCAGGAAATTGTTTCCTGATTGTAATCCTCAAGAGACGCGAGACGTTTCTTCAAATCTGTGGCAGCTCTTGTGCACACTCTCTGTGCAGCAGCAGCAGCAGTGAGAGTATCCTGCATATGAAGCTCAGAGAGTGGAACAGTTGTTCATGACCAGGAGGGAGTTTCCCTCCCAGCCTCCGCCTCTCGCCCTCTTTCAAGTCTTTTAACTTCTCTCTCCTGCTTACATCCCATCATCACCCCTCCCAGTGGTCTCTTTGGGAGACCTCATCTCTCTCTCTCTCTCCGTCTTACCTCCACCCATCTATCTTTTCATCTCCTCATGACTGCTTCCTTTCATAGCCACTCAACGCTGAGTCTCAGGCGATTTGGCGGGAAGTGTGCCAAGTGGCCTGGTGCCCCCTTTATTACCTGCAATTTTCTACTTACATAGTGTAACAGATTCAAACTGTGTATGGAGCACCAAAACCAAAAGGCAATAACAAGTTATCATAATATAACTGAATGCATTAGCCTAATAAAAATACTGTTAATTTTTTAATGAAGAGTAAACACAAATATGTATATGTTTCCTTAAACCCTCTGTCAGTTGTACAAAAAAAAAAAAAGTATTTAAATTTACAAGTTAGCTTAGTTTAGCTTAGCTTAATTAGTTTACCTGAAACCTGAGCATTAGCTCTTTCACATAGCAGCCTAGCTAAAGCTAACTTTCCTCATAAAAATCCACCAGCCAGTGCGCTCAATGTTAATTAACTGTAAACCTCACTGTACAGTCACTATAGAAACTTGTGTCACAGTAAAGTAGCTAAGTCATGTTAGCTGGCAAGCTAACACCAAGAAAGACCTAGCTAGCAAACGTTTTTTTTTTTTTATATTTAGAGCAAAAAGACATTCAGTCATTAAATCTAAATGTTCACTAAATGTTAACACTGACACCATAAAATCAAAACTTTCTGAAAATTCGATAATGTTACAAACATATTAAGAAAGTGTCTGTGAATTTCTAATTAGCATTAGCTAGCTAACTTTTTTAGTGTTAGCTAGCCAGCCTAAATTTTAATCAATCTTAACCCGGTATTTATTATTTCTATATAATCATTAATTACTCCATTTTATGTGTCTTAATACGCTACATTTCACAGGGAGATATATATTGCTGATGAATTATTATTAGACATTAATTATGATGTAACCCATTAATGTAGCTTAAGCAAACCGGTTAAAATAATCTCTACCTTTATCAGTAATGCTTACACAAGAATATGTCAATAATTATAATCCACTTAATACATTATTGTGAAGTGAGCCAGTATTACTATTATTAGTATTACTGTTTTACATTTGGTACTTATTTTATTTTGATTCTAATACCTTTGAAAACTTTGACTGCAGGGCTTTTACTCATGTTATAGAGTATTTCTACACTGTGATATTACTCTTACTTAAGTAAGAGATATGAGTACTTCTTCCACCACTAGTTCAAGCTCTGCAATCTTGAACATAGCCGTCATGCCAAACCAAAAAGCAATGTGCCAAATTTTAACTCCAAAATAAGTCCACCTCGAGCTAACATTCAACGCTTTGTGCAGCCTTCGAGCACGTCTTCACTGAAGTGGCGGGTTTTGTGTTGCGCTGTAACGCCATTTCCTGTTGAGCTGTTCATTAGCTTTGCCCTGCAGCGAAGCCTAATGCAAACACACTGGGTGCATGTGTGTGTTTAAACCAAAAGGACTTGGAGGGAAAAAATGACTCAAATATAGTAGTGAGGTTGAGCCCTGTGCCAGCCCGTGTTTGTGTACTCTTTTCTTCAAAGCGGCATGGTACTTGTGGTCACTTTGAAAGGCATGAATAACACTGACCAAACCAAACTGACCGCGGTTCATTTTGTCCTGGCCGAAAGGGCGAGTCCCAAATGCCAGGAATTAACGCTCTGCCCATTTTGTTTTTCTTTCCTCTGCACGTCTGCAACTTCAGGAGGTTTTGTCTGATAATGGTGAGAATGGTGAGAGGAATGAGAGAAGATGAAGAGGAGGAGGTGAAAGAAAGGAGAGGGAGTGAGTCAATGAGGAGTGACAAAGAGGGAATGAAGGAGGAGCTGAGTGCCCTTGAAACCATATAAACCCAACTGAAAATGAAAAATGACATTCCTGAGAGACAGAAGTGGTGGAACAGAGCGAGGACTGTCATCAGAGAGGGAAGTCTGGGATGACAGATGGACTGCAGGGAGGACGGGCGTAGATGGATTGAGAGTGGACAGAAAATGAGAGGAGTGTGTACACACAGCTGCAGAGGGTGGACTCAGACCTCACCATCTCCGGTGGAACCACCAAATAAACAGGACAAAGTTATTTTCAAATACTCTCTCTGTCTCACAGACACATAAACTGGGATTGTGAGACAGAGCTGGAGGAGAGACGGACATTGGGAATGAAAATTTTAAAGTCACTTTCAACCACCACTATTTCCCTGTGCGTGTAAGTGAAGATCCAATGAGATGCGTCCTTATCTGTTACAGGATAATTACCCAGAAATGTCCGGTCACTGCCTCTAAGTCTGTCGTCTGCTGTCAGGCAAAAGTGACTGCAGGCTGTAAACAAAATTACACCAATTTAACTCATTTAAATCTGTATAAACACTATAAACATATGCACATGTACACGTAAGCCCTGCATGTAGAAAAAGAACTCTCAGAATTATGTAGATGCAACACTACAAATAACAAACCTAATTAAAATCATACGATTTGGAATATAATGTATGTCAGCAGTGATGCGTGCACACAAACATGCTGAAAGCAAGACATAAAAGATCTTTCTAAACATATATCACATATGCACAATTTGAAAAAAAAAGAAAAACCACGCACACTTCCACACTAACACTAGCACTACTATTTAAAAAGCAAAATTGTGTTGCAAATCACATAGATGACACAAAGATTTTATCTATGAAGAAATCCTAATGACAAAAGATTCCCACATTCTCTTACAGTTTACCTATCGCTATCGATAATCTGTCAGTTTTCTTAATCAATTAATCATTTACTCTATTTAATGTCTAATAAATAGGGAGAATCACACGTTTTTCAGAGCCCAACATATAAATAGCCTGTTTATTTCTAACTAACATGAAAAAAACAAAACAAATATCTAATTAAGTTTCACAGAGGAAGAAGAAAATCAACATGTAAACATCCGAGATGTATTTGGCACTTCAACTTTGTCAAAAAAGTTAATTAAATAATTAAAAAGTTGATCCGTTTTCTCTCATTTGACTAATCAGGTATTTGACTGATGATTTCAGCTCTATTAATTAATATTGATTTGTTGTCAACAAGAAAATTAATCAACAACTAATTTGATACTAGATTAACTGGTTTGAGTAATATTCAAGACAAAAAAAAAAAGTCAAAATTTTGTGAATATTTTGTTGCTGCTTTCCTCTTCTGTGACAGTTAAATGAATGTCTTTGCATTGTGGACAAAACAAGACATTTGTGGACGTCATCTTGGGCTTTGGAAAACACTGATCAAATTTTTTTTTTTACCATTTTCAGACTTTTATAAACCTGACAACTTACCGTTTCATCATGAAAATATTTAAAATATTACTTGACAATGAAAATAATCCTTAGCTACAGCCCTAATACCCACATTTACATACAGCAAACATACGTTCACACTCAAAGACAGAGGCACTCAGATTTGTTGTCCATAAATATTTCCAAAAATAATTAAAAACAAGAGACAGTTTTACTGCAAGCATATTTTAATACAAAAACAGAACAAAAAATTGTTTATAATTTTAGTTTTTTGTTTTACTTTTACACAACTGACTCCTAGTAACACCCCTCCCTCCCGCCATGTTGTCATCATCACACTGAGAGTAGCACAGCATCAAAAGGTGGAGGACTCGTCTCCTGCGCCCTAAATCCCCCTCCCCTCAGAGAGACAATAAATAAATAAAAATCACCTTAAGATGTCTTCTTTCTTACTGTAATTTCATTAGTTTTTCATAATCTTCCTCTCTTACACTGAGATAACACGGAGACAACTCGGCCACGTCAATGACGGGACATTTGAAAAAAAGCCTAGAAGAAGAGACGCTGGGGAGGGACATGAGGAGGACACCCGCTCTCATTGGTCCACTCTGCCCATGTCTCCAGTCATTCATATTTGTAGTTCTCTCTACACATGAAGGGCAAACCCCTTTGGTCGTGGTCTGGGAATTGTAGTCATTAGCAAAGAAAAGCAAAAAGACCAAACAAGGCTGCCACTAGAATCAGAGACCTAGTGAATGATGTCATGTTACAATGAAGTAGAAACACACAGATAATGTCAGAGAGCGGAGCGGACACTTCCTTGGTACAAAAAAAAACACAATTTCTTTAACCATAATACTAAATCACTCTCCGCCAATGGTGATATGACATGAAACTGAAAAATAAATAGATTCTTCTTTCAAGCTAGATAACAAAAATACAACTGGATTATAAATTAACCAGAAAACAAGAAGAAAAAAAAAAGACATTCGCAAATTAAAATTTTTGCATACAGTGACTCAAGTCAAAGACCTTTTATCATTTCCTGTAACAATGACACACATAATACACACCACCTTGTGTGCGTGAGAGTGTGTGTATGTGTGCTGCTGGGTTGCTATGGGCAACGCAGCGTAGACATTAAGGTGGAACTGCAGAGGAAGAGACAATTAGTGCATGCTGGTTGTCGGACTCTGCGAACACGGTCATTAACATGGGGTTAGGTTACACATGTCGTATATTGTCAGTAATGTGCTGTTAGTTGAGTGTGTTGCCATAAAAATAGTCCTTTCTATTGCCGGTTTGTGATTTTTGTGTGTTGGGATTGTTACGCCGGCATGTGACAAAACCACACCGCCCTTTGCTGAAATGCACACACAAGGCTGATCTTAACGTTCCAGCGGTCGGGAGGAGTCTGCTCTGCGGTATTTGTGTGTGTGAGTGTTTGCCCTCAGCTGCAGCAGCACCGCCACCGCCACCGTCACCACCACCGACCCTCTGAGTCTGAGGTTAGCCAGTGTGTGTGCGTGTGTGTCGGACAGCGTTTCCCGCCTCCTGAGCTCTCCACACGTGGTGTCTGCTTCTGCAGATCTGCTGAGGTGACTGTTTTTCTTGCCAACCAGTCCGGAGGAAGCGACATGGCAGTCGTTGCATATTTTCTTTTGAAACTCATCGTTGAGGCATCTGGCCCACAAGCCAAAATAATGACCCACAATTCTTTTTCTTTTTTTCCTGAATGTCATTTGGGCTTTTTTTGTTTTTGTAGTCGTGGTGGTGGTGGTGGTGTGTCCCACTCCCTACCGCGCCTCTGTGTTAAAATGTGTGTATTTGTGTGTCAGCGTGGTACAAAGCAGTTTAAAGACTTTCTCTGTTGTTCTGTCTGATCGGGACAGAAGTGTGGAAGTAAGGCAGCATCTCGTCAAGTCAGTTGGTGTTCGGTTCCACGCTGGTGAGGAACAAGACAAAGCAGGAGACTGAAAGGCAAAATGGGGTCACTTCTTAAAGGGGAAAAGTCAGTGGTGACCCCACAGATTCTGGCCTGGGACTGCCAGACCAGAACTCTCCTCCTCTTGTGCAGGTTTTCAGTCCGTTTATGAGACCAGGGAAAGAGTGAGAAGGAGATTTACTCATCTTACCCATCTCCTTCTTTCCCCTCGATCTGTCAGTCATAGTGCACAAACTCCACTCAGAGCTGGTACACCCAAATAGGCTGATGACAGCAGTCCACCCTCCGTGAAACGGAGGAGGAACGGCTCTGCTCCACCTTCTCTCTGATTGGAGTTATTTCTTCGTAGACCCCGGGGTCTTTGGGCTGGGGGCCTTTTTGGAGATGGTGGGAATCTTGGAGGGTTTGGCCCCAGGTCGTCGTGGGGTGTCTGAGGCGTCAGAGCAGACGGAGCGAGCGTCCTGTAGCTCTGATGCGTCTGAGGCATCGCTCCCGCGGCGACTGCTGGCTCTGCTGCCTGCCCGGCTGCCAGCTCGGCTGGTTGGCCCGCTGGCTGTGGATGCCCCTCGTTTCGGATCTAACAGGAAGACAGAACAGAGGGTTGAAGAAGAGAGAAATAAAGAGCAAAACTATATAAAATATGCCTTTGTTTGGTTTTGAGTATTTGTTTCTAAAGAATGGCAATTTGAGTTTTTAAGCAATTATAACATCAATTTTGAACCCCACTAGTGGCAGGACCTTATGAATGGTAATGTTGGTCTGTCGAGCAACCATTTTGTTTCAGAGTTCAGAGCCCTCCTGTGCATCACAGAGCTGCTAGCGTGACTTTTGACTCTTAGTCTGGCATTCAGTGGACAGAAAACGAGTCTACAGTACAAGTGTGACCGGTGTCGTCTCACCGGTTCTTGATGGTTTGCTGGAGGGTGTCGTTCCTCCGTTCTCTCCGGTCAGCGAGCCTCGGCTTGAGTGGAACGTCGGCCTCTTTAGTTTGGACCCAGACGTCGCCCCCTGCAGGAGATCACAAGAAACATCAGCTGAGGATAACTTGACGGGGGAGGTCATGTGACTGATGAGAATAATATAACAAATGTTACATGTTCAAATGACTCCAAAACAAACAGCACATGACGTACACATGGACGCAACAAATATCTAACAACAAATGAAAACTACACACACAAAGCCTTGTATCACACACATTTATACAAATAATAACAATCACTATTAACTGTTAAAGGTTTGTGCTATATTAAACTATATAGAGGAGGAGTAAATCATTGACCTAGGGCTGCAGACAATGATTAGTTTCATTATTGATTCAATTCATCTCCTGATAACTTTCTTAATTACTGTAATCCTTGTTCTATAAATATTAAAATTTGCTTGTTTTATCTGTTTACTAGTATAAAACCCAAACATATTCAGTTTACGTTGATATGAGACACAGACAAGTAGCACATTGTAATTTACTAAATTCATATTATTATAAAATATCATTTACAGGCATTTTAAATGATTAATCACTATTGAAATAAACTGGCAATCCATCAACTAATCAGTTGATCAACTAATTGTTTTAACACTACATTAAACAGGTGATGACACCATGTAACAAAATTAGAAAGAAAAATTCTGAAAAACTACGTTATTTGTGCTCAAACTGCGTTTAGGATTTTCCCACATTAAACTTTCTTTACAGTCAAAATTGTTATATAATATCATCAATATTGTCATTAATACACCGTTTATTTTATTGTCCTTGTCGATTCAGAACCTTACATCTTCAAAATGTCATCTTTCAGTTTTTAGCTCGACCACATCGTGTTTATTCTCAAAGGTCGGAACATTTTCACAGCCCTGAGGAGATGATGTAATCCTACATTCAAACATGAAAACCACTGAAACTGCAGGTTCAAACTTTTCACATCACAGCAGCAGAACTTTCTACACAGTGGCGTGCTAGCACCCGGGAGTGTGCGTTAGTGCAACAGCGCGTTCAGTGGGGGTGGGGTTGGGTGGGAGAGGGAGGTGGGTGGGTGGGGTGAGTGTGTTACCTCGTGCCCAGGAGTGGTGTGGCTGTGACCGAGATCTGGGCAGCAGTGGCACTTGGTTGGCGTTGGAGTTTTACTGTGTGCCAGCCAGGGCTTGGCATAGTCACGCGAGTGAGTATGGGAGGACTGAAGGGAGGAAGGGAGCAAGGAAGGAGGGAAGGAAGTAAGGAAGGGTGGAGGAGAAGTACAGCAAAGCAGCAAAAGAGAGAAGCGAATGAAGAAGGGAGGGCGTTATGGAGGGACGGGGAGGGGGGAGGAGCGAGGAAGTGCAGCGCAGTGTATTTTTGTGTAAGAGCAGATGATTTTATTTTTTAACAAAGAACCCAACAATGCAGGGAGGACATTTTTGAAGGCAGGTTAGCAGGTATGACAGGAACGAGGGGAAAGGCAAAAAGATGAAAGACAAAACAAAGAAACAAGAACAAAAAATAAAATTTCACAGTTAAGGATGTGGTGATTTTTGACAACAACAGGAGGATGACAACAACTGAACAATGTGCAACATAAACCCATAAAAACATTCAAACACACACACACACAAGGTCACCAATGTGAAGTCAGTCGCTCTCTCTCATACACACAAACGTAACGCAGTGATGACACTGACAGTTATGCTTTTACACAGTACTCAGGTGACAAATGAAAAACATCATTAACATCAGATGAGGACAACAACACTAATGACTACACCTAGTCTGGTTGACTGATAACGATGAGCTACATGAGTGTTGGTCTTCAGAGTGACAGAAGATGAGTGTGACACCAGAGACAGAGGAGGTTGTTCAGGTTTGTGTGGCTGTGTGCAGTATGTGTGTGCTGTGCTAGTTTTTCAGAGTTCCCCTTTATTGTGACTGAAAGATAAATTTGATAAACTGATAGAGGATTGTTCAGGTGATCTTCAGTGTTTAATAATGCTGTGTAAAATGTCATTATCTTTGATTATGTTGTTGTTTGATTTGTCTCTAACCATGCTGTCCTCTGAAATCCAAATTTGAGATTATTCTTTTAAAGGATCAGTGTGTAAGATTTAGTGGGATTTAGTGGCTTCTAGTGGTGAGAACTGCAGATTGCAACCAGCTGAAAGTCCCTCTGGTTAGAATTCCTTCAGGGTTCATTGTTCAGGAGGTTTTTACTGAGAGCTGAATTATCCACAGAGGTCTCTTCCTCTCCAAAACAAATGGACCAGGTGATTTAAACCGGTCAAAACACTCAATAAACATCTCAGACTCTGTGGATGAGGACCCGCTCTCTACGTAGATATAAGTGGCTCATTCTAAGGTAACAAAAACATGATTCTTATTTTCAGGGGATTATAAACTAAAGGAAACATACTCATTAAATTATATTCCCTTTCAGCCAATACATCCCTCTAAATCCTGCACGCTGGACCTTTAAATCATAGAAGGTTGGTGGTGTTTTGTAAAACTGCTATGATTCATACAGCACTACCATTTCTGTTCTGTCATTAATGTTGTGTAATGAGTGGACATAAAGCAGAGAAACCTGTCATTGGATGACAAAAAAAATCAACCTAAAATAACTGGATTCGACATCTGACTCCTTTTAGGTCAATAAAATTAGATCCTGCCTCAATTCTAAAATCAGACATCAGCTCTTACCCTGGATGATGCTGAGGCTGTCGGTGTGGCGGGGGCGGAGGGAGCAGAGGGCAAGGAGGCGCCGCTGTGGGAGGCCGAGGAGGAGGAGCGGGTGGGCGAAGCGTTGCGGGAGCCCGGTTTGGAGCGTCGACCTCGGGAGCGGAAGGCAGCCAGACCCTGAGATGCTCCTTCGGGAAGGATGAACTTCTCTCTCAACTCCAGGTTGGTGCGACCACGAGCTGAGGAGAAACAGAGAGAGCAGAGACAAGTGAGTGGGTCTGTTTGTGTCGGCTCACAGGTTTCCTGCAGCAGGGGGCAGCAGAGGCAGCGAGCAGAGTGAGGGAGAGAGTCAGTGCTTCCTTGGCTGCAGACATCAGAGTCCGTGCATGTTTCATTTGAGAGTGCAGGTGGGCAGGGTGGGTGTTTGGAGGGGTGGGGATCAGGAGTTCAGGGAGCCATAAGTGCACTTTGGTTGAGTAGTTTTAAGGGGAGAGGTGAGTGAGTGTGTTTGAGTGCAAAAGTAGGAGTAAATATATCAATTCCATACGCAACGAAAGTCAGCAAGTCGTCCACACGTTTTAGAGACACACTGTCATCGCTGCAGACAAACCCATCAACCAGCTCCACAGCTCATTGTTCTCTTTTCACATATTTCCTTGTTCATCGCCAGAGAAAACATTTTCTGCACTACACAGATTATTTTCTTAACGAGAGACAGAGAATTAAAAAGCTGCTAACAGAGTGCTGATTATATCTTTAAAGGAATAGTTCAACATTTTGGAAAATATGCTCATTTGTTCTCCTCCTAAGAATTAAAGCTCACTAACACGTTGTCACTGTGACTAGCCAAGAAAAAGTCCAGCACATAATCCATCATGACACCACAACTATTTCACTTTGGTTTTTGTACAAATTAAAAAAAACAAGCTATCAGGTGTTAATTATTAAGCTTTAGAGTTGTTGAAAGAGCCAGAGACATGAAATTGATATCAATCTTCTAATCTTATTCTTGGCAAGAAAATGAACAGAGCCAAAGTGAAACCAGAATGTTCCAGAAGTAAGAAAACCTCCTTCAGATCCCATTAACATCTGTGAAAACCTCAGCCTTTGAACAGAGCCTCTCAACAGTATGTTCTATCTTCATATGTTTGTGTTTATTAGATATTTCTGTTCTTTTACTGGCCTTTAACAAACAGCATTTCACACAAGCCCAGGAGCTTTGCAAGCTTAACGTCACGGCTCGACAGACAAGTCCATGGGCGAGTTGTGAGGCCGAGGGTAGTTCAGACATGTCTGTAATAAAGGCAGGACAGAGAAGACTGAACACCGACAGATAAAGAAATAAAATGCAAAATAATATTTAGAAGTGTTCATTATTTTGGAAATGGTGAAAAACAACATTACCCACACTGGTAAATCTTTATGGGAGCTGTATTTTGTGTGTGTGTGTGTGCGTGTGTGTGTGCTAATTAAGTAATTGTTGTATACTTTGTTAAAATCACAGAGGTTTAAAAGTCTGATAACAAGTGTTGTTTCCCTGACAACAGAAGTTTAAACTTAGACTAGTCGACTAGTCAAGCAGTCAAAATTGAGCACAAGTTAATCTACAGGTTTTAACATTGTCAAAAAAAAGTATAAGCTCCATCTGAACGTTCATTGGATTTTTCAGTAACTGTAGGAGCCAGAGTGTGTGTTAAACCTCTGTTGTTTATCATTTGTTAAAGCGACACACATTGTTTTGGTCACTCTCTGTTCCCGTACTTGTAACTGGCACGGGTACCTGTTCATTCACTGGTGTGGCAGCACTTAGACAAAGAGGTTGTTTGGCTCTGATATTTTCCATTGACTAACGTTTTGCTGTAGCTATTACAGTTATTAAACACTATAAATCGCATCTGGACTTATGGATGTCTTTGAACGTGTCATAGTTAAGAGCCAACTTAGATTCCTAGCACATTTTTTTATCAATAGTAGTCACTACTGTCTCCAGTTCATATTTTAAATGCTGCTGAATGTGTGGCACTTTGCACATTATTACTACAAAACATAACAACAAGTCACTACATAACGTTAGGAAATGAGATTTAATGAAAACAAATATCTTCAGGAAAATAAATCTTTCATAACATAAAAATAACAAGTATAACTGACTGATATTTCTGGTGCTGATTGGCGAGGGTAGCAACATTTAATCAACTAGTCGACAGATCGTGCACATCTCTAGTCATGGATGCCAATTTGTTTTAGAGAAGCAACGTAGACTCCTGGAACACGATTAAAGAAATGCTGAATGAGAGATTGAGTCAGAGGCCCAGACGTGACGTCATAACTTCAGCTCTATATAAGTGTATTTCCAAAATGTCGAACCATTCCTTTAAGCAATGGCAAGTGTCTCCAGTTTGTGAAAAATGTCGCACACACTTTCATTGCGTATTTGCTTCAAAACCTCTGAGGGTGGTGGGAGCAAAAAGCACAGCCTCTCTTCTCTCATTTCTCAACAAAGCTCTCCCATCTGATTTTCACTTCTTGCTGCGCAGGAGCATCTCAGCTCTGCTGTGTTTATACACAGCATGTGTATAAATATATGTGGAGGTCATGCCTGGTTTATGCTTAGCGGGAGAGAGAGCCCAGACATTCAGGGTTTCTCCCTTCTTCAAAAGACACTCAGCAGCATTCTCGGACAGAAAGTAGTGCAGCAGCCCCAGCAGACAACAACAAGCCTGGAGAAGCCAGCCACGAGGAGAAGAAGAGAGTGGGAGAGGAGAGTGGTTGAAAAAGGAACAAAAAATAGAGACAGATTCAGAGAGGGAGCATGAAAGAGAAACAAAATGAAAGGAGTGAGAAATAATGTCAAATAAAAAAAAGAGAGAAGGAGGGAGGAGAAGAGGGCTGCAGCTAGCTGTAGCAGCAGTGCAACTTCTAGCCTCATGGCCAACGTCCCTAGCAACCCAACAGCAAGGCCAGTCAATTAAACGGGTGCACCCTGCAATTACGTCCCCCCTCAACGCCAGCCAGCCAGGTGCACCCTGTAATTGTGTCTCCCACCAACCAGCCATCACATTTAAAGGAGCCGCGTTGGAAGCCAGCGATATTAGAAACCCAGGCTGGCCACGCCCAGGTCTTACACACTCCTGTCTCTCTATGAAGCACGTAGAACAATTGTATCTTTTTCTATTTGGGCTTAAACTGGAAAAATAACTAAAAAAGAAGATGTGAGCAGTGTTCATTTTAACATGAAAACACGACAATATTTTTCAAGTTTTATTGTTGTCTTCTTTTCTGCTGAGCATCTGCATTCATGTTTCTCTTATTGTAAAATTCAGACATCTTGAATTCAGAATTTAAAAAGTATAAAAAAATAAATAAAATAAAATATCAAGACCAGGGGTTGGCCAAATCCTGCTTTGTAGTGAGTGAGGGAAGCATGACGCAAACATGTGGCACACAGACAAGACTGACATCAATGCCTAAACACACACAATCCTGACCACGGTTAGAAACGGTACAAACACACATATACATATATAGATATATATGGAAACACAGAAAACAGCTGTGGTTAAAGATGGAGACTGACAGCTGGACCGACCGATGGATGACGGATGGGTGTAGAGTGAGAGAAATGTAGTGACAGAGGAGCAGAGAGAGGAAGGGTAGATACCTCGGCAGCAGAAATAGCCAGGAGTGACTGTCACTAAGAGACACAAGAGACAATGTGAAATAACAGCATGCTCATGGTGGAATGAAGAGAGTCTCTCTCTCTCTCTCTCTCTCTCTCTCTCTCTCTCTCTCACACACGCACGCACGCACACACACACACACACAGATATCACTTCTTGGGAACACACAGGAACTGCTTTTGGAGTTGAGACTGTCAAAAATCACTCCTTCATGGACACACTCACACAGACTATAAACACGCACACACACACACACAGCAGACCAATGGGGGTCCAGACGAGCATCAGAGACCCCTGAAGGTGTTAAAAAAACAGGTCAGGATATCAGAGCTTGCATGAGTGGCAACAGCCGGGGGAGGGAGGAGGTCAGGAGAGAGGAGGAGCAGAACAGTGGGGAGACATAACGTTAGTCAGGTGATCACAGTCAGCAAGGCACAGCAACAAGGCCAGACCAGAAGATAATGGGACAGAAAACAAGAACAGAGGAAGAGAAAAACAAATAAGAAAGAAACCAAAAGAGACGGGGCGGCAGTTAGGAGAGAGTGAAAGCGTAAGAGATAGAGGAGAAGTCCAACCTATACGAGATGAGATGGAGCTACTGGAATCGGAGCGGAGAATCTTAAGTCCTGGATGTTGCACTGGGGAAAGAGAAAAAGGGGAGGGAGGGAGGAAGAGAGAGGGGGAGGAAGAGGGAGAGAACCATGCATCATGCAATACTACCGTTATTTGAAAGAGAATGAGATCAAACTAAGACAGGACAGAGGCCGAGGAGAATCGGCCGTGCATATACAGAAATAGAACATGTGACAGGAGAAGATGATGAACTCCTTGAGGACGGGCTCAGAGAGGTTTTAGGAGCAGGGGATGGGGAGAGAAACAAAGACACCAAATGTAGATGGCACTGGAAGGAAACACTGGAGAGAGAAGTGAGAGGAGGCAGTGTTGCACTGCATCACCTGCTGACAGACAACTTGTCAGATTCGTCGGTGTGTTTTCCTTCAGCTCAATCCACTGTTCTGTTTGTTGTCACTCGGCGGTGCAAATATGTCAAGAGCTCTGTGCAGGAGGCACCTCTGGAGGTGTGTTTGCTTTTGTAAAGAGTAGTAGTGTGTTTGTGTTAGAGCCCGACCGGTACTATCTGACATCTAACCGATATCCACCTTAGATTAAAAACGTTTGTCATGCCTGTGCATTTTTCAGTGCAGTCACCAGGAGAAAATGTTGGCATTGTGCGTCTGTGTAAACTATGGATATGTTTCATATGTGTGTTTAGTGTAAGAAATAGTATATCAGCTGATTTCGTCATTGGCAGGATGAGGGGATGGTGTAACACCTAGGTGAGATGCCTGCCAAGTAGGGATGCACATTTTAAATTTTTTTTATGACCGATAACCGACGCCCTTTAACTGATTAATAACCGTTAACCGATAAGATTTAAATGCCCTGTTGAGTGGTTACATGCTGCCACTCCGACATTCCGCCATTCCGCTATTCCGACACGCAAACGTCCCACCATTCCGACAAGGCTTTCCATGTAAGGAAATGTGCGTTACTCCGAGTGAGTCACTGACTCGGCGCTGTCCGTTGCTGAACTGCAGATTTACAATGACAGCAAATAGTTAGATTACTCATCTAAAATGTAAAAAAAGCTACAAGATTTAGATATAATTAACAGTACTGTAGGCTTCAATCGTCTCCTATTGCTTTTTAAATTATGTCGAGAGCGAGCGCGCTGGTGATTTCTTTAATTGTGTGTTCTGATTAATTTCCAAAATAAAGTTTTAGCTTCTGAAATCCGATTTCTAAACAGTTCTGATGGAGCTTAATGTTTTTCTGGATGATGCGGCTTCATACCGAACCATTTCACTGTAAACCTGGACGACCCGCGGCGTGTCTGGAGATAAAAAATAATATTCAATGTAACGCCGGTTTTGTGCCACATGCGTAAATGCGCACAAAGATACACACCCTCCCCTACTGTACAACATGAAGGCAACTGGAATTAATCAGCGACTTAAGGTGTCATCTGCAGCGCCGTCATTGATATCTGTAATATTAATGTTGCATATGATGCCAGCGTGCATGAAGACGCACGTCATTGTCATTGCCCACACAGAACTCCTTTTTGCTCTCTTCATCTTCGCTGTAAAGTGGACTGTGGCGGAAAGCACGTGATGGCATGTGTTGCACCTGTCGACACGCCCCCATGAGTTGATTGACTTACGTAGCTAAAAGACAAAATTAACCGATAGTATTAATCGGTCAAAGTTCCTGTTATCGGTTAACGGTTAAACGGTTAACCATGTGCATCCCTACTGCCAAGCTGCAGACCACTAAAGACTACTACAACCAACAAACAACAAAACATGGTGTTATTTAGTGACCCCTTGCTTTATTTCCAGCTGGGATTGAGCCACCAAAAGCATGACCTTTTCCTAACCAAAACCAAGTGTTTTTTGTGCCTAAACATAACCACACATTAACCACAGCGTCGCTGCATAACCGCTACATAACGTACAAATGTATCATATCCATGGTTTGCAAAAACATACAATGCAAACAATTCTTCTGGTGACTGGGTTGGCATTTTTAAGCATCTAAAACTAAAGTTAGTGATTCTCTGCACACATGAATTGGTTTAAATTTTTACAGATTTTTTTTGCCCTTTTTTTTTTTTTGACTTAATGGGTCAAATTTTAATAATACAGTCATTATAATTAGAATGTTGTCTCTAACACTCTTTAAAGAAAATTATTGTTTTATCACTGTTTCTTTTGGAATGATTGTGTATGGTAAAAAGTTTTTGGGGCCAATCCAAGTGTGATAATAGTACTGGAGGATATGATGGCTGATACTGCAGTATAAAATGTCAAAGATGAGGACACCAATATAACCGCTACATGAAAGATAAATTAACAAATAAGGATGATTTCACTGATGACAGGTTATTTTAATAATCTAACATTATGTCATGTTCAGAGACCAGTCTTACACCACGCACTACTTAATATTTATTTTTTTGTATTTCTTTTTAAAAAGTTTTATACACTGCGTTTTTCACATGAAATTACACATATGAAACATTTGAACATGTTGGAGTTTATAGGTCTCATTTATGCCAACTTCATTTTTAAGTGGAGTTTACTATTTGAAAAGTACTGTTATATTTGTTGTGTTTTCCACACATTTATTTTTTAACTGTAAAATGTCAAACATTCATAAATTAACTGCATTCAAGAGATTATTTTCAAAAAATGTTTGTTTATGTTAAAAAAAAGTGCGACAAAAATCGGTCGGGCTCTGGTAAAACGCATGTGAACGACAGAAAGTGAGACAGAGGAGGAGGAAGATATGATTGTGTGTGTGTGTGTGTGTGTGTGTGTGTGTGTGTGTGTGTGTGTGTGTGTTGGGGAATCTGCACCTGAGTATTTGAGGAATAGGTGATTCAAGGCTGTGTGTGTGTGTATGTGTGTGTGTGTGTGTGTGAGAGAGAGAAAGAGAGTAAACATCACTCACCTCTGCATGGATCATTTTTGACAAGGAACTCGTCCAGAGCCATCCAACCACCTCCGACTCTCACCATCACTGTGCTGCGCAGGATCCTCACCAGACGCAGCTGCTGAGAGTCACCAAACTGAGGAAGTAAAAAAAAAAAAAAAAAAAAAAAAGGTGGAAGGGGCAAAGAGAAATGAGGAGAAAAGAGGGCAAGAGATTCATGAGCAGAGTATAAACAGCAGAGAGGAGGATGAGGGAAGTTGAAATTAAAAAAAGAGCAATGGGCAGATAGAAAAGGAAGGAAACGTAAGACAAAGAAGAGAGGGAGGGAATCAAGAGAAGGAGACAAAGTTAGTGAGTAAAATAATAATTGATATATTGATTGGTGAGTTTTAATTGATTCACAGCATCACACCAAGCAACCCATGTACCACATTTGAACAGACGAGTTTCTACTTCATGCAATAACACACAAAAAAAAACAAAAAAACCATGCACTGACATAACCAAAGAGTCAATCAGATGATTCTCAGCCCGGTTCACCCAGCCACCGAAATATAAGCATTATCATGAACAGTAGAAGTCATATATTCAGTCTGAAAGTTTTATCCAAACCACCGAGCAAAGCAGAGCTCGAAATGATACGAGCGCAGATGGAATTTTCTGTATCTCTCTCCAAGCAGCTTGATTTGCTTCCCAGCTTCAGTCCACAGCACACACTATATATCACCTAACCACTAATTACCACTGAAGCCATGTCACTGTCGCCTGCTTCACATTGTGCAATTTGTCACGCTCAACACCAAACAAATCACAGCAGGAACTCAAGTAGACGGTGAAACCTGCTTACACGTTGCAGAGCCACAATGGAGTGCTTTTTATAAAATAATTATTTAATATGGAATTATAGCTGCAAAAACAAAAAAATACTGAAAACAGAGAGGACAGCACTCCATTGGTGGGGAATACAGGAAGCAGATTTCACACATCCAGTCACAGCAGCGGCAGCGTCACTTTACCTGGTTTCCGAGGAAGAACTACAATAAATCCAGAAGACACGGAGCACAGGAACACAAGGAGAAAGAAACAGAGCAGGAGTGAAACAACATATACTGATCACTGAGGGCTGTAATGTATGTGCACAAGATCTTCTAAAAACTGCTTCTAATAAATGGTTACATTTACACAGTGTCTTTCTGTTAATTTAGTTTAGAATTAGTTGTGTAAGCGAAAAGATGCAGCGGACATGAATGCCTATGGATGTTATCATGACAGTGCTTTTTAAATCTGCCAGCTGATGACGGTGAGATGGAGGAAAAGACAGTGACAGTGAAGAAAAGTGAAGCCAGACACAAACACAGGACAGACACAAACAAACTGGTGTAGTATTAGTATCCCCAGTGTCCTGCAGTCAGACACTGGATATCATTACCCAGTGGATAATGATGGAGTGGACACACACACTGTAGCAGTGGTGGGGGGCGGGCAATCCAGTTAAGTGCTGCTGAAAACAGTCAACAACCACTGTAAAATGCTGCATAGATACACAGACTGCTGGGAGAACCATTAAAATCACTGTAGCTCCTGTAGGTTTTAAACTATTTTAATAATCCGACAACATGAAGGCCTAAACCCACTTGAGGCTAAAGCTGCAATGATTAGTTGACTGACAGAGAATTAAATGGCAACTATTTTGATAATCAAATAATAGTCGTAGTAATTTTTTAACCAAAGCAGCCAAACAATTGCTGGTTTCATGCTTCTTAAATATGAGATTTTGATGCTTTTCTTTGTCATACAAGGTAATAAACTGCAAAGCCTTGGATGTCTGGACTGTCAGATAAAACAACATGTCACCTTGGGGCTCTTGGATATTACACAGGGCTTTTTTTTTTGACACAAGAGATATTCATTTAATTGATTTTTTTTTAGGCCAACAAGGTGTTAACATCTTGCTTTCTATTTTTGCAGGCCTGAACATATGTCTACCCCATTGTGTTCTTCTATTTGGGGCTCATGACGTAGAGTGGGTAGCTTGATCCCTGGCATCTCCAGTCCGCATGTCGAAGTATCCGTAGGCAAGATACCGAACCCCGAACTGCCCCTGATAGCTGTTCCATTGGTGTGTAAGTATGTTTGTAAGTAGTGGTGGCATCTTGTACGGTAGCCCGACCACCAGTGTGTGAATGTGACATATAGTATTTAAGCGCTTTGAGTGGTCGGAATATTAGACGGGCGCTATACAAGTGCAGATCCATTTACTCTTCTAGTTAATCTCTTTATAAGCAGGCAAAGGACGCAAAAGTAGAAACACAACTCCAAAGATTTCGGCACCCTGTGAGAAATGAGATTTTTTCGTCAGTTTGCCGTTAATTATTATTATTATTTCTGGTGTTTAAAAATGAAAATATCAATGAAAAAAGCATTGACATAATAGATAAATATGAGCATCAGGTTACTGTACCACCGAGTCTGGTTCATCTGGCATTACAGGTTTCTTTTATAGTTACTTTGAATAAAACTTTTTCTGATTTTTCGAACCCAGCAGTCCAGAGTGTGTTTATACAGTCACATTTACATGGTTTTGTTAATGTGTAGGTGATGATAAAGAAGACTCAGCTGACAATCCTGGAGGGCTGTGAGATATTTTTAACACATTATATCAATGTTATCATGACATGGGATGGTGTGTTATGATACAGACAACTACTAATACACCATGAGGTCATGATGTGAGGTGGACACATGAGAGAAAATGCTGTGAAGTTATTTTGAGAGGTTAATGGTGCCTGCGGGACAAGTGAACACACAGCCAGTTAATATTAAACTGTCCATTCATCAGACCTGGGTCAAACAGCATTCACAGAGTAACTCTTAGCAATTTGATGTATTTTTTACATCTGTTAAGGTTTAGTCTTACAGATAAAGCAGAGCTTAGCAGTTACTTGTTTATTTTAGCATTGATAGAGAATTAAATTTTAGCAACAAGACCCTGTCAAAACAAATCTGACTCTAGACTGAAGTGTTTAAAACAGCACATGCAGGTCATGAACTGCTGACTCCAGTGTCAGTGACTGCATTTACATGCACAAAATATTGCATTTTTTTTCCAACTGTTTTTCCAACCACAGCCCGCTAAACTAAATTCACCTGCCTGCTAATCTTGCATTAAGAAAATAGCTAAAATTGTTTGACCCAGATCTGTCAACAATTACAAATAAACAAACTGCACTGAACATAGACATTTGCTCTTTTACAGTATCTTAAATATACATTACAGTGTGTTACTTATTCTAATAATAATGAAATTATAATGTTAAACTGAGCCAGACTCTGAGCTGAACTTACCCGATATTTGTTCTCTCCTATCTGCTCCACTTGGAACCTTTTAGCACATTTACACTGGGCCACCTGCCGAGTCACCTGCACAACAACAAACAGCATGTCAGTGAATGCATTCAGACTATTAACCATGCCAGACAGACAGACCAGTCTAACGGCTGACTGGTAGCTTATTGTATGAATAATTTGCCCCGATATTGCACCATTCACATCTTCATATTTGCAACATTTATTTCAGTGTATTTTTCTTTAGATTTTTCTCACCTCATCCTCGATCTTATCAGCATCAGTGGTGGGTCTGTATGCATCCTTGTTAGGGTGCAGAGCAGCAACAAACTCGTAGTAGTCGATGTAACCGTCTCCGTCTCTGTCAAAGATGTCTGCCACTGCTGTCATCTCCAGCTTACTGGTGGGGAACTCTGCACAACAGGAATTTACATGTCAGTTCATGTCTTTGTCACTGTAAAATAAAGTGTCATCCCTACAACCAAACACGTCATCTCCCATAACCTACTTGATGCCAGGATGCCGTCAATAAACTCCTGCCGCGTGATCTTTCCATCCTGGTCCTTGTCGATGCGTCTGAAGAAGTCCATGACGCGAGACTTTTTATGGTTCATCCAGCGCATGTACTTTTTCCTCCACACATCAAAGTCAAAGTTGGCAAACTCTTTGAGCTGAAAATGGAAAATGAAGACAGTGCTGTGATACTTATCATGTCATAATGACAGAAAGAATGTGAGTCTGAATATTTAAGTATCTTTCAGTGACCAGGAAACATTCTATGTTGGGATTTAACTTTTATTAGATTGTTATATATCTAAATGTTGGCTTAATCATGTTGAGTTGACAGGAAAGATACCTCCTCCAGTCTGTCCAGACCGTCGTTGAGTTTGCGCTGGCGGTCTAGAGCCAGCAGCCAAACTTGCTGCCACCTGGCACAGAGCTGGTTGAGTCGTGGGTTTCCTCCGGCAAGCTGCATGGCTGCCTGCTGTTGCTGCTGCTGCTGTTGCTGGTGTTTGCCTACAGAGGAAGGAGAGAGTTAATAACTCCTCTTTGTCACTTCTGATGAACTTTCTGTGACGCATGCACTCATGTTATCGTCAAAGAGTGGGAGATGCTAATATTTGTGTATCAAAAGGTAAACACAGGTGACTTACGAGCTCCTCTCCTCTCAGCCAGGCTGCTAGGAGGCTCAGCTGGTTTTCTTTTGTAGGTCTTGGTCACTTTGTCAACGTCTGGCTGCTTCCTCGTCATCTCCTCCATAAACATCTGAGAACAACAAATCCCAGCAGTGAGTAATGGACAGCACAAACACAGGCAGTTTTAAGGGATGCATTATGTTGCCCACAAACAACTACATCGAGTCAGTGAAACCCACCTGGTGTTCTGTGATGAGAGTTTTGAGCTGTGGGATGTCCTGAGGAAGCGGCTCTGTGTCTCTCTGGACCAATGTGGTCTCGGCCCACTGTAGCCATGACAACAGTTCCTCCAGCAGGTTGGCATTGTTGAGCACCTCGGTCAGAGCTGTCTCCAGCCGCTGCTCGTGCTGTTTGGCCCACGTCAGCACCTGCGGAGCAAAGGGTGTTGATTAGTATAAGACGAAAATGAAGGTCAATTAATTTCAGTTCACTATAATCCCTATCCCTGAAGCTAAACTGTAGAGACAGTCTTCGAAACAATATTTAACCTAGAATATTATTCAAGCAAGTATCTAATTAATGCATAACAATATCTGGAGGATAAATATGGATGTCTATGTCTATGACTACTTAACGGAAACCTCAGTCCCGCCCTCCCTTCCTCACCTCCTCAAAGCGTGCCCTAATGATAGTGATCCAGTGTTTGATGGTGGTGATGGAGTCTGGGTGACAAACGGTCAGGATGCCCTCTCCCATGCCAGCAGCCTTGTTGACATCTGTCCTCTTCTCCTCCACAGTGCCCATGAAGTCACGATGTGTGTGCAGCAGCGCCTGTAAAGTCTCTGCCTCTTCTGGAAGGACACCACGGAAACGGAGCGTCTGCTCGGCCTCAGAGAGCCACTCCAGAAGCACCTGTATCGCAGTACGAAACTCCTCCGCCTGAGGGAGAAAAGGGTGGTTGTAAGGAAGACGGTTAGAGGTCTTTAATAGTGACCTCTTTAATGACAAGGTTTGATGTAGTAATGTGAAGTAATTAAGCTTGTAACGAGCGATGCAGCTTCCTCTCTGACCTGCTTGAGGGCCTGCTGGAGGCGGGTTTGCTTTGTGACCGACAGAGCACACACTGTATCCCAGCGGTTGCTGAGCTCCTGAAGCTGAACTTTGACCCAAGCTGTGTCATCGCGGCCGGTATCCATCAGCTCCCGAGCTGAGCGCTTAAGAGCCTGGACACTGCTGGTTCTCTTTCCCAACTCTTTTTGGAATGCCTGCAGGTTTAGACATCAGCACTGTCAGAACATTTGGTACTATTATTGTCCTGTACATATTTAATGCGTCCTGTCTCTTTACACACCTTATGTGAGTCCATGAGGTTGGACACCAGATCCAGATCTCCATGGACGGGCTGGTCTTCGGCCAGCTGGGGCTCTACGCGGTACAACCAGTCCACCAGAGCCTGGAGAGCCTCAGCAAACTGGCCTGAGAACAGCAGAGCCTCCTCCAGCTTGTGTTGTCTGAATGAAGAAGACAAACAGCTGTTTATTATTGTATTCCATATGAAAAAAATCACATTTGTAATAGGGAAAACAGGGGAAAAGACAGTTTTATTGCCTGTCTTTCATCCTCTTTACCTCTCTACACTCTTGCCACAGACGGTGTCCCACTTGTCGCGGACCTCTCCCACCAGGTGGTCCAGTTTCTGTGTGTCTGCAGGCAGCTGAGCCTTGTCCCTCATGGCTCTACCAGATCTCACTGTGGTGTCATAAACCGGCTGCTTTGAACCCAACGCTTTCTGAAACTCCTAGACAGGAAGACAAAGGAACAGAAATAAATAGATTTGTAGATCTCAACATTAGAGAAATTTAGAAATGCTAACGGGCAAATTCACTCAAGGATTGCCCAGCTTTTGAAGCCTCCAAACCTGCATAAATAAGACAAAAAAACACACCTGCAAAGGGTGAAATGTATCCCAAACTTTGCTGCCAAGTAAATAGTGTCTTGGTGTTCCTGTGCTATTTCCACATATTTAAATTAGGTAAAATGCATAAATTCAGTGTAAAACTGGCCCCTTTCTATGCAAATGAGCCTCACTGCAAACACAGTACAATTCACAAAGGTCAGCGCTAATAGCCACACACAGTTATGGTGAAATCAATAGCCTCTTCAGAGAGTGAGTGGAAACTGAAGCGCACTGACAGACAAGGATATGAAATCCCAAATACAGTTTCTCTCTGTCACGTTTTAATTCCTTGCTTGAAGTTTTAAGGAATGCACCTTGCACCTCATCGGTCGAGTAGCTGTGATCAGAAAATTTCAGTTTTCTTTTTCTCTCTGTCATTGTTCTGGCTAGAGGCAACATTTATACTTTGCCACGTGAATAATTGCAATCAGATGCAAAAAACAACAAACTGCACTCAGCTGCAAAACTTTATGGGTGTGCTTTGCGCTGTAATATCCTTACTGCAACATCTATTTTTAGACAGGACAGATAGTAGCTGCAAGTGATGTGCTAGTCATGGTGCTATCCGTGGCCACAAACTAATCTGAATACCTTGCTGAGTGTGCATAATGGTTGCCATGCAGTACCTTGTGTTTGGCCAGTTGTACTTTGATCTTGTCCGGCTCGTTGGAGATCTCCAGCTCTGAGTCCAGTCTTTTCTCGGCTTCTTCTAGCCAGTCTGTCAGCTTCCTCCAGGCCTCGTGGAACTGAAGGAAGAACGTTACAGAGTTTTAGTTTGATATTCTTTTTCAGACTAAAGAAGTCAATAATGATACAGTCCTTTCCTGAAAAAAAGAGAGGCGACTATCACCTGGAATGAGTTTAATTGCAGAAGCAGTATAACTACATATCCATAACACATCTCTTATCAACCAATAGCAGAGACATTAAGGTCTGAAGCCACATTGTCCATACAGACAGTGTAAATCTCAACTTGTTTTCATGTTGTCAGTGCCTTCACAGTTTGCTGTTGTTCAGTAGCATTTAACCAGTAGTTTAACGGTCAGTATAGTACCTGTTTGGCACGTTTGCGGGCCTCATCGAGGTGTCGGCCGCGGTCCAGTGACCTCTGGACCAGCTTGTCCCAGCGGGCTTGGACGCTGAGCAGCAGGTTTTTGATGAGGACGACATCCTGCTTCAGGCTGGCAAAGCGAAGCTGAGAGCCGGCCTTCTCCAGAGCCAGGACCTGCTCTCTGTGGGTGTTCACCTCATTCACAAATACCTGAGTGGACACAGACGTGAGTGCAGAACGAGTTAGGGGAAATTATTTAGTAGTGGTTTAAGCCTCTTAACCATGTTTCTAGTTGGTGGCGAATGTTCAGTACCTTGTGCTCATCGATCTGGAAGAGGACAGTGTCCAGGATGAGGCTGGGGGGCTGGGCCATGTTCAGGGTCTGTTCAGCCTGGGTCAGCCAGTTGATGGTGTCTTGCAGAGACGTCTGGAAACCTGTTGCCAAGGAAACGGCCTCATCCAGCTTTCCCTGGAAAGTTCAGGATTTAAAAGTTAAAGACGAACCCATAAATCGTAGAAAGCTAGAAAGATAACATAAGCAAAGAACAGAACAGGACAGAGTGATAAAACACACTCCTCATGTTGCAGTCTTACCCTGCGGTCGTCCATCTTGGTGTTGAGACTGGCCCATTTGTTCTGCAGCATTGCCAGGTTCTGCTGGGTCTGGGTGGTACCGGGTCCTGCTTCCTCGCCTCCACGGGCCAGCAACATGGACTCTCCTTGATCCAGCAAGCGGTGGTACTGGTCCGCTCGCTGAGTCAGCTGGGCTTGAAGCTCCTGCAGACAAAAGAAGAGGCAAATGTGAGTCGACCCTCCAGCTAAAGGGTGAGCGTTGTTTTGTCTCACTGGTTAATTGAGAACAATGGAAGCTATTAAAGTTTCATAGTCACCCTTTACCAACTGTCTCTCTGTGTGAATAGAAGAGCATGTGTAAGATAACACTCTGAGCATCTGCTTCTTGTGCCTAATCATCATTAAATTACTGCAGGATTTCCAAACTATTTTTCATGCACCCTCAATGCCAAATAAAGCACAAGAGACATGAATGGCATTAAAAGTTTAGGTTATAAACGGTAAAGTGTATCTATGTGTATTGTGGATGATTTTCTGTGCATAAAGGTGTAATGAGATTCTCTTTTACCATGTGTTGCTGTAGCTGCTCTCTGGCTGTTTCAGGGAGACCGCCTGTCGGCTTGGCGGCAGACAGCTGGCTCTCCGTCCTCCTCAGCCATTGGAGGAACTCCTCTAGCTCACCATGGAAACCTTCAGCCTACACAGTGACAGGTGAGGGAGGAGGAGAAATATTTAAATATTAATTATTGTAGCCACACACAATAATATTATGAAATCATAAAATATCATGAAACATTACCTGCCTGTATCATGAAGATATTAGCTGTGATTAAACCTACTGTTATCATTCTATTTACTACTACTGTTGCTGGTAACACTGCTTTTATAGAAACACAATCATCAGTGGTAGAATGTATCAAAGTACATTTACTCAAGTACTGTATTTGAGGTACGTGTACTTGAGTATTCCCTTTTTCTGCAGCTTTATACTCCACCATATGATTAAATATTCCTTCAAACAGGGGTACGGGTATCCCTAGGGCTGCTTTGGAGTACTGTCAGAGGTATGTGAGATTTTTTTTAAATGTCAGTCATGCATGATTTCAAAATTTATGACGTTATAATAACAATAAGTTTGATAACCTGTCACCTGCTGCAACAAACGCAATGTTCATTATATGTTACTAGCAAAAACATTTTGTGCTTGTCAGGGGTACTTTGCTGGAAATGAATTATTTCAATGGGGGTACATTATTGAAACAGGTTTGAGAACTTCTGCATTATGTGCTAAGAAAATTCTCCTACATCTTAAGCTAAATAAACAGTATAAAAACTCTCTTGGATCAGCGGGAAATGCATCTTCACAAAGCTGAAAACGGCTTCTCTTCTGACACCATGAAATGTTCATTATTTAAAGTACATGTTGATGATAGTTTAAGTATACTTTGATGCGAATACTTCTGTACTTTTACTTGAGTAGGATTTTGAATACAGGACTTTTGCTTGTAGTGGAGTATTTTCACAGTGTGGTATTAGCAATTTTACTTCAGTAAAGAATCTGAATCTGAAAGTGACGAAACAATCTCACCATAAGGTCCATTTAGTCGCTGTTTTGGAGCTTTGAACTGTTTCAACTGACTTTCTAAAGCAGACGGAAATTGCAACTCCATCTGCTGCTAAGCTGGTTGTTTCCGAGGATAAGAATGAACCTTTCATTTCAGTGTTTCTCTCAGTATAAAATACATACAACTGTTTTGATCAGTTCCAGTATGTTTCCTTTCTTCCATATAGCAAAGACTGCGCTGGCATTTTAAATGAAGTCTCTTCTATCTCTGTTTACTTCTTCCTAGTACCTGCTGCAGGGCGGCTTCCAGTAGCTTCTGCCGCTCCTGGGTCTTGAGCAGCAGACTCTCCCAGCTCTTGTTGAGCTGATCCAGCTGGTCCCTCAGGTGGCTGGCCTCGTCACCAGGAGACGACTCCAACAGTTCAGCGCCAGCACTGTTCACATTCTCCACAGTGGCATGGTGGGATAGTACATCATTACGCAGAACCTAGGACAGAGAGGAGGGAGACAGAAATTAATTACACAGAATTAGAACTGAATGTTGAGATGAGAAGAAAAGGAAACCTCATTAAGGCTACAGGACATGGAAACAAAATGCAGCCTCTCTTTAAACAGGTTAATTTACAGTGTAAATCTGACCAAGAGGAAAAAGGTCACAAGATCAGTAAACAGATGAGAAGTCTGAGAATTTTTTTTTTTTCAGAACAGGGACATACGTGGTGTTTAGCCAACTCGATCTCGATGGCCTTGGGGTCAGAGCTGACTGGTCGCTGTGTGTCCAGTGTGGTGTGTGTGTGGTTTAGCCAAGCCTGCAGCTCAGACAGGGCATGCTGGAACTGACCCAGGGCCAGCAGGGCAGCCTCAAGCTTGTGCTGTGGTGGAAGAAAGACATACAGAAGTTCAGGATTAAAAATAGGAACTCAAATATTTGGACTGTGATGAAAAGCTACTGTCAAATACAAGAAATCCTCCAGAATGGCCAAAAAAAGACCAACATCGTCAACTCCCATGGGAAACTGTGGGGTGAGAGCTGGAGGTCAGCTACAGAATAATGTCTCCCTGAAACAGTTTTCATTTCAGTGTGTTCCTTGGTGATGTGGATTCTAACATTGTGACCAAACTGCAGCCACATGTGGTTTCATTACCTGTCTGTGGGTAATTTTATCCCCCAGGTTGTCCCAGAGGTGTCGGAGCTCGGTCAGCGGCTCCTGGATCATGTCCCTGTCCGTCTGGTCTGACACCTTCTTCAACAGCAGCTCCCCCTGGTGGCACAGCTTCTCCATGTCAATCTGCTGCTGGTAAACCTCCACCTTGTACTGCTGCTCGGGGTAAAGGAGGGATGAGAGGAGAAGTGAGGAGTAGCGTTTTGTTAGTTCTGCAGACTTCACACCAGAATTATTATTAAACTTGAGGTATTTAATGACTTAAAGTACTAGAGCTAATAATAAGGATTATACAAGAGATCAAGATGATATGAAATGATTTGTTCAAAATTGAGTAGCAATAAATGAGACACTGTTGCCAACCTTGAGCTCTTCAATCTGCTGTTTGACAGTTCCCAGATCAGTTCCCACAGTCGACATGTCACACAGCTTGATCACTGCGTTGTCCAGGTAGTCAAACATAGACTGGAAATGATGCAAAAAAAAAATAGCTTACATCAACATCAACAGGATGACAATTAGAACATATTATCATGTGCAATACATGGATACATTTTGATTTTAAGTTGGTGTATACTACATTAAAACACTAGCTCAAAAACAGACTAACTCTGATGCACAAACCTGCAGTGCGTCCTGATACTGCACAGATGCTGTCATGGCCTCCTCCAGTCTCTCCATCCTCTCTCTCCACGTCCGGTTCAGGCCCTCCCAGGCAGCATTCATCTGGGGGAAAGACAGAAAGACAGAGGAAACATGTTAGTGGGTAAACATGTAGCAGAGAGCCATAGAACAAAAATATTTTTGTGCTTTCAGAGTCAAATGATGCCTTTTCTCAAGAAAATGGTATTGATTTCCAGTGAAAGTGTAAGTACTCAATTAAAGTAGATTTATCTTAAACTGTACTTCAGGACAGCACTTGATTAAATGTACTAAGTTAATAGTTTGTTGATTTTTCACCTCATCAATGGTCTTCTTGACTTCAGGCTTCTCAGTTTCTCCACAGGCAAAGATGAGGTCAGCACCGAGGGTCCTGACAAACTCGAGCTCCTCCCTCAGACCGTCCGTCTCCGCCTTAATGGCCTGACAGAAGAGTAAAGAGATGTCATACACTACAGACAGTGGATATCTGCCTACTGTTGATCACTGTTAACCTCCTCCCTCCATACCTCAGCAGCCTCAATCTGTTGTTTGATGAGTGAGGGGTCCACGCCAGGGTCTTCCAGTTCTTTCACAATATCTTGGGAGTCTCGAAGCGTGCTCAGTAGCGCCGCCACGTCGGCCCAGAACTTTCCGGCCAGATCCAAGACATCGTTCAGTTTCCCTTCCCTCTCCTCAGCCCGCTGCCGGATTTCATCCCACAAGGAGCGCAGGCGCAGGAGGCGGGTGCGAACGGCTGGAGGGGAGAGGGGAGAGGAGTGGGAGTTACAACAAGCTTGTAGAGAGAGGTTGATGGGATCCCAGTGGGCATAGTGGGAAATAATTCTATTATGCAGAGTAGAAGAGTCACAATAATGTCGTCTTTGTTTGAATTTTGCCATCTAGTGTCCAGAGCTGCTAAGTTAAGTCTCTCATCAGTCCACTCCTACTATCGCTGCACAGTCAGGCCTTTTATTTTCATGAAGCGTGGAGGGTGCCAAAGCACAAAGTTCTTTAGAGGGCAATACAACAAAGACACGTGTGTGTGTGTGTGTGTGTGTGTGTGTATTGTGTCACCATGTGGTAGTGTTGGAAGAAATATGCAGAGCTTAACTAAGCTGAATCTGCTCTATTTCAAGATTTGACAAGGTCTGCCTGCTGGCTTTGTGCCAGTAAAACAGTGACTTACTTTGGCCAGTTGATTATGAACTAGTTGGACTGCAGCCCAAAAAAAAGATTTGTAATATTTTTTACACATATCACAGAAGTGTTATGTCTCTCTCTGTCTTTTTGTTTTGTTCCAGTTATGGTCTGTATTTTCCATTTTAAATAAAATTACTTGGCACACACTGAATGGCTACAAAAAGAGTTGGCAACACTGTTTAGTTATTTAGCTGTTCACTTGGTTACCATTACACCCTCTTTAAAGCAATACAGCTATATATGTTTGTGTTTTTACCAAGTAATTTAGGTTAGTTCGGTTTCATTTTATCGCTTTAATTTTGTGAGATAAGATTAGAAACTCTTGTTTTCAAGAGTCCTCTTTAGGTTATATCTCTTTCTTTGAGTTGAACAGCATCCGCAAGCCCTTTTTCCGCTGTGGTTTGCCTCACTTTTGTTTGTAACAACAATCCTTAACTTCTTTTGTTAATAAATAACTTTATTTTCACCACAAACATCTGGTTTTATGTTGCTCCCCTTTCTCTTTACAAGCTGGGTCGTAACAATATAGTTTTGCTGCTGTTAAACAAGGACCCCTTTTACTTCAATTCGGCAAGTATGCGAGAAAAACATTCATAAATTCAATATATGTGGTCAGCACTCGACTGGGGTGTGAAGTATTAATTAAACTGCTGACTCCATGCAGAGCAGCTCATCAGTGAATGAAACAATTGCAGTAAGGGTGACATTATAATTAATGAACTATACTCTTTTAAATATAACAACATAAATATATTAATGACCCTGTTTAACCCATCCACTGTGCGTCCTGTCTGCCTGATGTCATCTTGAATGTTTTTTGTCTGTCATTAACTGTCAGACACACCCCAGCCACTCACCCTGAGCAGCAGGATCGTCGTGAGCAGCTCGTCCGATGAGCTCCTCTCCGCGGGCGCAGAGGGCGGAGAAACTCGGCAGCAGTTTGTCCAGCTCCAGCCCCTGGGCTCGGTGCTCCGCCAGCTGCTCCCTGATCTTCTCCACCTCTGCTGCCACTGGGGGAGGCTGCCGCAGCCGCTGGACTGCCCCCTCCAGGGTCTCCAACAGGGGGTCCATCTTGTCGTGAAACTAAGGACGGAAGGAGAGTTGGAAGAAAGTATTATGAGGAGGAGGAGGAGAGAGTGTGTGTTGAGGGGGCTGGGGTTGAGTTTTTGATTGCTAGGGTGACATTTTGAAAGTGGGAAAATACTGAGATATCATGTGGGTGTTCAGCCATCTGTGGCAGACTGCATTAACTTTTAGGCTTTTTCATTATTAATTTTATATCATTTCAACAGGAGAAGTAGAACAGACGTAATGTTCTTCTACAGTATTTAATATCTCGATATTACACATTCAGCATGTCACCCAGGTTGTATAACAAAGTTCAGTCCACTCTAAAGGACTCAGGAGACATTATAGACAAGAGAGAAACATGGTACAGTTTCTAGTGGGGCGATCTTTTTTTATGCGTCCAAGGGAAATCAAACTGCCTAATCACTTCATAACACAACAAATCAGAGGGGACGATTGCTATGATACAAAAGGAGCGCTTAACAACCTTTACCAGGAAACATGTCTCTATTTTAGGCTGGAGATATACTGGCTTTTTAACCACCTGTTTACGTAGACAAGACAAGACATGAACGGAATTGTTCACGTGCTTGCTTGTCTAATATGTGTATTTCTGGAGGACTAAACTAGAGGGCACACCAGAGAGCTTAGACAGTGCAGAACGTACAGATTTGCATGATGTAAGCAAATAACATGGTGACATTCAAGGAGGTTACTATATTGTTCATTTTGAGATCACAGCAGATCATGGCAGAAAAGTAAAAAGCCGAGCCACTGTAGGTAATAATTACTACTACTACTACTACTACTACTACTACTAATAACAATAATAATAATAATAATAATAATTTTCAGTCGGGCCTATGAAACAGACAAAAGACCTGGACTGGCAAATACAGTACTCAGAGGTCAGAGATGTAGCAGGAAGAGAGGCCATGAATCTTAAGATCTATTTTAAAACATACTGGGAGCCAGTCTAAAGAGGCTTAAACTGGAGTGATGCAATCACTTCTCTTGATTCTGGTTTAAAGCCTGGCAGGTGAGTCTGGATAGCTGTGACAATGGCGAGTATGTTTCTCTCATTCTGCCAATGCGCGACATGACACTGCCCCTACTGTTCATGTGCGTATTGCATCTTGTGGACACATCACATTCATTTCTGGGGACACGCTCAACCAATTCCGCTAAGGGACGCAGGATATGTGGGGCAGCTATCATGTGCATGCAAACACGCAGTTAAAAACAAGTTTATCTCCGACCTTAGACTAGACTTAACTCAGGTCTACAAACCTACACAAAAGGGACATTTCCTACCAGATCAATTTCAGTTTCACTGTCACTCAGGGTTGGCAGACACATGGTTTGGACCATTATGTAGATCATACATTTAGTTGAAAATCTCAAGCTGTGGTTCTTTCAGGAATTTCTAATCAGTAACAAACCAGACAGCCTTAAGCATCTGAGATGAAACGACTGCATTAATTACCACTTTGCCTGGTGAGGTTAGTACTTGATTAGTATATATACTAATATTAGTATTAGTATTGATTCATATTTTATTAGCAGACTAAGTCATGTGGTGTAACCGGCGCCTGAGTGCCAGTTTGATGTTGTCAGTCAGTGGTCTTACCTCTACCAGCTGGGTGATTGCAGTGAGCAGTGATGATGGAGAAAATGATGGTGGGAGGGGCAACACACACAGCACATCCACAATGAACGAGGGGTGGGATGGTGGAGGGTTGCAGGGACGAAGGGTTGGACACAGATGATGGGGGAGATTAAGGTTAAGTTTAAAGGATGAGGGAGGAGAGACAAGGAGGTGGGGTGGTTTAGGGTGGAGTGAGGGATGAGGACAGTGTGGAAGTGCAGGTGGAGACAGAGAAGGAGCAATACATGGATTGGTTTGACGGTGGGGGGCGGAGGGTGGAGAAACAATACAATGAGTTAAATCAGAGACATGCATACAGTACAAACTGTCAGGCAATATCGACGGCAGCAACACGCTCTCAGTCTGCCACTCAGGTGATTCAATGATGTCTCATGAGATGAGGTGCAAAAAGGAATTAAAATATCAGTAAAGAAAACTAGCACTAAAAGAAGACATGATGCGATGAAAGAAAAGTCTAAATGACGATTTTGTTATAGGTACATACAGTATGTATGTATGAGCTGATGCTAATGATGTATAAACATTTTAAAACTAAAATATATAAAACTCAAAGTAAAGGAAACAAAACAGCAGACTGAAATAAACTTTCACTGAACTCATGACTCTGCACGATAATTCCTCATTATCATTCGGTTTAGAGCAGCAGACACAAACACAAACACACACACACACACACACACACACACACAGACCTCATGCTGCTTTGTAATCACATCAGCCTGTTTTGTCTGGGGCTGCAGACACCGTCTAACAAGCTGTAAACAGACCTGGGCCAAACAGCATTTACAAATTTGCTTCAATCTATACAAATTCTTCACTCTGCACTGAGAGGTAAAAGCGCGTGTAGTTCAACAAATTAGGTCAATTCACACACAAAATGTCATGTCACAGCCCTCTGACTGTCTGGTACCCAAGTTGAATAAAAAATAAACTTATCAGACCCAGGTCTGCAGCTAAAACACAGTTTCCCAAATCAAGCATTAAACAGTTCACGATGTGTTCTCTGTGACGTACCTGTGCAGACTGGGACACTGCCTCGTCGAGGGTTGTCGCACGACCTTTGACGCCCTCTTTGATGGTCAGGTAGCGTCTCTCAGCCTCATTGTAGCGTTGTGTTATTGTCTCCCCCTCCTGGAGGCTCAGCTCGGCCAGCTGGGGTCCGATCTTTAGCAGCTTGTCGATGTGGGGCTTGTGCTCTGCGATAGATTCCCTAAGCAGCTGGAGAGGCAATGGAAGGACAGAGAGAAGAAATTAAGAATGTGTAGAAATATACATATTAAAGTTGAAAAGCTGAAAAAAAAAATCATCCTTTCTTACTCTCATCTGGTCCTGTTGCAGTCGGAGAGCGTCAGTGTCAATGGCTGGTGGTGGCAGCTGGGTGATGAGGGTTTCAGTCTCACCCTAGCCATGGCTCCAGTTCCTCGTAGGTCTCCCAGAACCGAGTTACCAACACCTGGGCCTGCTCGAGGGCCGAGAACCGCTCACTGTGGCTCTGGCTCACTGCATCATAACGGGCACTGAGAGAATCTGTCTTCACCTGAAGAAGAGGAAAGGAGAAGCGCGTAAAGATATTAGTGTTGTTACACTTTCCACACAGGACTTGCTAGTTAGGCATCATGCCCCTCACTTTCCACTCTCACTCAGTTCATCGCTAACTTGCTACACAAACTTCAGTTTCTAATGTTCAGTCTCTTCCTCTTAATTCTCCATCAGTAACTCACGATCAGTGCGTCCTTCTGGGCGTCGCTGCAGGTTTCCAGAATGTCGTCTCTGGTGCTCAGCAGCTGATCCACAGTATCTTTGTGTCGGATGATGTCAATATTAAAGGCCCTCTGCACTTGCATCTGGGCCACCGTCACATCAGGCTCCAGGCTCAGGGGCCCCAGAGACGCCAATTTACGCTCCGTCTCTCCTACCCAGTCCAGCTCTGCATCCACTGCCTCTTCATACTAAAAGGAGAAGTTAGCATTTAGTATGTTTAAGTGCTCACAGTGAAATAGACAAATCTAATGGAACTAATTTGCTCAACATTCAAGTTTACGCCTTGGTTAATAGGATTGTAGTACCTGTTGTGACCTCTGGATGGCAGCTTGAACCAGCTGCACCCGCTGAGTGATGGTTTCATCAGACTGGCGATATCGTTGGTTGGCATCAGCGACCAGGCGGTCCAGACCCTCGCGGGCTCGCCACGGCACCAGATCTAGCAGGGCACTGCCCACCTCGTTCACCGTGTCCAACACCAGACGCTTCTCTGCTGACACTTTCTTCAGCTCCTGCAAAAGTGAAAGCGGTGGATCAGTCTTACAAGTTACAAGCTGCGATCAAGTGGAAACATTTGCTTAAATATAAACTTAATCCAAATATAAAGCTGACTACCTGACTGACTAGCTGACTTTAACTTGACTAAATGGCATGCACTGTATCACAAGTTTTCTGCTGCTTGGTGTTACTCTACTCTCAAGAACACATGAGGTGAACTAAAGCTTAATAAATGGTAAAAAGCTGAAAATGTCATAGTAGAGTGAAAAAAAACAGATGGCAGCAACAAATTAAATGACAAAAAAAATCAATAGCTTTTACAAACTGTTATTGGGTTGCAGGAAATCAATGTTACTATGGTAACTGTGGGTGGGTTGATATTGGAACAGCTGAAAATGTCATTACAGACAGGAGCTGTCATCGAATTAGATATTCTTTTCAAATAATATGTTCACTTTCTCTTTTTCTAAGTCATCTTAAAAAATCAAATCAAACTGGTACAATGTGGATGAATTTAAAATTCGATCAACTAAACATCTCGGTTACAGACACTCAAGTGCCCCATCGATTGATTTGTAAAGCAGGAGACACTTGTTACAGATGGCTGAAACTAAAAATAAATAGTGCAAAAGAAGAACTGGATCTTTGCCAGTTTAATAATAAAAGCAAACAGCCCATAACAACTCCTTTATATCACCTATCCATGAAATGTGTGTTTGCAAGAGAACGGACGCAACGTATAGATGTTGATTCTCATGCCGTTGTTTCAAATATTCATTTTAAATCAAGTGACTCACAGCCAGAGTTAATAATACACCAGGAAGCAATGACTGTTGTGTCAGATAGTGAATCACAGACACCATCACAATCCTGTAACTTCACTTCCTGCTGCTGCATCTGAATCTTGGTTTAAGTGATCAATAATAATATCTTAAAAATCATTGCAAAAATAAATGGATATCTATCTCATACTCCACCCACCTTCTGTCTTTCCTGGTATGCAGGTGTGGCGTCAGGCTCCACGTTGTTGAGCTCCGACTCCACACCGTCCAGCCACTGGTTGAGGTCATCGTGGGCGCTGGCGAATCGCGTGGCCAGCTGCAGGGCCTGCTCCAGAGTGCGGAGGGCCTTGCTGCTGCCGGCCGTCATCTCAGCATAGCGAGACTTGATACCGTCCAGCTTCTCTTGAATCAGGAGAACTTCCTCGCCTGCAGAGGACACACATAAATCTTATCAGTCTGGATCCAACAGTGAACCGTGTGCTGAGTGTAAAGGAAAGGACCTACTTCTTAGATTTCTAATTTTTTCTTTTCCTGATTTTTTTGTGGTATTTTCTAACTTGCATATCCAGTTTTTGGTTCTCAACTCTTAATATCTTATAAAATTCACCACATGTTCTGTAAAATCTCACAGCACTCCCTGAGTTGACAGTTGCGCATACCGTTCATGGCCACACCATTCATCTTACCATCTAAATATAAGAGTACACACACAAAATGTGTTCACAGGGTAGACCGACAATCATCTCACTAATAGTGGGAGCAGTCAGCATGGCTAATATCAAGAGTAGAGAGACACAAACCAGATGTTACAGTTTGGTTCACCGCTGATGTAAAAATGTGTGGTTTGGATGTGGATCTACAACAACTGAAGGAAAACAATGTTTTAGTTTCTTTTTGGGGTGATTTTCTCACAGCATACGATTCATAATACACAGATAGGGCATCCTACAAAAGCTCAAAACAGCAGTGCTGAGTCGCCTGCAGCCAGTTAGGACATTTTGATAGAGAACAATGCAATCAAACTGATTTTGTCACTGCTGCTCGCTCACGCTGCATTCAGTTAGGACACTGTGTCAGAGGGAATTATTTCCACTGGACATGGCGACCGTAGAGATTTAAATATGTCACAGACCAACAGATTTTCCTGATCAAAAAATGGTAATTACTGGATAATGAAAACCCTGTCAGTTACTATCATCAGATTGTGTGGATGATGGTGACACCAATCTGACAACGTCCAGTACAAACTGAAAAATGACCAAGGAAAATAATTACATTGTATTCAATATATTTTTAAGAAGAGACAGAAAAGGTCAGGTTGGGAAAAGATGCAGATTAGTTTAGGAGTGTGAGATTACCTGTTGTCTGTTTTAGTAATGCTTGTCCATTCTTGATGGCCTGGTCCACTGTCTTCTTCCTGCTCAGAATCTCTTCATTTAGAGACTGAAGGGAAAGAGAGAGAGTGAAAGTTAATCTCTAGTAGAATAAAACAAATTTTTTCCAAGAACTAAATCTTAAGTACAGTGTACAGCCTTTATTTAACTGTTCAAAAAAAAGTTGAATCAATCAATCTATACCAGTTATTTAGTGATCTATATATCACATACAGCTACTATACTGTATACAATGTCATACATGAATATTTCAGTGATACTTAGCTGTATGTAAAGTAGTATATAAAATCCATATAAATAAATTAAATGCAACATGTGATGTACACATTACTGCATCAATAATTATAACCCAATAATATGCATTAACCTGAAATTGGACATTCTACATAATGAGTACTTTTACCTTTGGTCGTTTGAGTATTTTCATGCTAACTCTTTTGCACTTTTACTTGAATAAGATTTTTATTACAGGACTTTTACTTGTATTGTATACAGAGTTGTACATGTACATAGCTGTATAGAGGGTACAACAGCAGTGTTGGTATTACTACTTTAACTTAAGTAAAGGATCTGAGCACTACTTCCTCCACTGATTGTTACAATTCTACATGCATACTGAAACCATTTATTTAATTCACTGCCTACTGTTCTCATGTTTCAGAGGGAATGACTGGGTTGTCATTCAGTGTGTTCATGAAGTCGTACCAGAGTGTGTTTGTGCTGCTCGGCCAGTAGCTGGTGCTGGTAGCTCTGGACGGAGACCTGACTCAGCCTCTGAGCCACCTCTGCCAGCCAGTTCAGCACCTCTACCTCCTCCTCCCCAAACAGCTGAGCGTTAGCCAGAGCTTGCTCCAGCATGCCCGCCCGCCTGGAGCACCAATCAGCAAGCTCCGAGTGACCTGACCTCACCGCCCCCACGCGCTCGCTTAGCCAGTCACGATCCGCTGCACAGCTGAGCGGGGTCAGCGATTGGCTGAGGGACTCGAGGTGGTCAACCTCAGCTTCACGTGAGGACACGTCCTCTTGGACCGCCTGGGAGGTGTGTGTGTGTGTGTGTGTGTGTGTGTGTGTTGTGTGTGTGTGTTTGGGGTGAAAGGAAGTGAGGAAAGAACAGCAAAACAACAGAAAAACAGATGGATAAAAAACTCAAAATATGATCATGCAAATGACAAATTATACTGACAGGAAATCATAAACATCTATGAATGAATAAATGAATGAATGAATAAATGTGTAGAATAACATAAAAAGAACTTAAAACAACTGGACACAACTGATATATAAACTAAAAACTCAACTTAGCATGATTACAAACAAGATATCCACTTGAAAAAAGGGTATGCTTGGGTTGTAAATGTTCTGTTGTACATAGATTAATTTCTCTTTTTATTAAGTATGTGCCTTTGTCTGTGTGCTAAATAAAGTCATTGTCATTATATTGTTTTTATTATTGATTTTATTTATTAAATAGGGCTGTCAAAATAACTTAATTTTGCAATTTTGCAATTGACAGGCCAACTGCAGGAGATGACAAGCAAGGTGCCAAGGCTCCAGTCAGTGCTGAGTGCTGTTTTTTTATTTTTTATTTTTTTTGGGGGGGTTGCACAGAGTTTTAAAATATTCAGCTTTGGGTAAAAACTGCAGCCACTTGTCACTGTCACTTTGTACTCAGCAGTCCAGTCACAATGGAGTAGGGGCAGGACAAATAGCCATTAAGATCTACTGTGACATCACTGAGGAACAACAATGAAGGAGAAATGAATACTGAACCCACATAGCCCGACGGGTCCATCCCCAAAAATGGCAGTCATACAACAAATCGTGCTGTTGAGCCATCCTTAATCCATCCATTTTTCTAACCGCTTATGCTCTTAAGGGTCACGGGGGGGCTGGAGCCTATCCCAGCTAACATTGGGCGAGAGGCAGGGTACACCCTGGACAGGTCGCCAGACTATCACAGGGCTGACACATAGAGACAGACAACCATTCACACTCACATTCACACCTACGGCCAATTTAGAGTCACCAATTAACCTATCCCCAATCTGCATGTCTTTGAACTGTGGGAGGAAGCCGGAGTACCCGGAGAAAACACACGCTGCTGCGCACCCGGGATCGAACCAGGAACTCTCTTGCAGTGAGGCGACAGTGCTAAACACCACACATTGTGCCGCCTTTCCATTGACTTACACTACATTTATCAAGACAGCTGACTGTATGCGTGTTTGATATTATGAATTATTCTCCATGTTACTTGCCAGTTCAAATGGGGACTGTAAACATACTAACCATATTTAAAGGTAAGTCACTGTGTTTGTTCTTATCTGGAACGACTGTAAACCTGTTGACTAAACAGTGTTTCGTGTTTAGCCTTTAATTTGCCAAGCATGCCAAATTCGACCTCGATCCTACCGCTACAATCTACGAAAAGATGGGAGTGAGAATTTTGTGTGTGAAATTTAACCTTTTTTGCTATTTAGAGAACACATTCCAAAAACTAGTCATTGAAACACATAAAAAAATTCGTCCTTTGTGACCTTTTTATTAGGTGAGTGTCTCTGTAACTATGGGGGCCAAACGGTACCTTGTGCTTAACGATCTGCTGCGTGATCTTAGCTGTCTGGGTTCCCATGGGCTCAGCGGAGCTCAGGCGTCTCTCGGTGGTGCTCAGCCATTCTCCCAGCGGCTCCAGGGCTTCGTGGAACTGAAGAGCCAAAACCTGCAGCTCCTCCAACTGCCTCTGCCTGAAGGACGAGAGAAGAAGAGATGAGGAGGAGGAGGAAGAGAGCTTTTATTGGTATTTTATTGCTTTCACAGATTCTTTGCTCAACTTGAAGCTGATTTTGTGTCATACAGCTGTTGTCCTTTTAATAAACACAGTTTATTAAATGTTCATGATTTTTTTTATGATATATTATTAAATTCCAAAGAATTTCATAAACACATAAAATGCTTTATTGTGGTGTGTTTGAAACCGATGGAGTGAGGGAGGTTTGTGAAGTGGTGAGAAACCACACGCCTGTCTTTGTGTGTGTGTGTTAGTGTCAACAAAAGCATCTCACAGTGTGCTTATAAAGAAAGCAACAGTGTGTTTCGTGTGTGTGTGTGTGTGTGTAGACTTACAATATTTATGTTGTTAGTGTTCATCCTTGACAGTGTAATACATTCAGAGACGTGACAAATGTTTTTATATCATGCCTTACAGAGAGTTGTCAGGCATGAATGTTTTATGAACATTGTATATGATCACACTACGTTTTATAAGAGGTCATCCCAGATATCAAAGCTCTTCACTGAGCTTTGTGAGTGTGTACCCATTTTCCCCTGAAGAATAATTTTTTTCCCCAGTGAACAGAAGAGCCGCTGTAATGACTTCAGACCACAGAAACCACAAGTAATGATACTATTCTTTCTTTAAGTACAGTGGAGCTCAACGGAGCCACACACAGATGAAACGAGAAAACAGGAAATAACCACAAGATAACATGCTGTTGAGGAACACCACCAATTACTTTCCCAAACCACATATTTACAGCAAGACAAATCTGTAACTTTTAGCTTTCTGAGATATTATCTGTGTTGCCTTTTCAAAGGACAGAAATGATCATTTTGAAGTGTCAACAATCCCAACAAAGTCAGGAGCATCTACAAGTGCCAGGATGATCCTGAGAGAGTAATATGATATTTGCTGCAGGGAAATTCCCTTTTCTTTTCTCACACCACGGGGAAGTCAGAGATCCAGGAGGCTGGAACTTATACCCAAACTGTCCCCTTCCTGTGCTGTAAGAGACTTACCTGCCACTGGCCTTGTCCATCAGGTCAGTCCATCTCTCTGCCAGACTCTGGAGCTGGGTCTGAATCTTCTCTCGGTCCTGTGTGTCTGCGGTTGCTGCAATTCTTTCTCCCTCAGCGCGGATCATCTCCACTGTTGGCCGGCGGTCATCTAAGAGTCTCTGGAGCAACTGGAGGACGAGAAACACACAGTCATGAGTAAAGTTATTTCTATGGGGGTTCTCTTTACAGCAGCAATTAGGTTCCACTATGGGCCTTTATTAGCATTGTTCACTGAAGGAGCAGGTGTTGTACATGTTCAATGTTTGTTTATTTTGATTTATTAAAGAATAAATTGTTCTAATATTTTTACATCTTAATGGCACTACGGTATAGATCGAATAAACATGATGTCGCGCTAACATGAATCACTCTTGGTTATAAAACCGGCAATTGATTTGAATTGCTGAGATGTGTAAAAATGGCAGACTTGTTTTTGTCTAAACACTGTGGTCTGATGTCTGCTTTGTGTGATGCTTTGCTTGCATCTTCGATGAACCAAATCTACCAGAATGGAAGCTTAACAATGAACTGCTGTGAACAGGAGCCGCAACAAAACGTCTTTTAGCCACCTAAAAAGTACCACTTAAAAAAGAAGTCAATATCAGTTCAAGTGTATATTAGCAATATTTTCACTGCTCTGCCTTACACAGTAACCAATCAAGGCAGCGGTAGACCAACAACTCCCATGTTCTGTGAAATATAATCAATGTTTTTGTCAATGGAATATGGTAGCTTTGAGATAACGCCTTCAGTTCACTGTCTGAGAGGGCTGCTACCTGTTAGTTATTGTGAACATTCTAATTGTGTCTGTTAGACATTACAAAGTCATGTTTGGGATTTACATGAACCGTGCATTAACATTGTTGTCTACAGATGATATGTGATAAAAGTCAGTAAAAGTCTGATGTAAACTATGAAAGTGAAAACTTGAGCTCTGTCAGAGGGGTAAATATTTTTGCTCTGGCTGCTATTACTGCTTTACAGTATTCTGTAAGTGGAGAGGTGGTTCTTACATTTACCATGAGGTGGACAAAATACTAGAAACGCAATTTTTCTTTCCTTCGGAGGGTAAGGGCATGACCCATCCCACTCTCCCTTTAAGTTAGCCAATCGAAGGCAGAGTAAGTAAGAGTAAGGCAGGTCATGGGCAGGCTGTGCTTTCACCCTCCTATAACATCGCTGCCTGTACTGAGTGTACATTAAAAGCTAATCCCTCCACGTTTGCAAAATAAAGGTGCTTTTATAGTTGTGACTAATACAAATGACAAAATGTGCATGCAGAGCAACATTTTTCTCTGCATGTGTTTTAGGCATGAAATAAATTGTGTGGGAGAATTCATCTTTTTGTCTGCAGCAGAGGGTGACATGTTTTCCATTGTTATCAAAAATCTATTCTTTAAAACATTACCAACACTTCCCTCTTTTTTTTTTGGAGTAAAGCCTCATACAAACCTCATCAATCATTAGCTCTTTAAAACTGTTATCAATGTTTTATTAAAGGGCTCATGTTATTTCTATATGAATTATTGAACATTTTATTACTGTAGGTGCAACTTTTTGAAAGGTAGATATAAAAACAATTCACTTTACTAGAGATCCAACTGTTTTAAGATTAGAAAACAAAATACATGAGGGAACTTCCTTCCTGCTCAGATAGCAGCCTCTCAGTCTGCTTTGAACCAGCAGCTCGGTTCAGCCCCTGGAATGCACTTCTCTACAGTTTACGCTCTCTTTCTCAGCCAAACGGTGACACCACTCTCCGTCACGGATGTAAACACGTGTGATTGATCGCTGGTTGAGACTGCAGCACACTCATATGCACAAACACAGGAAGTGTATGTTGGATAAACAGGGGAAAAGTGTGTGTGTGTGTGTGTGTGTGTGTGTGTGTGTGTGTGTGTGTGTGTGTGTCTAAAAACAATACAAATCCACCATGCATGTGTGTGTGTGTGTGTGTGTGTGTGTGTCTGTTATTTCGCCAGTCTGACTGGCAGACGGTCAACTGGGGCCGTTTGGATGCCAGGCAGACGGATCATTGACTGTGTGTTTGTGTGTGTGCTTGTCATTCAAATATCTATTGTTGGTAGTTGAAGGACACTGAGGACATCTGAATATCAATAATGTCTCCATTCAACACGTCTGATAAAGAGAAGAACATTTTCTCTCGATAATGTTTAAAAACTAAACAAATAATTCAGAAAAACTTTAAGTGAAAATTAAAATGCACAGTAAGAAGCTGGCAGGATACTTCAAAGGGAGAAGAGGAGGATGTGGGTGGCAGTAGCTTAAAACTGTGCTTGATGATCACCTGCATCAAATCCTCAAAAATGGTAAATCGGACCAGACAGAATAAAAAACCCTTCTCATCAAAACGTACTCTTGATGACCTTAAGAAAGCTGCTTTAAAGGTCCAGTGTGCAGGTTTAGGGATGTATTAGCAAAAATGGAATATAATATATATATATATGGTTTTACTTGATCCTTCTTGTACCTTTTGTTCTTGGATCTGGGCCTTAACCACACGGTACTCGGCTGATGGGGGCTTCTGATTGGCCACCAGCTCTTCTGTGTCACTCAGCCAGCTCAGCAGAGGCTCCAGAGCATCCTGGAATTTCCCACAATGCAACAGAGCCTCTTGCAGCTGGGCGATCCGCTCTGCCACCTGAGGACAGGAGAGAGGCAAAATATATAAGTAAACAGTTTATATAAATAAACTGTAAGTCTATTTAAGTCTAAAAGGCAAAGCACACGTCAGAGGCTCATAGAGTGAAGCCGTACCCGCTTGTTAAGTGAGTTCCATCTGAGGTTGGTTGTCTCCAGGTCATGCTCCAGCGCCTGGGTGTCGGTGTGTTTGGCGGCGCTCTGGATCAGACCCTGGCCAACTGCGTTGATGTGCTGCAGCTTCGGTTGAATGCTGTCCACCTGCTCTCTCTCCACAGCCTGGAAGAGGAAGCCAGAAAATCATTAATTGATTTATTGAACGATGTAGACAAATAAAGACGGCCCAACAGTTTATTGGAAAGCAAAAGTCAGTAGTCAAAAATACACCGTGCATTCAATCTGCGTGACAACAAATGGAAGTGAACTACACCACATTATACACCTATATATAGAAGCGAGTGGATATTAGGAGATGAGAGACAGACAGAGGGATGTGCAGAGATAACAGAGGAGTGGGAGACAGGAAGGGAACAGGAGCAATGAGAGTGGAGGGAGGAGAAAAAAAGAGGAGGGGGAGAGGAGGATTATGGGGATTAGAGGGTTAGGCGAGTAAGGGGCTGGCTGGAAAAGGCTGAGTCGGCAACACACGCACACACACACACACACACACACACACACACACACACACACATCGTAGAATACACTAACACACTTGCATGGGTGCACACACAACCTTCACTTAATCACACACGCAAGCAGACACACAGACAGACTGACACTCACACACACATTTATAGCAAATACACACAGGCACAAGTTCGCCTGTCTGGACACATTACTCATACACACACGTCACAGTGGAGGGCTGGAGCCATCTTGTGATGACAATAGAGGCAGCCACCCGACACTAAAGACAACCAGACTTAACTTCCCTGGCCCAAAAAAGACGGAGCAACAGCCAGTACAGCTCCTCTGTTGTAGTGAATGTGTGCCACTGTAGTATCCACACACATACGTACAGTATAGGCTCTCAAATTCAGTCCAGGATAAGGCAGGGTACCGTTTAAAAATTTACAATATCAGTACATTTAAAAGGATACCAATACAAACAGAGTACTTCATTTGATGCCTTTTTTTTCTTGAGAACAGAAGCATTCAGTTGCATAAAATGTCACCATACTTTTGCATGTTTGGTGGCACCTCAGCATGCTGAACTGCCAAATGTGTCAAATACAACACAGTCAAGTTCACCGCACCACATACTATATGGGTTGTAACTGCTGCTGTAGTGGGCCAATCATATGTCACATTAAATCGAAGAATGCTAGCCCTATACTGTAGTCAAGGGTCCCATTTGAGGTTGTTGGAGACATTGCAAAAGGTCCACAGCAGTTAAGACTACTAGATTTAATTGTATTTTCACACAAAAGACTATTTACAGATGTAGCAAATTAATCTACAGCCATTTTTACAGTCAATATATCATTAGTCATTCATCATGCAAAATATCACATTTCCTGATGAGAGCTTATCATATGTAAGAATTTACTGTTTTTCTCAAGTTTATATCACTGGAAATTGGATATATATTTATGTTTTAAAATGGCGGTAAGAAAAAAAAAAAGAATAATTTTCTGTCAAACTGGCCCATGCTAAAAGATTTTCAAATCTTAACAGATGTTGAAAATGTGCGGGGAGACCCCACACAAAACAACATGTAATTATCAGTTTTACAGTTTTCTTCCTGTAGTATCTGAAAAGCACAGTCGGACCAAAACAGCTCAGCACACAATAACAGATTCCACTCACAAGCAGCCAGAGTCCTGACTCTAAAACTGCGGATCTTGCAAATCTCTCACAATCAAAGGCGACATTATAGTAACCAAACTTGGCAGATGACAGCGCTCGAGGACCTGACTGTGGGTTCTTGCACAACTGTTAACAGGAAATTCCCAAAGGAAAAAAAGGATAAAGTCATGAAGTGGGCAAGAACGTGTACTGTAAATATTACACTATAAGCTGGAGGTGAGTAAATGCTGTGCTGAGTCCCATTTAAATTGCATCAGAACCCTTTAAGACCTGCAGGAATCAGCATGATTCTCGTATAGTGTGCACCTGGCATGAGAAATGATGATAATGAAAGTAAACAGCCCTAAAACAACATAAACTGAACTCAAAAGCCCCAACATGCCCAATCACAAAACTGTATGACTCCTCAATGACTTTTCATAATTTTGAATATCTTCATTTCATAATTTAGGGTAAATCCCTGACCCTAAAAAATCTTGTTCCTGTCTTATTTGTTAATGTTGTTTTTAAGGGGTAAACAGTCTGGTTTTCCCTACAGCTGGTTTTACTGTGGAGAAAAATAACCCCAAACCAAACTGCTAATGCGATGAATGCTCGAGAAAAAAATACATTCTGCTAAATTCCTGTAAACCATCCTGCTTTATCCAATAATTTGCCAAATCCACAAAACAACTTTCACAATTTCACGCTATTCCACCAGTTTCCTGACCAGTGGGAACACTCTAAACCACCATCACTGAATTTTCTTTCATTTGGTCTTCACTGGGACAAAATCATGACAAATGGGTGTCCGAGGCGGTAATGTGGGGAGGGGGTTACTGTCATGAGAACGTTTGAGAAAAGTCCTGACATTCAGAAAAGCCCCACAGAGGGAGAATTAGGCCTGGTGGTTTATAATGCTGTGGCAGCCAAACCTCAATGGCCACACAAAGAGACAGACACACACAGACACATACAGACACAAATAACCAGATGTGCACGTCCAGAACACACACAACAGATTTTGGTAAATCCAGTGCCTGAGGGAAAATAGCTGGTGTGACAATACTGAGGGGGGTGCAGTTTAAGTGAGGGAGAGGGAAAATGTGGGTTTGGGTTTCAGTGAAATACCACGACGGCCTGGAAGAAGCTACAACAGTCGTGGGTGTCCAAGAGGCAAATAATAACAAACCACTGCACACTACTGCACCTAATAAAACTGAAATGAAAACATCTGAACAAGAAATGGTTCCCCCTCTGTTTTCACCACAAAATCTGAGAGACAACAGCGGATCTGTCTACACATTTCAGCAAGTTTAACTTAATCCTTTTTTAATTTACCACAGAAATAAAGCAAGAAGTAGAATCATTGCTATATGCATGAGTTAAAAAGGCTGATATCTCAGAAGATCAGTACATCTTTGAGGTTATATATACAGGAACGCTACAGCTTAAGGCAAATTAGATTTAAGACTTTCTAAAACTTTTTTTTTTAATGGCACTTAAAATTTAGGACCAATTTCACAAATAACAAAATTCGATTTTCTGTTTCTCACTCTGCATGTGGGATTCCCCTGCTTCCCACCATGCTGAGATTGGAAAATTGATTTGCATAAAATATTCAGAGCCTCGTATGTGTTGCCTTGTATCGGTTTTAGTCATGCTGTGAAATCTTAGTAGAATGGCAAATTTTTCTTGAATTTGCAGGTCCCTGTGTCATCCAGTGTAAAGTGACAGCTAGCTGCATGGATGAATTACTGAACGGGCCTACTGGGCAAAGGCCCAGGGCCCAAAGTGGCCCATGGCCTTCATTTGTAAAATTGCAAATGTCAAATTAAGACATATCGACCAGCGAGAGACTCAAAATGACCATGACAAAAAAGTGGACAAAATTACTCCAAAGAGACAAAAACCCAGTAGCATAATGACTACTAAGAGATCCAAGACCACCACAAAGTCTTGCTCCTGTGTAGGAGAGGTGGTGGGGCCCTTTGCATATCTGTGCCCTAGAGTCCATTGTTTCAAAATCTCCCCGTGGCTAGCTAGCAGAAAGTTAGCCCTCTGCTCTGAGCATCCTGGCCAGAAACAAAATATGAGTGTTGATGGTTCCACTATCCTGATCTGTGTGACGTTAATGTGAGAGGTGTTTCATAAATTATTAATTAAAAAACAAACAATCAAACAAACATGTTAGCAAATATTTTGAGATTTCACAACACAATATCGGAGTAAAAAAAAAAATAAAAATTCCTATGTCTGAGCATTTTTAAGATTGAAGATTGATTCAAGACATTTTAATACAACTGAAGGCCTTAATTTCAGTTAGAAAATAAAATAAATAAATAAAAAATCAAGTCCAAATGAAAGGTTCTAATTTGCCTTTCATTCAGAACATATTCCCCTGCATTTAAAGGCTTTCAAAGCCTTAGATCTGAGATTTACGACGTGTTGAGGATGTTTGCAGACATTATTACTGAGTTGGTGTTGTCGATCGGGCTGGAAGTGGTCAAGCTGGAACGTGTTTCTGAGTCTCTGCAGTGGGTCCTAATCAAAGGGTTTACAGGTTTCTGCTCATCTGGTTTAAATATGGCGTCAAACTACAGGTTCTCTGTGCCAAGGCTGTGTGTGTGTGTGTGTGTGTGTGTGTGTGTGTGTGTGTGTGTGTGTGTGTGTGTGTGTATATGAATCTAGTGTACTGTATGTGTGTAATTATGTGTGTGAAAAGAAATGATTAGGAGTTCTACAGGTATCACTCTGTGTACGACTAAACATGAATGAGCAGTTGTGTGTATGTGTGTGTATGTGAGTGTGTTCCTGTCCAGTTTGGACGCAGCTGTGTTGTGGTGATGGGCGTCATAGCTGCTTGGAACAGGAAGTCTGTCGGCCAGAACAACAATGACTGTAGCCATGACCCACTCCACCCTTTGCCTTATCCTGATGTGCGTGTCTGTCTGTGTGTGTGTGTGTGTGTGTGTGTGTGTGTGTGTGTGTGTGTGTCAGAGATAGAGGGGAACAGAAAAGGAAAAAACAGGGAAAGTACACCCATCCATCAACTAAACATGCACTGGGATGTATATAAACTTGTTATAGGTTGTGTGCCCTTACATTTCTGTCCATCCTCCCTCCTCTTCCTCCTCCTCCTCTCATTCTGTCACTCTCTTTCTGTTTTCTCTCTCTGTCTCTATTTCAGCCGCCCTCTCTGCTCTTTCTCTCCCTTGCCAGCTCAGAGCGGTTGACTCCACTAAACCAGAGCTCTGGAAAATGTCCCAAATACTTGTCATTCTTCCCCACCTCAGCCGGCACGCAGTAACACACACTCTTAGCTGAGCTAACTGAACTATCACCACCGTACTTGTCATCCTTCTGCCTACACCACCTCCTCTTCCTCTCATCGTGTCATTGCTCATCTCTCTACCTCTTCTCTTCTCCTTTTGCTCCCTGTGCCACAGCTGCCTCTTCCTTTCTCCCATCCTCCCCTTCGTCCTACTCAGTCTCTCCATCTGGACCGCACTGGCATTCTCACCTCAGCCGCAGTTCGGTGTGGACAGGCGTTAAAAACACTGGGATGAAATTAGGTCTGACTAAAGCTGGGGAGGTTGACACTGACTATACAGTTTGATATGTCTCGTCAAATATGCATCAGTATGAGAGGCTGTTTTAATGCTAGGAAAGATGAAAGAATTGACAAATGTTTTTCATGTTTATCAAACAGACTACAGCAATTTACAAGAATACAGACTTTTGTCTATTTCCCTGTGATCTGTGGCTCAATCAGTGGATAAAAGTTTAATTGGTAAATCTTTCTTTTTAGCTTAAAAAAATCACAAGTTTGATACTTTGATAATTTAGTAAAAACATTTACAGAGCAGCGTTCAAAAATATAAAAATAATCATTTCAAGGTTCAGTGTGTTCGCTTTATGGACATTTATTGGCAAAAATTACAAATAATATTTATATCTATGTTCTAATTTGTTTATAATCACCTGAAACTAAGAATCATATTTTCATTACCTTTGAATGAGCCATTTATATCTACATATGGAGTGGTTCCTCTTTCACAGAGTCGGCCATGTTGTTTCTACAGTAACTCAGAATGGACAAACCAAACACTGGCTCAAGCTACTCATGTTTTCGCGTCACCCACCATAGTTCTCCTACACGCTTGGCGCATGGGAGAAGTTTCAGTTCTGCAGCCTCACTGCTAGATGCCACTAAATCCTACACACTAGCTCTGATTGAGAAAAAATTGGCAGATTGATTGTAACTGAATATAATCATTAGTTGCAGCCCTACTTTAAGGCCCCTGAAAACATAGTTTAAAATCTCCATCTTCCTCCACAGCATTAAATTTTAAAGACGAAATAAGTTAGAATAAAGTAAAAACAAACTCAATATCCTTTGTTATTATTTATTAGGTTCTCTTATGTTGAAAAACTGAACTTTTCTAAGTTTGACAGATTATTTTGTGTTCATGCAGGTTTAATCAGTTTTCTCTGATCTCTCACTGGCAGCAAATTAGGTCATATACTGCTCACACGGTGTACAACAAACAACATCATCATTTTTTTTAATATTCTCATGGGGCTCAATCTAAGGAATGAAACAATAGTGAAATTTAAACTCAAACTTAATGTTACATAAGAGTAACTTTTTGAGTCTATGAGCTGACTCTGTGAGTGTATGTCTACTGTACATGAACACGCATGTGGACGCTCTATATTTAGCCGTCATCTGTCGAGCCAATAACACTGAGAGGAGGAATAGCTGTGCTGATGGCTCATGTCCAAAACATCACTCAAGGACAATCGATTTCTTAATCCGGACAGACGAGGAACAAGTTGCTCCTAACACATAAATTCAGAGAATTACTAATGACAGCATACAGAAACACATGTTACTGCCACAACTGCAAAAATATAAGAAAATAGAAAATATGCTTAGCATCCAGAACTAGCTTCTCAAAAGAACTGAGAGCATGCAGGATGTTGCCCAGCTACACAGAGTTTTCCAACTTGTTATCAAGGCTTTAAAATACTTCTCTGAACTTTCATCTTGCTTTCCTTTCATAACCGATTTCCATTACTACGTGATGAAAAGAGCTAGTGGTCATATCAGAAACGTATGCATCTTTTATGTGTTGCCTCTAAAGCTTCACTCACAACACAGTTGGACCGAAGAGACTGGAATTAAAAACAGACACGCAAAAGAAAACAGTGATCTTCTATTAAAACTGAACAGGACTCAGCGTATATGACAAATAAATAGAAAACCAAAGGGAGAAAATGACCAGCCTGAATATTCTGTACCATGTGTAAAGACGGCAGCCACTTACAGCACTCTGCTATCGCTCTGCTTTTCCTTTACACCCCCACACCTCCCTCCCTCACCCTCTGTCTCTATTCCTGCCTCTGCCCTCGTCTCTCACCGTCTTCCTGTCTTTCAACCCCTCATCCTTCCTCACGCCCTCCTTTCTCTTTTAATGGAACAAGGAATGAGGGGGAGGAAGGAAAGGGTAGAAATCTGTTTTCAAACTATTTTACCAGAAAGGCTTTGCTTTAAGCCACGGACTGACCAATCTCTGTCACCGGGATAAAGGGGTTAATGGGTTAATAAATCCCATTTGAAGCTAGTGTCCTTATTTGAACATCAACAAACAGATACAAATCTCATGCAAATGCGGCATTCAAAGCAAGTTGGCTCAAACCTTATTATCTCCTTTTTCTATTTTAGTTATGCAAACACATATTCTTTTCCTTCATTCACTTCTACTCCCATATTTTTGGGCATTTCCATGCTGCTAATCAGCTCCCTGTGAGACAGACAGCAAGGGTGTAATATATGATTTTTAAGAGCCCTGTTGCTGTAAGAGTAGAGGAAGTGATACAGGGACAAAAATATGTAAAATCACTGAAAAAAGCTTCAAATATTTGATCTCCTTTTTACATTTTCAGTGCATCTACATTCAATTCCAGTGGGAGATCAATGTGTTCCTGCTTTTGCTTTCATGCTTTTCTGTGTTCCTGAACACATCCCCCTCCTTCTTCTCCCGCCGTCTCTCGCAGGTTCATCCCGGAGGCGGTTGTTCAGAACCAGAATTATCACATCAATCAAAACATAAATGCATGAGCCGCGGACCTGAAGCCACCTGGTTCTCTCTGTCCCTGTTTGTCTCTCGCTCTCTGCTTCAACATCTGTCTTTCAGTGCCTCATCTTCTTCAGGCCCATTTGTTTCTGCTGTTGTTTATCTCCTATTGAAAATTATTTGCAAACTGCAGATTTAAAAAACTTACGCTCAATTCCAATTCACCCCTTGCTCCCTCCACATAGCCCTTACCCCTTCCCTTCGCACATTTATGTCCTGAATCTTGTTTGGTTAAAGGGGTAGGGTGAAGTGTTTAAACGGGGAGGTTTTTCAGAGGACACACTTCAAAATGAGTGTCATGAAAGATCATTGGCAAGATGACTGTACAAGCAACACAAGAAACACACTAATGTATTTTTTTTTGTTAATAAAGGTTTAAGAATTACGATAACCATCATATTTTTATGGTTCTTTTCTTTATAAGAAGCATAACAAAAACGAATACTCGTAGTATGCTGATGTCACGGAAGCTAACTAGCTAGCCATACAACATTATATTGTTATTGTTGATGTGTGCATGACATTCCTGCATTCTGACATTTTTCCATGTCATTTTCGCCCCCCTACATTTGGATATGACGCACAACATTTAACTAAATTTCCAGCAGCAAAGTTGCTGCACTTGTTACCACTCCTCTAATATCACAGGGTAGGAGCACGGGTTGCTAATGTTAGCCTACAGAGCACTGCTAGCTCCCTGGTAATGAAGCAGTGTTCTTTTTATTTGATGACTTATTTGATTGATTGATAGCGTGCAACATAAGCTTTGAACAAATCACAAGCGTCCATGCTTCTCTGTCTCAATCAGATTAATGGCAAATGTCATTGTGTTGCCATAGTTGCCTCTGTTGATGTAAACGCGATTGACGACTACTGATGGCGTATCGGGGTCTTGAGGGGGTTGTCCCTTTCTATAGAGGAAGATTTCTACTACTACCTCTAGTGCCTCTGTTCCGAGGGGTGAGGTGGCACTCACAATCGAGGGGTGGGGGTAAAAATAAGAAATGTGATTGGGCCTTATGGTCTTTTTTGACTGCCTCAGAGTTGATTTCAAAATTAATTTCAAAACCAAAATTATGACATGAAACTGGGAAAAGCCTGAAATATAAATATGTGGTGCAACAAAAAACGGTTAGGGAGTCGAAATCTGTTTGGACTGCATCCAAACTCTGTTCTGTGTTCATTCATGAGGACATGCAGTTTCAGAAAACCTGTCACTGCATGGCAAAAATAAGTCATTTTTGTATGCAATGTGTGATGACATTTTTCATGGAGTTAAATGTAAGGATTTTGAGGACACTTTAAATCTTGTTTTTGCAGACTGCAACAGCAAACAAAAAATGCTAATATGTTATGAATGAAAGATGAAATTTCTGCTTTCCTCTAATTCTGCGTATAAGCGGTCAGTCTGTCTGTACTGTGCGTTCCCTCGCCCCACTTCATCAAACAGCATGCAAAGCTACTCCATCTGTCTGTCTGTCTGTCTGTTTGTGGGGCGCGCGCACACACACACACACACACACACACACACACACACACACACACACACACACACACACACACACACACACACACACACACACACACACACACACACAGTGCCTTAAAATGAGCTCCATATTAATCCAAAGACCTTCTGCTTGTGTCTGCCTGCCAGCGTAGCTCTCTTATCATTGTACCAAAGCCTCATGCAGCGCTTAAAGGTGCTCCCCCGTGCAAACAATAGCTTCCTCCACCCAACCTCCCTGTCGCCTGTCACAACTGTTTTTGTGTCTGCTTCTTTGTCTTTCTAAACTCAGCGTGTCTATCTGTCCTCCCCATGTCTTCACATCCCTTTTCCAATGAATTTCTATCAGCAACTTAACAGGAAAATTGCCTGGTGTCGCTGCTGTTGGTTTCGCACTGGCGCAGAATATTGATGTGGGACGAGAGATACAAAGAAGGAAGAACCGTTAGCAGAAAAGGGATGTTAAGAAAAATTAGTGCAGAGAAGGCAAGAAAGAAGAGAGGCAGACAGACAGAGATGTAAGAAACAGGGAGACAGCTCGGTGTACAAACAAAACAGAGAGCGAAAGACGGGACCGTCAACAGGCCAGAGTCCAGAGTTAGCCCTGGCACATTCTTATCAGATAGCTAAGTTTATATTCCCCAGACAACTTCACACACTGTTTGTGTAGCCATGTTGGCAGAGGCAGTTCCCCTCCTCACAGAGCCACAGTATTTACCTCCCACCTCCTTATCTCTGCAACAACACCATCCAAGCATGGAGGAGGAGAGGGAGGGAGAGAATGAGAGTCAGTTGAGGAGACATGGCTGAATAAAGGGGATTTCATCACACAACAAAAGTGCATGTGTCACCTTTCAGAAATGTGAACACAAAATGGAGTCAAATTTCGAAACTGTCATCTATCTTTCACTACCCAGTGTTTGTGTGATAGTTAACACTGCAGCTTGAGAATCACTGTGATTTTTAAATCCTTTTCTACCAGAAAGTGTGCATTTTTGAGCATCATGTCAAGAAAAGTTTACTCTTCTATGTTAAAAGTTCTGTGTTTGATCTTGGAAATAAATTTTAGCAAGTAGCTGGTATTACCTAAATCAGAATGCCCCTCAAAAACCTACAGTATATAAAGTATGTACAGTAAGTATACTTGTGATTCATACAGGCCAGTTAAAAGGGGGATCTGATTCTTCTGCTGTTTTCCTTTAAATGTTCCTCTCTCTGACTTCCAGTAGCTTTGGAAGCACTCTGCACAGCTATAACTCTCCTGTTAGATCTGAGACTGAGTGGACACGACGTCTGATTACATTAAGCTGAAGCCAGAGACACTGTGACTGGAGGCAGAAAAAACAGACATGGACTAATAACACATAAAGGCACAAAAATTAGACACAAACAGACACAATTTCACACAAACACACATAACATCAAATGTACTTATAAAGTGCAGAGATAGTAGATTATCTATGACTGACAGGTCAGAACAGTCGACTTGTGCCTGAAAGAAGCTATACTGTAATAAAAGAGGAGCAGCAGTGTGCATCGTCACCAAGGATCAAGCACATCAGTGGCCCATCGAAATCACACACTGCTTGTTAATGATGTGCAGTGATTAGAAACTATTACGTTTCTCTGCCTGACATTAAACCTCTATCAACAGGTTTGGAATGTGTTTGTCACAAAATATGTCATGTTATTGGGTCTGGATTATTTCCAACTACCTCATCTAGATAAAGCAACCTGTTACATTAGTCATCAGATATTTATTTCAGCGTACTGCAGAACTGTGCTTATTCTTTGCCTACAGATATCTGTAGGCAACAGGACAAGATTCTGGTATTGGAAGTGTGCTGGTTCCTGTTTATTAATTCATTTGTTGTCCAAACAGTACAGACCAAATCATGTTTGAGTGGCAGGTAAACAGTCCATGCGGGGAAGAGGAACACATTAGCGGAAATGCAGTCCTGGAACCCACTGGCTATCTTAAAATGATTTATCTTCATATTAGCTTATTAAAAATTGTTTTAAAGAGATTAGCAAAAATGACCAGTGCATGGAAGATCACACAAAATATTGGCTGTCTGCCCCCAGAGGCTTATTGTGGTCAGACCAATAGTCGATGTGTTATCAGACTGCATCGCACTACTGTTAACAAATTTCATTGTTGTTGTTATTTTCATATATATATAGATACTTTTTTATACAAATTTATATCAGTACATAGTACTCAAATGTTTATGTTTAGCTTGCTCAGTCAAATTCCTCATATGTGTACACATACCTGGTCAATAAAGCTGATTCTGATGATAAAAAATAGTTTACACTAAATAAGTTGACGAAACAGCCATCAATCAAATTATTTAGTTAGATTTTAGTAGTGAAAAGAAGATGGAATTTCCAACATCAGACAATGATTTTAGCCATAATCTTATACTTTTAATTTTGCATGTCTTATGTGCAAAAAGGAATCTTCTTCTCAATTAGCATTATAAAGGGTAGACTGCAAAAACTAGCTAGATTCAGAGTCTGTACACAAAAAAATGCAGGGTTAAGATCGAGCAAATCTGAGTCATAGCAGAGCTCCTTCGAAAGCACGACAGCCTGTCAAACACACTGTCACACTGAGACACGATCTACATACACACACACCTTTACATGCAGCCCACACAGTCAAATACAGAGGTAGATGGGAGAGGAGTGACAATACGTCAACAAAACAAGTTGAACACTGAATGCAGATGAATGCAGGAAGACGAGTCCGACACACAGTCTGACTCTGACAGCCCTCTGTGTCAGTTCCATGCTAAGCTAATCTTGCAGCATTTACAGAATATCCATTTCAGATCCATGTCTGTACACAGCAGCAACACTGTGTATACCGTGACAGTGATTACATTCTGAGAAACCAAATCAACCCAAACAGTGAAAGTCATGCAGACGTCTCGCTCCACATATAAACACAGCAGCCTTTTTTTTTCCCCTCACAAATTAGTTTAACAACATGGAAAACTTTGGCCTCTGAGTTACTAAGATACACCCAGCACCCATGACTTTGTATGGAAACATATTCTGCTGTTCTCTTTATACAGATAGCGTAAACACAACAATAGCGTGCCCTTCAGATAAATGCTGTAAACTCTGCTCTTGAGATCAGCATTATAAGTGGCCAGCAGGCACACACTGCTCTTTCAGCTTCGCACAAATAAACATGTGATCAGACTCAAATATGTGCATGCACTGTAGATTAGCACTGACCCCCACACTAACACACACCATATGCACACACACACTGAGTGACCCTGAAGGTAGTTTCCCATAAGTAGCAAACCCCCCCTCTGAGCATCATATTGCCATCATTTAAAGCCCCACTACTGAAACACAACTAGCTAATTATGGCGTCTACATAACTTCACCCCCCCGCCATACATTTTCCATGCTATGTCTACATCTGTTACACTCAGCGCTCAGATACCTGACCCAATTCTTTTTCCATGCTATGGCTCTGTGTCCACGTCTAATGCATTCATCGCTAAAAACAGACTTTTGCTCAGCTTTTACTCCTCACATCTCTTATTAGGCTAAATAGACAAATAAACCAGGCTCTGTGGGTCAATTTAATACATTCTCTTTACTTGGCACTGTATTTATGGACACTGCATGCTAGTGTTATATCCATTAGTTTCTGCTTCTACCAAAAGCAGAATATATAAATATCTAAATCCTAAGTAAACCACCTCCCAGATGCAAGCTCTGTCTTTTATGTCTTTTCCCATGTTACAGTATGACTGCACTATTCAGTTCGTGGTTTACCTCAATTCACTGTTACCATGCTATACCAACAGCACAAGCAACTATGCTGTGGGCTAAATACAACAACGCCAGTATGAACTTCTGTTATCAGCGTGTCTGCGGGTTTCAGACACTTAGATTTAATGCTTTTATGAGCTTTTCAAGATAACCTTAACCAAATTTAAGACAGATTTTTGGACAAATCATCTGTTTCTTATTCAAGAAGGTAGACAGTTGAGTATAACACCAAGTAGCATGTATGTGGTCCCATGTAGAGACAGGTTTTATGTACGAATATGGTTGTAATAGCGAGTTAGGTTAATCTACGTTTTGTCAACAGGTGCAAATACAAAGTGAAAACTGATTTAGGTTGAGTGGCAGGTTTTCAGGATTTGTAATGTCAATGCCGATGAAATGTGGACTTTCATGCAGAAAAGCTGACCCATTTTGAGAAGAAGAAATTAAAAGATGGATAAATAAAGCTTGATAAAATGGCTGTGGCAATTGAGACCATACAAACTTAAATTTAATTCTATTTAATGACTTATAATGCCTAATACTCATAATTGAAAACATTTAAAGACTTTTAAAGGACCTGCAGACATCCTGTTTCAAGGAAATTAATTATCTAAGAAACAATGTAAATGAGAGCGTACCTTTTCCTCTATGTCAGTGTCGGAACTTGGTACTATAGTTGTTGATTCATTCTCTGCTTTAGAGATCCTTCCTGACTCCACAATGGGGTCTGTGGGCCCTGTCTCGGTCCTGTCTTCCTGAGGCCTACAGGCCTGTGCCTGGTTCGTCTCTGTCTGTGTGAATAGGCTCTGTAGCAGGCCTGGCTCTAGCTGATCCCAGGCCTGCTCTGTGGACATGAGTGGAGGGAAGTCCAGAGCAGAGCCGTCCGACTCCCAGTCACTGTCCCCTGTCATAGAGCCGAGGACAAACTCCACCCCGTCTATCCCAGATTGGGTCCCTTCAGAATACGAGTCCAAGTCCAGCTCCTGAGTATCCTCACAGGCTGAGCAGGCATCTGAAGGGCCAGGTTGGGGCCGCTCCGGTGCTGCCATGTAAACAAAGCTGTCAGGGGAAAGGAAGGCTCCCTCCTCCTCTGGGTCTGGGCAGCAGGGAGGTTTGGGGACAGGACTCGGGGGAATAGAGTCCTCAAGTGGAGATGGGGGACAGTCATTAGGGAACTGGGGAGGCACAGACACAGCCAGGTAAACAAAACTGTCTGATATCACAAAGGCCTCTGAGTCTTTAGTATTGGACCCAGCACCACAAGAATCTGATTTAAAAGGTGACTGAGGTAAAGAGGAAGGTGGTGCTGAGTCTGTATTTTCAGGGTGTACAAGAGGAACAGAGTCTGATTTTGGAGTGCTAGCTGTCACTTCAGTTGTAGTTTCCAGATCTGGGTCTTCTTGTCCAGGCATGTCCAGTCCCGCGACTAGATCCACAAAAGTCTCTGACGCAAAGCAAGTCCCTTCTGTGTCACAAGTTATTGCCACGACAGGCTTGCTACTCTCTGAGGGGACTTGATCTTCTTGACAGGAAGTCTGAACATCAACATCCTGTGTACATTCATTGTCGATTTCTTTTTCAACTGTGTGCACAGGCTCAGGGGACTGATCCATAAGAACTCCCTCACTACTGTCCAAACTTGGCTCAGATTGGTCATACACATCCCACTCTGTTCCTAACTCCTCTTCCTCTTTCAGTTCTCCCTCGTCCTGCTCAATCTCCTCCTCCACTTGCTCCACCTCCTCACAGTAAGGGTTCAGAGGGCTACGAGATGGAGAGGAGGCTCTCTCCTCACAGTCCTCGCCATCACGCTCTGATGATGCCCCGCTATCTGGGTCTGTTTCAGTTCGTGCAGGTCTCTCCTGTTCACAGTCTGTTTGAGTGATGTCACTAATACCAGTTCTGTCTTGTTGGGATATGTGGACCCCACTGGAGTCTGACTCCAGCTGTTGACCGAGAGCAGAGTCTGTTGGGTAACTCATCTCCTCTTCCTCTGCTTTATCCTCATTATAGTCAACATCACACTCTTCATCAATGAAACCATGCTCCCTTTCACAGTCTTGTGCTCGCACCAAGTCAAAGTTTGTCATTGGCTCTATGTGCTCAGAGTGATTTAAATTGAAGTCTTTTGTTATATTTTCTAAGTCTGGTGCAAAGCTATCAGGCTCTACAGAGTTAACAGCATCTATAGGAAGAGTTCCTTCAAAGTCTACCCAGGAAGTCTTTGCGTCTTCCTCTCTCTCCTCTTCCTCTTCCTCTAAACAAGGAAGTGTGTAGGGATCAAGAGGCTCAGGGTCTACACTCATCTCCACTCCTTCTTCTCCTTCATCCACTTCACACTGCCTCTCCAGCTCTAGGAAGAGGTCATCTGACTCAGCCCCTGAGCTGGGGCAAGGTGAGACACTGGGGGCCCCGGGGCCAAACCCTGTGGGGGGAGTCAACACAGGCCAATGTCCAGAAGAGCCTGTTAAATCCCATCCCTCTGATTCCAGTGTTTCCCTATCCCAAGACTGGTCAATTATCTCCCGATTCTCTAATTTAAGAACTGCCTCCCACTCTCTTTCCTCTCTCTGAGCTCTCTCCTCCTCTGCTTTATCCCTCTCTGTTTTCCATGCAGCCTCCTCCTCAAATATCGTGCTGCACTCTTCCTGCTCCTCTTCTTCGAGTTCCTCAAGAATCCTGCGCTCGTCCTCCTCAAATTTGAGCTCGGAGGCTGTGCGTTCTCTGAGCTCGCTGCCCTCGGCACCCCAGCCAAGCAGCCCCTCATCACCTCCCTCCTGACTGATACAGGGAGAGAGAGGCAGACCACCATAAACTAACCCCTCCTCTTCCCTCAGGAATGGAGATGGAGGGTCTAGTAGATAAAGTGACTCTTCATCTGTGTTGTTATCTTCACCCATTAGGGGAGGCAAGGGGGGCAGTACAGGGAAGTTGTGTCTCAGGCCGACCTGGGTTCTTTTTCCTGTTGATAAACTGCGGGGCCAGGTGCGGGCCTTGGTAGGAGGGCAGAAGACGGGTTTCGGTGGGATGAGAGGTGCATTGTCCCCCTGGTCCTGGTCCAAAAGAGGAGAGTCCCTCTCTGAATCTGAGGTCTTTACTGACTCTACAGGCTCCTCTGGAATCTGCCTAAATGGGGCTTTAGAAGAGCTACTAGTCCGTTTGTGGTCCTCCCTTTTCCTCTCTACCTGTCTGGAGACACTGGGGCTGTGCTGTGGTGTACTTCCAGAAACCTGGGGTGCCTGGCTAAAGGCAGGTAGCTTTTCTTTGGAAGGTGACGGCACCACATGAGTCTGTTTGTGTTGCTTTTGCAGCATAGGATGAACCTGCTTTTGCCTGCTGAGAGGATGCTGCTGGAGAGGAGGCACGGGGCTAACTGTGGGTGTCAAAGAAGGCGAGGAGGAGACAGGAGGAGTGTGGGGAGCAGATGATAGAGGGGAGGGCGTGTAAGGAGGTAAGGAAGGTGTGGAGGAGGTAGGGGTGGATGGGGGGAGGTGAGAAGGAACGGGCTGTAGGGGAGAGAGAGGAATCCCTGCCCCAGACAGACGCTTTTCTGCTCCTTCAACAGACGAGAACTCAAGTCTCTCAGCAAACTCTGGATAACTCGGGGGCATAAAGGCTTTCCAAGAACGGCGGTTAGGATTGTCCCTCTTATCACTGCCTTGATGCCGCCTCTTGGCCACTGCAGCTACCCCACCTGAGGCAGATGAGGATGGAGCAATAGGCAAACCTGAACCAACGATGCCAACTGGTGGTGACATTATCTGAGGATCACCAGTTAGCTTTAAGGCATCAAAGATCACTCTCTCATCTAGTCTCTTCGCTCCACCAGCATGATCTGCATTCCTGGAGACAAAAACGCCACCTAAATCAGCTCCGATGGTGCCATTGCTGGAAAGTGTACTTCCCTCTCCTCTCACCTCCCCGCCAGAGCCTAGAGTGCTCCTGGAGGGTTGACACAGTTTGGTCCCTTGGTCAATTTGCTCATTGATGCGCATTGTATCATATATGGATCGCTGGGGGACGTAGCAATCCTCTATGTATGCCTCATCCTCATCACCTTTTCCAAGGCAGCGAGGGTTCTGCCTCAGGCAGTCCGGGCGGCTCAGAGGTTTCCCCATTCTGTCCTTTTCACTTCTGCTGGGCTGCCACAGAAACCCTATTGTCGAAGTTGCAGGTTTGGCACTGTACTTACAGAACCTAGATGAAATAAGAGTTTACAGAAGAGGGATCTTTGTGGTAAATCAACTCCTTTACCTTCAATAGTCCTCAGTCCAATAATCCAGAAAATCACACAGTCCATTTGGCTGCATTCAACAAATCCTTTCACATTCTAGAAATGATTCCACATTTTATCATCCACAGTATCATTCCACTGGTGTGTGTTGCGTTCTCATCTATGTCACTTCAACAGTTGTGCATTTCCTTGGTCTTTCTGAGATGCTGTGTGGCATCAGCGAGGGAGTGGGAGAGACAGCCCTCCCCCTCCGCACCATATTAATCACCAGCTCTGTTTATTTGAAATGCTGTTAGGAATGAAGGAGAGGTGGAGGGATGAAGGGAAAGAAACAGTCATCATCTCCCTCTTTGAGTGGTACAAAGTCCGAGGTGAGGTGAGGACCACGCAGATTACACCCCTTTGTTTTGCTGTCGGAAACACAGACTGCAGCTCTCTCCTCCATATTCATGTACAGCGACTCATTCCTTGACCCCCTTTTTTTCACTCTCACTAAGCTCCTGCCTCCTCTTCCTCTCCGGTCTCCTCTCCTTTCTGTGGCACAACAGGAAAAGGCAGAGAGGGCTTGGACAACTTCAACAGTCTCAGTGAGAGGCAGGCAGGGAAGTGTAAAAGTCTCCTTTTAAGGTGAGAAAACCCACTCTCTGTTATATAAAAGAAAGGCTGCGTGGGGTGCAATGAACAGGAAAGTACAATACTCCATGGGTTTGTTTCACTTTTATCTTCCTTTGTTAAAAATATTCCTTGCAGGAAAAATTAATGAGAATATGAAATCCGGTATATGAAAGACACAAAAATACAGAAAATGTCTATCCTTTAGAGCTTTTTGAGGCAAGAAAACCCAACTGAACATAAATATGAAAATAGAAATCCCTTTACCAAGTCACTGCCACTTTGTGGTCCGGTGAGTGTTCAAGCAGTCCACAGCTTTTCTTTTTCTTTTTCTGTCCTCTGCTTCCATCACAAAGAACTAGGGCTTTGTGCCTGCAAGACAAACCCTAATTTTGTCTAAGGCATTTCATCACCATCATAACAGTCATCAAAATCAGCTCCATCATCCATACAACAGTCTAGCATTTGAAGAAAATCCAGAACAAAGAGGGAAAGCAGTCCGCTTTTGCGTGAAGAAATCCCTGTCAATGTTTCAATTCTTTTCTTTTATCTTGCTTTCTTTCTCTCTGATCCTCAGATCAGCTCCAGGGAAGAGGTGGTAGAGTGGATCGAAAGCAGGCAGGATCTTGGAGGGGGTGAGGCTGGAGTGAAAGAGGGCATCTGGGGGTAGATAGAAAAGGGGGGCTAGGGGGCTGGATCCTGGACCAGCCAGGGAAGCAGGAAGGCAGGCAGGCAGGCAGGCAGGGCAGAGCAGTGAGTCGTGGGACTGTATCCAGAGGGCAAAGACCCAGACAGCCCTCCCAGCTCCAGTCCAAGCTTTGCTTTGCAGGCAGCGTCTTCCCCCCTCTTCACCAGCAGACAATCCCAGGACACGCTCCCTTCCCTTTCTTTGCCGTCTTCTTTCTCCAGCTACTGACTCCGTAGTGAGAATGAAACAAAGTGCCACGCAATCCCAGTTCCTCTTCTCTCTTTTTCTTTCTTTCTTTCTCTCTGTGAGGCGTGTGGGCTCCCAAGCTCTTTGCTCTCTCTTTCTTTCACTCCCAGTCTCTGTTCTCAGGCCACTACACAGCTGAAATGGTTTGCAGCTGCTAAAAAAATCTCCCTCTTTTCCTCTCACTCTCGCTCTCTCGCTGCTCCCCCCTCGTCTCCTCTCTCTCACTCACTCACATGTCCCTTCTCTCTCTCTCTCTCCCTCTTCCTCCCTCCCTGCTCTCTTGCTGTTTGTGTTTGAATTCAGCTCCGTTTGTTCTGTTTCCTGCACTGGTATTAAAACACAGGAAGTGCTCCAATCATGCTGGTTTCCTCTCTCCCAAAAAAAAAGAGAAAAAGCACACGAGACAGAGAGAGAGGGTAAGAGAGAGAGAGGGGCAGAGGCGTAGGGGAGCTAAGTAGCGATAGAGAGGGAGGCAGGGTGCTAAGAGGGGGCGTGGAGCCAGAGAGAAAGAGAGTTGTGCAGAGGAGGATTTTGCTCATTACCAGAGAAATATCAGCTGAACACCGGGATGCAGCTGATTATCTCACGCTGAGCAGCAAACAACTATTCAAACCGTTTCCAAATGAATACAAGAGGAAACATAAAGAGGAATGAATTCAAATTGATTTACAGTAATATAACCCAGATGAAGCTTTCCTCCAGGCAGCATATATTACTGTATCTCACTTTTTCTCCCAGCCACTGTTTCCAGATTTGGGGGGGCTAGTGATGTGAGATGGCGACATTCATCACAGCTTTGTAATCCACTCTTAATTCTCCGGGGGCAACCCGCCTTCCCCCCTTTTGGAGCACAAAAACACTGTCCTCTGAGAGTGAAATGATACAGAGTCAAAAAAGAAAAAGAAAGAGAGCAGAAAGGAGGGAGGACTGGAGGTAGGGAGAGAGGGGGCGGGACTACTAGCTGACGGGAGAGAAAGAGGCTTATCAGTAATGAGTCTTTTTTTCCCCCCTAAGCAATTGTCCAGGCTGTAGGCAGACAAGGAAGTGAGTCCAGTCCGTTTTTATCCACTCCATTATTTCCTCCTTTGTCAGAGTTAAGCCACAATCTCTCTATCGAGCTGAAGTAGAGTCTGTAGCAGTGAAAGAGCTGCCGGTGTAAAAAATAAATATGGAAAAGATATAGACACACAAAAGTCTGTGATATTCACAGACTCCACTTGTGCATTCCCGTCTGCGCCTTCACTGAAACCCAATCCGGCTCGGGAGTGTGTGTGTGTGTGTGTGTGTGTGTGTGTGTGTGTGTGAGAGAGGGAGAGCCGAGGGGCCAAGAGGAAAAGGGGCTGTGCACAAAAAAAGCAGGAGAGGAGGGGGGGTGCGGTCTGTTTCTTCAGGATGCCACACAAAACCTCTGAACAGCCACCCAGTCAGTCAGAAGGGGGATACCAGCAAATGTGGCAACCTGCAGCCACAGAGCAGAGGCAGGGAGCTTCAAGCCACTTTGTTTTTCTCTTGTTATCCAAAGTTACAGGCTTCTCAGAGCCAGTTGTGGCGTTCTTACTCCTCCTCCTCCTTCTCTTTCTTCTTGTTCTCTCTCAGGCTCTCCTTTTCCAGCCAGTCTGTTTGTTTAAAGCAGTCTGGCAGTGTTCTGCTGATCTGAACCAAAGCGCCTGCTTTCTTTCTTTCTTACTCCTTTGCCTCAAAACACATTTCCAATACTCACAAGCAGAGCGCTCTCTTTCTCAACTGTTGCACAGAGCAGCCCGTGGCCTGCATGTCAAATATGCTAAATACTCCACTCTTTCTTTTTAACTGCCCTCCCTCCTTCCCTCCCCCGTCCAGCCACCCACCCCCTCTCTGTCAGTTGCGCTGCAGCTGTCATTGCCGCGTCCAAGGCAAACGTCTTCATAGAAACAAAAGGGGTTTGTCGCTGGTTGTGCTACACACGCCCACGCACACATGCAGGAGCTCACAAACTCTCGCGTGACCCACGGCTAACCGACAATCCCCTCGACACAGACCACAACAAGATTTAAATCCAAGCATTCACAGATGTGGGACGGACACCAGGAGAGACGGAAGGAGAGGCAGCAGGGAAAGAGAGACCAAAAAGTAAAGGAGGCATAAAGGACGACGATAAACAGATTAAGCTAATTTAATTGGCTCATTCAAATACGCAACCCCTTCTTCCTCTGCCTCATTGACACAGGCAGAGTCTATGCCTCCACCCATGACCCCCGTGACCTTTTTAAGATTAAACTTGATTAGTCAATTCCTCCGCAGATCTGCCCTCCTCTGCTGTAATTTTCATTCATTCCTCAGTCGTCACGGCTGGTTTAAAAGTCACAAAACAGACGGAAAGAGGAGGAGGGGGGGTGTTGAGAGAGGAGTGACGGGACGAGAGGATTAGGGGTTTTAATTTTTCCCTAGGGGGGTCATACTGTGGTGCAAAACTTTACTGCCATGGTGGTGTGCAGCACTTTGGATCACAGCATCCACTAAATGGCCTGTTATTCACGTGTAATGCTGTTATGGTTTTGCCTAAGTTAAAGGCTCACACTGCCTTTTGTCTGTGTCTAGAGGGTTGAAACCACTTAGTGCAGCTAAGTGACATAAACACAAACGCAGGTGGAGGGCATAAAGTACGTATTATTGACTTTTCTGGGTCGTTTATTTGCTCATGGGGGAACACCTGTCGATGGGAAAATACACTTTTATTCTCTGTCTCTCTCTCGTTTCATTTCCCCCTCCTTCCCTAACCCAGAGTAAATCCATAATCCATCTTTACAAAAACACAGTCATTTAATGTCATTTTCTTCCTCAACGTCTTGTTTTTCAATCTCTCTCCACCCGTCCTGCTCTCCGCCCCCCTCTGTGGTAACCTGGCAGCAGGAAAAATGGAGCTGCCATCTCGCTTTTTTCTCTGTGCTTCTACTCTCCTAAATCCACCCTCCTTCTTTCCAACTCTCAGGGGCAGTTTTATATTAACTAGCAGAGCATTTCACCTGCTTGTGTTTGTGTGTGTGAAAGCATTTATTGTTCCTGAGGCAGAGGGGCAGACACAAAGAGACCTGGACCCAAAGTCACACAAAGCCACAGATGTACTCACACACCTCTTAGCAAATAAGGAATGCATCTCCAACATCAAGCTCAATAACTTCAATAAACACACCTGTCAATCATACACACACCACTGCCAGTCATAAATGTAGCTTCAGACTTTGCACACTGTAGCTGATTTGTTGTTGTTGTGTGTGCAGGCGTGTGTGGACGTTGTGTGCTGTTCAATTTAAAGGTAAATTAGTTTGCATGTGCACACACACACACACACACACACATTCTTTTAGGCAAATAAAAAATGTCACACTTTCCCCAGCTAGGCTTTCATTCAGCTGGCAGTCTATGTTACAGATGGAGTTTAACGTCCATGTGTGATTAATGCAGGAAGGACTTTCCACATTATAAACACTTTAGAGGTCAATTCTCTGCGGTGGTTCACACCATTTGGGGAGTTTTAGTGTGGTAAAAATAGGCTTATCCCCTGTTCTTTCTCTCAGTGACCTCCTCTTTCTCCATCTCCCACATACACACATGCACATACACACCAAATAACACCTGTGAGGCAGCCTGCTGGGAGGTCAATGCTAGAGGTCATCTTTCCTTTTTTTCCCTCACACACACACACACACAACGTCCTCTTCTCTTTTCTTTGAGCTTCCTCCACCTCCCACACATCCACACACCCACCTGGTTCTCCTCCTCACTGGGCTCTTACACCACCTCTACAGTAAAATAAAGCTTCAAAAGTCTCTGTCAGTATTTACTCAGCAAATGAAATGTAATTTACTTTATTTATTGTGTGTACTACTAATGTATGTTGCAGCGACATTTCCCTCAGCTATTGTTCTCATTATGTATGTACACTTGACACAACATGCCAATACATTTTCAAAACTCTTATTTTGCTACATTGCAATTTACATTTACTATTTACATATTTGCAACCTCTTACGACAACTTATCTTGTCCTTCTCTTTGTGTAAACAGCCTGCAGTTCAGTCAGAGATTCACTAGATTTTTGTCTCGTGACTGGTGTTAGCCAAGCCATCCATGGCCTTCCAGTTGCACTGAGGAGCACAGAATTTATTGTTTTGTTTTGTCTTTTTTGATGGAAGCTTTCATCACACATGATATGTCAAGGACCATGGTAAATTTGAAATTCCTACAGTAATTTTCTTTTTACCTTAGGCTGTATATTACGATGGTCGACTGGTCTCCATTTCCTCCCACTGTACAAAAATGAAGCTAAAATATCCCGGATATGGCAGCGCCACTGATCGTGAGCACACTGATTAGCATACAGAGCTGCCAATCATGATGTCAGACCCCCTTTTTATAGCATCAAATAACCAATAAACCAAACTTATCAGAAAAAGGAACATTTGAACATACATGAGGAAAATGTTCAATTATTTTTTTCCCCCTTCAGGTTTACATTTGTATCTATCTGTAAACAGAACTGATCAACAGGCTGCCAGCTGAATAGACCTGATAACATCTATAATATTTATGATTTAAAGCCAAGGGATAAGATAAAGTCCTCTTTTCTAAACTATATTTTATACACAATAAATGTGTTCAAATATACAGTATCTGTGTTTTGGTTTCAGTCCACTCAAGTCTGTCTATCGTTCATCACATTCAATCTTCCCCTGAGATGTATGGAAACGATATAATGATATATGTGATCCAAAATTAATTTTATGACTACTACACACATAAAAAGCATGTGTTAGGAAAGTAAATCCTGTTTTCTGAAATATGACCTACAACATAATTGTGTTTGAGGGGAAATAATAAATTCATTTTGTTTCTAAAACAATGATTTCCTGAAAGCAGTTTGGACATATCTTGCTAATATTTGTCATCTCAGGAGAATGTATATTAGATTTCACTGAACTGAGAGAAGGAAAGAGAAAGAGGAGGGAGAGTGAGAGGGAGAGGCCGAGCCGTGGCATGCCTTTCTAATTCACAACAGCTGAAACAATACAGGACCTGCGAGTGGAAAGGCTAAGACGTTACACACACACCATCCCAGACACATTTAGATCATACAATTCCAAGTCCCAATAATCAATCACTCATACACAAAGAGGTGTATGTGTCCATGTGCATTTATACGTGTGCCAGCATGTTACAGGAAAAGTACTCCCGGACAGATATGACTAGAGAAATGATGTTAGAGTGATCAAATCCGCCCCTTAGAGACACAAAATGAACACACGCAGACAGAAATAAGAGTCATGCTCTCACACACATAATAGACAAACTGAGAGTCACAGTCGCACTGAATGCACAGACAGAAAGAGAACAGAAAGACAGAAAGTAGTCCAGGAAAAACCAGAGAGCCAGTAAACAGCTCTGCCGTCCAGATGACGTATGACTTGGATTAGCCGGGGAGTCATGGGAGGGTTACTGGGTTCTGACACACTGAACTCCTCTGACTGCATGCCGCCTTTGAGTTTGAATTAGGCTGGCCAACATGGCTGCTAACAGCGGAAAACAGGTTAACGCGTTACTCTGGGTCCTCATTTAGTACAGTCTGAAAAGACAGAGCGAAAAACCTGGACTTAACCGTTTTATGTTTCCTCATTTGTTTCATATATTTTCTAGTTGTCAGTTTCATCATGTGGTTTTGAGGATTTACATACATACTCTATATTCATATTTAGTATGATAAATGGAGAGCATGTGTCTGTGAAGCAGAAGGGTGTTTATTTCACTCATAAAATCACTACATACACTACATATTATTCAATTTTATATGTTATATTTTACACCTTTATTTTTAACTTTAATTTGCACTGTTTTATGTCTTGGCTTCTCTTTTTTTCTTTTCATACATTTTTAATGATCATTGTCGAGGGAGCTTGAGACCTAAGATTTTCATTGCCAACTGCTTCTCTGTAATTGTTGAGATTTAAAACATGCTGATGGGTTTTCAACAGCATATAATGCGTATCAGATTTAAAAACACTTTTTCTTTTCATTTAGACTATTGTGCATTAACTTTTCAAAAGCTGGACATGCAGTTTTAGTCTGGGAATTTAGATGTCACTCATGATTAATGACTCCCAGACCTGCATAGAAATGTTGCTGAGGGTCTGACTCATCCATATTAAATATGGGCTGTCTAGAACACACCATGGGTTACATTACATTGGTTTGTTTTAGCACAGGCTATCTTTCATGCATGGTAAAAAAAGACTTTACTACAGAGTAGCGTTTTAAACAGGCTATACAGTTAAAATGTCTATTTTTGGCTCACTAATTACTAAAATTTGAATGTGTAAGCAGCTCTATAGGTGAAATTTAGGACACGTTCCAGCTGCACAGCTTGAGTCCAAAGACAACCAGTGAGCTGCTGGCCCAGTTTGGCTTGACTTCTACTACCATCATTAAATAGTTGCTGACACAGTCAGTGCGGGGAAGGACAGTGAGTCACAGGCTTACACATCCTCCAAAGTGAAGGCTACAGGATGATGAGGTTGAGAGACTATAAGAGAGACTACAGGGGGATAAAACAATAGAGGAGGAGGAGGAGGTGAAAGGTGTGAGGGAGAAGGAGATGTAGGGGGTGAAGACAGGGGAGGCGTGCAGTCGTGATTTAGGAGAGGGATTTTCACAAACATGTGTGCACAAAGACACACTCAGGCCTCCTGTTCTGCTGTCACCCAGACTAACCAGCCCTTCCCAGGAATGTCCATCTGCAGCTTCGGCTTTAGAGCCTCGTAACGCCCCTCTGCTAAAACTCCAGTATGTGTGTGTGTTCTCATCCCACCCAGAGACTATGTCAGCTGCTAAGGGATGGAGGGAGCCAGGGGCATGTAGAGGGATGTTGATGCCACACCCTAATGTGTGTGTGTGTGTGTATTAGTGTGTGAGGGTGGGGTGAGGAGACAGCTGAGATTCTGGATTGCACCCTGAAAAAGACTGGAATTAGAAGCATCCTATGATGCAGAGTGCACGCACACACACAAACACACACACACCTCTCATCAGCTCACAGAGCAACCCTAAATACAAACACAGATTCCACAGTAGCACATATGTGCGGACAGGACGGCCATGTATAAACATGTACATGGTAAATAGCAGTACTCTGACTCGGAGACGGGCGGCAACTTCTTGATCCAGTTGCTCATACAAAACTATAGCTGTATTCAATATCAGTCCCTATAGACACTCAGTAGATTACCCTGTTAATGAGCAGTCACATTGAAGTTTCAGACACTTATCAATGTGTCGCAGGACTGAGACTTCCTCATCTATAAAATGTGATGCACTGCAATGAGTGACTGTTAGCAGAAAGTGGTATTCATGCCATGGACACCACTTCTTTGTTCCACTGTGGGAGTTTCTGAGGGCACAGTACAGCGCACAAGTTCCTCATTCAATGTAAATACAGTTCACTTTATAGCAAAGAGTGATTTTACAGCTTTTAGATTTTATTACATGTACGTAACTGCTACCCAATGCACATTATTGCACTTCACATCTGTTTTCTTCCATTTTACATGCGTAATTAAAGTGTGTATTGCTGAAAAGAGGGTGATGTGCACTCTATACTGTGCCTGAATGCATCCTGTGTCGACACTGAGGGAGGACTGAAGCTACTGCTCTGCTGAAGTGCTGCTTTCTCTTTATGTTTTCATGTTGAGCAAATGTTTCTAAAGAGGGGTATTCTTTCAGTGCTGAGTCAACCTACTTTTTGGTATGAAATAGTAACAAAGCAATACTTTTTTTTACACTCTACTTGTAGGAATAAAAACATTTTTTCTACAAAACACGTTTTCTTCATTTAATGAGGAACCAAAGTTCCTAAATGTTAGATATTTATCTAACAACAGTTCAAGAACTTTGCTTAAATTAAATAATTCAGCCAAAGAAAAATGAGGGCTGTCCAATACCAGTTTTGGGGCATGAAAACGTCCGTGAGAAATATCTGTGATTAATTGAAGCTTCAACAGGAGTGACAAGAACATCAGTCAATATACCTAAGGTGCTAGAGACGTGACAATTAGCAGGTTGCACATTTCCCCTAATAGCTAAAAAAAAGAACACTTTGTAAGATAGCAAAGCTGTTGCAGTTTTCATGTGATTTGTCAAGCTTGTTGTAGTTTTGTGACATACCAGATTTCCTTGGTGTACCTGGCACTCCACTTCCACATCTTCGCCAATTTATAAATGATTCCAGACACTTTATGTTTTCAACATCTTGTTAGTGTATCTGTAAGCCTGTAATGTGTGGTCAAACTGTCGCAGTTTCAGTATTGTTGGACTGCTGGTGACTGACATTAGATGAGAGGGAGTCAGAGTCACAAAACTATCACTATGTTTAAATGTCCTTGTCAGAGTCAAAGTAAAACTAATCAATTTAAATGCATAATTTAATCTTCATTTATGGGCTATTTTGGATTTTTGGGGTCATGCGTACAAAAATTTGGCATTCAAACACAGATTTTTATGTCGATTACCATGGCAATGATCAAAGATTTGAAACTCTGACACATTCAGTCAGCTGTAAGAGAAATGTAATTGAAGAGTACGTAATCAAGACCAAGAATCTAACCAGACATTTGATGCCAGGTGCTGGAGACGTATTTTGTTATGTATAGATATTGTTTTATGAACCAGCACTAATTTCTGACAGGAATGCTATTAAAGAAGAAGCAGACAGAGACTGCTCTTTAACGCCCTCTCTCTCGCTGACCCAATAATTTTCAGTGAGATCACTGTTGGGAAGTTTAAACAATAATCTGACAACATCACCTCCCACTCCCATGACCCCTCATCCCATGGCTGCCCTCAACCCGTACCCACACACACACACACACAAGCACACACACCACGTCCTGAGCCCCCTCGTCTTTCTAAGCATCGGCATGACATCATCCCTCTGGATTGGAAATGGGGTCTTGTGGGGGAGGGGAGGAGGAGGGGAGGAAGAGGAGAGGGGTGGCCTGGTCTGTTTTGGAGCCAGACAGACATGTTTAGGTTTGAAATGAGCCGAGCTGGATCTGTTACAAAAAAGAAAGAGAGGGGGGGATCGGAGGTGGAAACAAAGCGGGACGGGGGGTGAGCTTCAAAGAGTGGACGAAAGAGATATTCTCGTCTATCCCTCTCTCTAGGATCGAGAATATATATACTGTAGTACAACACGGAGGGAAGATAAAAATGAAATAGACTCAAAATGGGGTCAGAGAGCGGACAGAAGTAATATGTGGAAAAAAACGCTCTCACTGTATCTCTTCTATCCCTTTATTTCCTTATCTTCCTCTGTGCATCTGTAAGCCTGCCTCGTGATCCTGCTCTCCATGACGATGTCCCGCCTTTCACTCAGTTTGACTCTTATTTTCTGTCCTTTTCTAACAATATCCCCCCTGCTATCCTGCCTTCGTTGTCCTCCTATAAATACCCCTCTGCCCCCAGATAGAGTGACAGACCATTTCTCCATGCTCTATATACCCCCGCAGACAGTAGCTATTATACATTCTGCCCCTGCTTTTACTTTTGCGCCCAGTCTGTCTGCACCTCTGTGAGCTCACAGTTCACAGCTTTAACAGAGGAAAATCTTCATCAGCGCATGAATAACATGATTAAACACCTACGTCTTGGCTTACTTTATCTGGGCTTAGTAATGCCTTGAATGGCTTAGGTCTTTTATTTGCAATTTTTAAATGGATTTTGTAAAGGATGCATGACAATAAAACAAAAGAGGCAAACCACTGCACAAACAACAAAACTTTTGCCCATTTCTGCAAAATATTACACATAGAAAACAATGGAAGGCTAAATATTACATTGGGAGATGAACTTACAGAAAAAATCTGGTGTCAAAGATTAAATATAAGTAATCCATTTTGACCAGTTCTCATTAACACATCCATTTTAGGGCCTTAACACATTGCGCTGACTGTTAGCCTTCAGTCAGTCATTTAATCATTGATCATTTAGCATCCGTCGCCCTAGTTTTTATGGTGTGTTCCACACTGTTAGCACTAGTCGGCCCTTGCTGGCTGTTTTTTCATTCAGCATGTTAGTTCACAGCACAGTCACAGGAGCCCAAAGGTGACAGAAATCAGTGTTTGGGAAGAGAAATGTAAGTGAGGAAAGTAAACAAATGGTGAAAGTCGAGGGCTTGAAGTTGGAACAAACTTGGTATATTAGGTGATTTCTTAAAACCATTGAGGTCGTCAGCAGAAACGGGTGGTAATTATCTTTTGTTCTTTCAACATCAGGTTGTGTTGTTAATGTAACTGGCTAACTAGCGCCTTGAATCCCTTTGGTCGGTCTTCTGGTTTCCCTTTTTGAATGACGAACACAGACGACTGCCACCTGCTGCTATGGAGAGTTATTTCCTCTCACACAGGTGAAAAATGTACCTGCTAGTTAACAATTGGCTGTAGTTTTTGCGGTGTGTTCAAGTGCAACTTTTTGGCCAAGACAAAGGTGACATGAGAGGATGCAACGGTTGACCTTCCTCACCACTAGTTCTTTAAAGTCGGTTTGTCTTCATGACATAAATACTTTACAGCAGGTCAATCTTTTTATGCAAGCCGCCACTACAATAGTATTTTCAGTAGGTATTTATCTCTCTTAATCCACTCAAGTTCCTCTAGCTTGCTCAGGTACATTATTGTTCAAAACATTTATTAAGATGCCACTGATTTTTGTCCAAAATGCTAATTGATTTTAATTAAATGCAGCAATAAAACAAACATGATGGAAAAGCTGGTCTTTAAAGAGTGCCTGTATGTTTTCTGTATGAAGTGAGTTATATCAGGAAAAATAAAAATCAGTCTTCTCTTTGAGTCATGTAAACGTGTTGACTGAAATATTTCTGAAAGCTTATTGTTAGTGCACCTGTAAACCTGCTCACTGACATGATTCATCTAACTGTTCACCAGACAAAATACATGCAACAGCTTTACACTCTTTGTCTGATCCAGCTCTCTTTTTCAAGTGTAGCCTATTTAGCTTTTCACAGCTCTCTATCTCTCTCTCTCTCCCCTCATCCCCTCATCTCCCAACACCTCTTTATCTCCTCTGTCTGTTTGTTCTCCGCCACACATTTACACGGCTTGCTCTCATTAAGAGACGGGTGAGAGGGGAGAGGAGATAGAGAGAAAGAGAGACCCAGAAACAGAAACGTGGATTGAAGATGAAACATGCAGACGTAGAGAGGTTAGTAGGTCAAGACAGAGATGTTATAAAGATGTTTCACTAAATTTCCAAATAATCAAGTTAAGCCAGAGAAAAAAAGAGGAGAGAGTAGGAATGAAAAAGCAGAAACGTCTCATGAGACAGAAAAAAAAATGTTCTTTGATCCACCCACACGTCTTAACAACAGTGGAGCCGATAACTCTCCAGAGAAGGAGCAGGAGTCCTACTAAATTTTTCAAATGCATGAAAATGATTAGTGCTCATATCGCATGAATCATCAATCACTTTCAAAAAATAAAACCACAGCCCTCTGGCGTGCATGGGGATTCGTGCATACCTCTCCTGAGTTCTCACATACTTGCATAGCTCTCTAAAGTGGACAGGATATTACATCATGGCAAGAAAAATGTGCTCTTTAATGACAGTAGTTAGACTGAAAGAGAAGTCTGTAACCATAAAACGAGCAGCGGAGTAACGCAATAAAATACAATGGAGGTGCCAGCCAAGCGCATTCTTGAGGTCAGCTCCTGCACTCTGAGACAGTAAAGAGGAATTAATCTTTAAATACAGAAACCAACTGCAGTCGCTTGGGTCTTAATGCTAAAATATCACAAGAAGGAAACAATAAACTATATTTGTTTCTGTGAAGCCTGTTTGCTTTCTTTTTCCTTCACTCCCCTCTCAGAATACATCCAGTTATAAACACATTCACATTATGATCAAATAACTCAGTAAACATTGACTCTTTCTTGTATTGGAGCCACTGAAGTGCTTTTGTCCACTTTGCTGCTTTACAAAGAGAATGACTTAATCATTTGTGAAAATGAATCAATTTCGATGACTGTAAGTAATTTCTCTCAAAAAATGACAAACATTTGTGGAATCCAGCTTTTCAGATGGGAATGATTCACTGCTTTTTTTTTCTCTCCTTCTTCTTTGTAAACTGAAATAGTTCGGGTTGGGTTGTGGAATTGTTGTTTAGTCTAAAAAAAAAAAAACTATTTGAAGATGTGAGGTGAGTCCTTCAGATATGGAATCTGTTGGCTGCTTGCTTTGTTGTGGTTCAGCAGAAAAACAAGTGGGGCTAGCTGCTAACTACCACTGCAACTAACAAACATCACAGTCCATTCACAGTCAGACACACACAACTGCGTATTTACTGCCAAATAACAGCTCAAAACTGTAGACTAGAAATGCTCACAAGTCGCTTATGGCTGCCGTTACTGCTGTGTGAGTGCTTTGCAGGCTAGCGAAACATCATGGTGCTAGCTCTTTATGGGTGTTTTTCAATCCACTGGCGCTCCGAACGCTTATTCAAGTACATTCTGAGTCCCAAATTCAAGTACTTTAAGCACCTCAAGCACCTTGTATGAACCCTGTAAAAGAGAGGACAACTCTAAATCCTACATGAAAATCAATCGGTTGAGAACAGTTTTGATAATCGTTTGAGTAATTACTTTAAAAAAATGACAAACAATTGGGGAATCCAGCTTCTCTAATGGGAAGGACTTGCAGCTTTTTTCTGTCTTTCTTTGTACATCAAAAATGTTTGGGTTGGGTTGTGGATAAGACAAGCAATTTGAAGACGTAACATTGGGCTTGGGGAAATTGTGATTGTCATTTCTCACTATCTTCTGCCATTTTAAAGACTAAACAATTCATTAATAAACGCCTACTTACCAGATTCATCTATAATCAAAAGAACTGTTAGTCTTAAACATCTAAAATCATATATCCCCTCTAACCATGCTGCAAGTGTTGCTTCTCTTATGTAACCCCTCATTTTATTAATTATTTTTATTAATCTTACATCTGTATCCTCTTGCTAATTGTTAATGCAACAATCTGCAATTTCTAATGCAGGATTATGACTATTTTGTCACATCTAAGTCAGGTAATATTATTTACTTGTGGTGGTCTGTCATTTTTAAGAACTTTCTGTGCCCTGCAAACTGTACCAGACTACCACGAAGGACTTTCCTGCTGTGAAACAGCATGTCGTACTTTACAACAATCATCAAATGCTTGAGGTTAAACAAAAACAACAACAACAACAGAGAGGCAGTTCCCATGCTTTTACAGTACCAAGTGCTGTTAACCACAAGAGAGGGGAGGAAAAAAAAGAAGCCTGTGATTTGCTTCAGTATTAAAATTAGACCAACGTCCATCACCATGATGACAAGGCTAACAAATTCAAAATGCTACAAGGGCGGTGCCTGAACATCGTGAAGTGTGTAAGAGACAGAGACAGAGAGTGATTGTGGGAAATGTGAGAAAAGAGCATCTCAACTGTTCTATAAGGAAAAAAGCTGCATTATCCAGCAGCGTGTCAAGGCATTTCAAAAAGCTGTGTGACTCAACTAATCACCATCTCTGATTCCTGACACACCATGGGAGCCTTTTTCTCTCTTTCTCTCTCTCTCACACTCACTCTCACACACACACACACACACACACACACACACACACACACACACACACACACACACCATTACCTCATGTTCTCTAGAGGTATGAGCAAGAGGGAAAGGATGGGTACAGACCTCCTCAGAGGTTCTACAAATATTGAATGTCACTATTCATAAAACACACACACACACAAACGCACACACAGAGCTGTGCCCTAAACCTTAGCTCATGTTACACTGAAGACTTTCTGTTTATCTGTGCAAATTAGTTTCAGTGGCATTATGGGAAAGGAAGAGAATGTGAACACAAACACGTGCAACCTTTTCACCCTTAATTCGGTTAGATTCTCTCATGTTTTACCCACACAATGAAGTTAGATGAATATGTAATGACCACCAAAGCCAATTACAGATACACATGTACTCATACACGCCAAAGACGAAGCAAAACAAATGGAGCTATGAAGAAAAGGTGACATTATGAATATAAGAAACAACTGGAAATCAGCTTTCAATCAGATTCTGCACCCATTCTTTTCTATTCCATTTATTCACACACTGCCACTTCACACACACACACACACACACACACACACACACACACACACACACACACACACACACACACACACACACACACACACACATCACAGCCATGTAAATAACCAGCACAAAGAAGTCCACTCTACCTTAAACTCCTGCAGCTGCTGTTTGATCATCTCCACCTCTGTGCCGACCATACCCTGTGCATTCAGCCCGTCTTCGGCTCTTCCCAGCAGGCCTTGAAGCTCACCCACTAGCCTGTAGAACTCCCGAACCCTGTCAGCAGCGTCTTCGATCTGGTCCAACCTGGCCTGGCCGCGCTCGCTCAGCTGCAAAATAGGGGACAAAAATAAAGGAATCGTGATTAGATGAAAGCAGTTTAACATTTACACAAATAGTTAACAACCGCACTAAAAAACGCCACCATTATCATCAGCAGCTTCATTGTTGCTCACCTTGCCAGCCTGGCGGCTCAGAGCCTCCGTCTCCCTCCTGAGAGCCAGGAGGTCAGGGGAGGAGCCTTCCCGCCGCAGCATGGAAGTGCAATCTGATGTGTGACCCTCCAGCTCTGTTCTGAGGTTGGCAAGGCGGGACAAGAAGCCCTTTAGGGCATCAGCCTGGGAGGCCAGGGAGTCTGCATCACGTCCAACAGGGCTGAGGGAGTCCAGTTCATCATCGAGGTCAGCGATGCGTGAGAAGACGTCGCGCACGTGAGACTGGACCTCGCCAACGCCCTGCAGCCGGGACTCTAGGGAGGAGCAGCAGTGCTCGATCTGATAGAGTAAAAAGGCATGGAGGTGCACACAAGATGTTAGGGGAAGCCTATCAGGTGTTCTTGATCATGAAGTGTATGACAACACTAATGTTTATCTCTACTCACTGCAGTATTTCGTTTTATTCAAGGTGTTTGACCCAATAAGAACAAACACAACACTTCTGAGCACAAGCAACACTTTGATATAGGGTATCAAATCTGAAATTTAAAAAAAAACAGGTCCACTTTTAGGACTCCAACCGGATGTCTTATGCAGTTTTGTCACAAAATGGCCGACAAAACAGGAATTCACTATAGATAAAGGACAAGAATAATATTTCTGTGACACAAAAAGATTACCTAATCAAACCGGAGGAGCCTTTGTGATAATATTTTCCAGGTCAAACCTGAACAAATCACTGGAACAGAATAATGCGTAACCAAACCAGAAAATGATGCAACACAACAGCAAGTAAAAATAGATTCTGTCTGTGGAGGTGCAAGAAAGAGACAGTAGAACTATTACCTAAGAGTACAGTAGGCTGATTTGCATCACCTTTAACAGCACAGCAACTCTTTTCTCAGCAACAATGACATCACATTAATATTTAAAAAAAGAAACGAAACATCTCAGTGAATAACCGTGCAGCTGAATGGTTTTATATACAGTCAGAGATCCTGCGATAGCCACAACCTTAAATGGAATATTTGGAAGCTGGATTGCAGAAAATAGATGCAACAGTGTGGGTGCTGAATTCTCGAAGCTCCAGTTTACATTTCAAACTATGATGAAGTGCTGAATGTCCACAATGACCATATATGACGACTGTAAGTCAAATCGCAAAACTCTTCTGACAGCTATAGTTGTTCTGCTCTCCGTCAGCTCACTGACACTTGTCTGCTAAGCACCCACACACTCTAGATCTTACACCCTCACACAGTGACCCTTGGTATAAATAATTTAGCTTCTTTTCACAGCAGACGGCATCATTTGCTGGGGATACATGAATTCATGACAGTTATGATTCCTTTCATCCCTCTCCTCTCCTTGTGTTCTGCTGTTTTTCTACAGCTACCTGCTGGGTGGAGGACTCACTGCGCTGCTTTAATATCTGGGTCATGTATATTCTGGACATCCTTTAGCTTTTATTGGCAATCTCTGATAAGGTTTGGGAAAGTTAAATACAGTGTTGAGCGCTGACACTCAGCTACAAATTGCACAGTGCAATGTGTCAGACATTGAACTGAACATCCAGTAACTTAAAACATAAACATGTGTCCTCACAGAGTGATTACTGTCAAGAGAAGAAGTCTTAGTATATGTAAACCTGGAGCATTTACAATGACAACAAACACATTCCCACTGTTGTTCTCTTTTCCTGTTTCTGACTCTGCTCCTCACCTTGTCAGTCACATCCTCAAACTCTTTCTCAGTCTCTCTGGCCTGCTCCTGAAGCCTCTGTGTCCCCTCGGTGCTGCCTCCCGGTGTCTGGGGTGCGTCCTGTACCAGCCCCTGTGCCAGGTCTCTGAGGTACACCACCTGAGGCTTCAGAGACCTGAGACTCTCCTGCTGGCTTCTCAGCCGCTCCAGGCTCTTTGCACTGCATGCCTGAGTGAGAGAGAAGTAAACATAAATTACCAAAGCCTAAATTAAGTCTTCATGATAACACTGTCTTCTCCTGTTTTGCACTGATTTAAAGAACAATAAAAGTGACATTAGGACAATGGACAATGTTCTTCTGTACCTGTGGTCCCAGAGCCTCTTGGACTTCAATCTGGTGCTTGGCAGCCTCCAGCCTCCTCTCTGCTGCCTGTCTGCCCTCCTCAAACTCCTTCAGGCGGCCAGCAAGCTCCTCCAGCTGGGCAGTGCGGTTGTGGAGCCTCTCACCCAGTCCGTCCACCCTGCGGTTCAGCTGGGCCTTCTCATCTCGTATCTACGGAAAATGAGTTTACATTATATCAGTTTAGTTTCTTCATTTACTTAATTTATGACTTTACGACCAATAGCACGGTTACATAAAGTCACGGTTTCATGACTGTTAAAATTTTAGAATCTGCAATATTAATGGTGTCCTGATTGCTGCATTGTTGCCCTGTGAAAGCAAATACTGTGCGCCTGTTTGTGAGGGGGAGTCATCCCACTCTCCTGAAGCATTGAGAAAAAAGCTGTAAAAATGTCAGAGTGATCTGACAATCCAGCCTAATATCTACCGAAAAAAAAGCCTCCTGAAATCGGCAGTGTGGGAGCATCGAGCATTTTGGTTATTAACAAAATGACCATGGAGTTGTTGCAGAAAATGGATGCCCAATATAAAGTGCACCGTCGAAAAGTGACTGCACAAGGGTTCAATGCTTTGATTATGTTCCAACAAATTCAAAATGCTCATCCACCCTGAATGCTCAAGTCAAGAAAAAAAAAATGCAACGAGTTAAAGTACTATGCTGGACCAAAACATAATGGTTACATAGTGATAATAGCTCACAATGTGTTACTGTTTACTTTTGAAATCTCGCCAGGATGTCAGGCTGTCATTTTCTCTCATCCTCTGTAGCCTACGTTCTGTATCTCTATTCCCATTTAACCGTTATAAATGTTTCATAAGTATCCAATTATAACACTATAACAACTAACTGAATGTATTCCTATTATTATTACTATATATGATATTAAATTCTGTGATTAATAATCATGAAAACCATGAAACCACTGGCAATAATGTTGATATTAAAATCTCATATTGTGACATCCCTACTAATGAGCTAGAAAACACAGAAATTCACCAAGGATAAAAACAAGTGACAAAGAAAATCAAGACAATCAAGCAGATAAAACAAGATATATAAATAACACAACACACTTAAGAGACATCAAAATCAGTAAATCTAGGTACCTCTTCCTCTCCAATGCAGCATTGTTCCAGCAGCTGATCCGCTGCAGTGTTAAAGGCCTCGAGGAGAGGTTGTCGTCTCTCGAGGTCCAGTGATAGACCCCGAGCCTTCTGCAAAGCTTCATCAAGGGCCGATGAGTCCAGTGACGGCTGGATCTCTCCATCTTTTCCCTCACACTCTGCTAACCACGGTGTCAGCTCGGCCTTGTGCTGCTGGTAGGTCTCTGCTTTGCTCAAAGTGGTCTTCAGTCTGCTTTCTCGATCTGAGATCCTCTGGTTCAGCCCCTCCCAGTCCTGCTTCAAGGAGGCTAAGCGAGACTGCAGGGCGGTACGTTCATCTCCGCCCGCGGGTAGAGTGGCGAGCAGCGATGCTCCCTCAGCTTGAAGCAGCTCGTAGGAGCCTCGCTGACTGGCGATCCCTCGCTGGAGGTCGTCCGTCTGTGCCAGCAGGGAGCGGATGGCCTCCGGCTGACAGGGCAGCGAGTCGATGGAAGATTCTCTGGGATCTGCCTGCTTGTCGAGCCAGGAGCGCAACTCCTCGAACATCTGCTGGAACTGCTGGGTGGACGACAAGGCGGCCTGGAGCTGAGACAGACCGTCAGCTAGAGGAAAGAAAAGCACGAGGGATTAGAAACATAAACACTGAAACAATTTCAAACAAGGACTTTTTGTTTTGTTTATTTTAGTGGATTTGTTAGTAGTGTTTCTTGTAACCAAAACAATATTCCCATTACTGCTAAAGAGGGATTAAGTTTGAAAGGAAATATTGTTCTACTGCATCAAAACTTTACTGATAAATTCATCACAGTGGACCATTATCTCTGTGTAAAATATCAGCAAATAAGTCAAGTAGAAACATACCAGGCACTTACAGAACACTGAGTCATATTCAGACTCACTGAAAGCACACCTTGCTTTATCAACCACATAAAGTCCACAAACCTGCACGCTCCTCCAAACTCTTCAGTGGCCCGCTAACACTCTCCAGTCGTTTACTCAGCTCTTCCTTCAGGTAGGGTTCAGCCACGATGGTGCTCAGCTCCTTGCAGAGCTTTTCAGCCTCGATCAGCTCAGTTCGCCGTCTCTCCAGCTCTGAGCGGATCTCTCCGGTCTCCTGCAGGCGGCGTTTCAGCGCCTCGGGCTGGGCGCTCAGTGAGGCCTGACCATCCAATCTCTCGCCCAGAGAGGAAACACTGGAGGAGAGCTCTCTGAGCAAGGCCTGGGCAGGAGAGGAGGGTAAGAACATTATACCATCACAGGAGACAGTGTAACATGACACCATATAACCAATCTAACCAGACATACCTGGTACCGCTCGCTGGTGCCTTGAGCCTGGTCGATGTGGTTTGACCTCTGAGTCAGTCGGTTTGTTAGTTCCTCCCACTGCTGGGAGATGGAGGCCAGCTCAGATCGCACCTCTGCCAGGTCTTTGGGGTCCTGAGCAGAGTCACCAGTCTGGGAGAGGATTCCCTCAGCGGACTGGGTCAACTGGTCAAACTGTGGCCGCCTGGTCTCAAACTCACGCAGCATAAACTTAACAAAGACGAGAGAGAGAGTACATTATTCAGTGATGCGATCAGGAATTAAAATATCAGGTTCCATGACAAATAAAGTAAAAAAGAAGTAAGCTGTGTTTAAAACAAAGGAAAGCCTGGAGAAAATCTGGAAAAAATTCAAAGCTGAGATTAAATGAAAAATGCCTTTTTAACCCTTTTAGATTACATCCCTGCCCATATTTTGTACCTACTTAACAAAATATACAATGGAAACAATAATAATAATGATAATAATAATAATGATGCATTTTTTATATTCTTGTATAAATACTTTCTGATTTGGGATATTAACTGTACCGTGTACGTCTTAAGTATTCCAAGCCTTCAGAACCTTTTAAAACATGTTCTTCTATTCATTACCAACTTGCCATCATGGCTGAATGAAATTAACATAGAATTTAATATATGAACCAAAGTAACACATGTTGTATTTATTGTTAATTCAGTGCAAAAAAAATGTTAATACATAGTGTTTGTTTTAATAACTCTGGTTTTCTTTTATGTATTTCTACTCACGCTGGATTTTCTATATCGATTTCCATATTGTGTGTGTGTGTGTGTGTGTGTGTGTGTGTGTGTGTGTGTGTGTGTGTGTGTATTTATTTATAACTGTTCCTTTCGGTGTTATCTCTGTGCTTCTGTCTTCTACATACCTGTGCTTGTTGTTTCTGTGTGTTGAGCATGTTGGGGTCGATGCTCAGCGGTCCCAGCACACTCATCATCAGCTCCTTCTCCCTCAGCCACGGGCCCAGCTGATTGGCCGCCGAGGCAAAGCTGCCCAGCCTATCAGCACACGTCTCCAGCTCAGTCTGCCTCTGGGCTGCCGTCTGATTGGCTGTCTGCCAGCGGGAGTCTGGGGAATTAACCAATCGAGGCAGAAGTGAGAGATGCAGAATGTTGATGGATGTGTTTATATATTTCAGGGGCAGGCTGTCAAACAGCATATTCATTGTTACACATTTTCTGTCTGGTTTCCTTCCGTTTATTATTAAGTTGTACGACATGAAAGTCCTGTTACACAGTACAGTGTAAAAATGAGCGTAATCAGAAATCATATCAGTGATTGTGATGAAACCAAACCTGACTCAATGTGAAGAAAACTGACAAAACAATTAGACATTTTCATCCTTTGTCTCTCCTCCTACTGCTTCTGTCCTCTTCTTCTTCTCTGACTCATGTTCTGGGCATCCATCAGAGTGTGTGTGTGTGTGTGTGTGTGTGTGTGTGTGTGTGTGTGTGTGTGTGTTCAGTCCACATGGCTTTGAAAAGGCATTATGAAATATGAAATATATAAAGGCCCCCTTCTTGGATTTCACCTTAAATATTTCTGTCTCGGCCCTGGTAAAAATATCAAGTATGAGAGCGAACAAATAGCTTTGACAGGAACACTTCCCACTCTCTCCCTGGATAGTATTGATTCCTCAGTTCCTCGCCATCTCTTAGAAAAATTATTACAAATTCTGAAGCACTGTTCTACCTTCCTTTTAACAGTTTTTAAAACCACACCACAGTAAAAATGCGTAATCTTGTTTCCTTTTCTGGTTTTGAATACCACTTCATTCTCAACACTAACAAAACTAAAGAAATGATATCCAACTGTACAACTGAGCAGGTGTGCACCTATAGGCATATTTTTTTCAGAGACTGAGACTGTTTGGTGTTAACATTCTATAATGTAGTGCTGGAAAGTATTATTGGATACGGCATGAAAACATGGTTTGGTACACTGACAGTGCAGCTAAAAACAACTGGAGGGTAGGTACTACACCTGTGCGATGATGGAGTCCCTCTGTGTCGGTAACTGCAGTATGAACGCCGTGCAGAGTGGCAATAAGCTAGTCAGTGGGCTACACACATACACTAACATGCATGCAGGGGCCTAGACTGGCTTACTACAACAGACTACAGACTCTCTATACTCTGTGCTATAGGAACTGCACACTATTTCTATACCCACCTGCAGTACAGTATATCCAGTAGCTGTTACATCCATTATTCTTCTTTTGTTTTTGCCTTTGAGCATCTGCATTGTTTGAGGCAGAGCTCTAATCTATCTAGTTTATGTAAAATGGCTGTCCTGTCATCTTGTCATATGCCATCATCAGTTTTTGTCATCTGCAGCACCTACCTATCTCTTGCAGCTGTTGTCTCCAGGTGTCTGCCTCAGGAGAATCAGGATTGTCGGCAATCAGTTTTCTCAGTGTGCTCTTCAGCTCCTCAACCTTCCCAGAGTGCTCAGCCAGCTCTGAAAGCAGAGCCTGAAGGAGAAAGGGAAGAAGACCATGACAGAGACTTAATGCAGAAACTTAAAAACACCAGCAAACTAACAAAAGATGCACAAAACAATTTCGATGAAGCAAACATTAGAGTTCAGATGTCAGCAGATAAATAAAAAACAAAACTGTGTTAAAAGAGGGCAAAGGTTATAATGCCCTTTCGTCTTTTAGTTCTATACCTTGTTCTCCTGGGCCTGGGCGCGTACCACCTCAGGTTTGGACGGGGAGGCAGTCTGTCCCTGTTTCAGGCTGTGCTCTCTGTCTGTCAGCCAGCTCTTGAGCTCATCAGTGCCCTGCCTGGCCTTCTGCCTCAGCTCCAGTGAGGCCTTCTGCCGACCGAGACGATCATTCAGCTCCCCGCCCAGCGTCTCATACCGACCGTTCACATCGGATACAGCTACCTGGAGCTCTGTCAAGTCTGAGGGCACAATAAGAGAAAGTCACTTAGCCTCCAGCAAATTGGAGGAGAGACTATCAGCAGGTCAGATACAGAAACTAAAAAATAGACAAGTAAATTAAGTAAACAGATTTATATCTAGTAAAGCAGGCTAATAAGGAATACAGTTGTTGTTGTTAGCCTGTAGGAGTGTAGTTCAGGTTGATCAGGACAGTCCAGATAGAGAACAATCCTGATATTTTGGTGTGTGTTTTTTTAATTGAACAAATTTGCCACTGACAGATGTTTAGCATACAGACAGCTGACAAGAGACAAGGACATTGGAAACAGTTAAACAGAAAACGGTGCAGTAATCTCTAATTGTTCTCGTTACACAGAAACCACAAACACCAACATAGCTGGAGCGAAATTATATGACATCCATTTCTGCTGAAGTGATGAAAAACAAAAAAAGATCTTGTAAGTCATTATAAGGAGTAAGTTTCTCAAAATAATGATTTATTTTTCTCATTCAGAGATAGTAAGTGCTTATATTGGAAAAAAAACCCTCATTATTTTGAGAAAGTTTTTTTTATTATCTTGACTTACAGGATCTTTTTTTTCATCACACAGGCAGAAATGGGCTTCCATACAATTTAACTGGTGTTAAACTTTAACCTAATAAATAAAAAGGGAGAAGAAGAGAGAGCACTAGAGAGAGAGAGAGAGAGAGAAAGCTCACCTTTACAGGTGTGAATGCCATTGACACTGCTGGGACCTGATGAGCCATTGATTTGAGGAGCACCTGGGAGAAAGACACACACCTGACTGAGACAGTGGCACTACAACACACTCATGCAAGCACGGTCACACATAAAACAGGACCTGTGCTTTACAGACATGTTCAAAAATGTCGACACAAAAAACTCTACAGCACCAGGGAGCCTCACAAATACTTCAGAGGGGGACGCCGCACAAAAGCCGTGGAAACAGACGACAGCAGCGAGAAAGACATGGAGGATACCCATCGTCTTTACACAACACAGAAATGTAATGGACGTATCAAAAAGCAACATTACTACATTATTTTATGTAATATGTAAAATCTTAAACCATGCAATCCACATTTGCTGTGGTCTGCTCTTTGATTCAACCAGACACACCTTTTTCTGCTTCCCTAAAATGTTACTTTTGTTATTAATGATATGCCCTTCTATCGTCCATGAAATTATTTACATAACAATTACTAATCAAAGACTTATAGAGGGCAACACACTGCTGAGTCCATACTTAGAAAGTTCGAGAAGATAATTGGAAGAAGATATTAAATCTTAGTTTGCAGTTTTGTTGTATTTGACTGTATTTTATTGTAAAGTTTCCCCCATTGTTGACTCATAAACAACATCAAAACATGCAGGTAAAAACAGTGTTTTAGATTTTTGAAGGACATCTGAATTTCTCTGCTCAAACCTGTCATCACAGATTGGCTGTACCAAGAACAGATTACCAAAACAGAGATAATTATAAACTGCCCTGTACTGCCTTCTTCCTGCTCCCCTGTGTTTACTTCTCAGTTTTGTGTTTCTCTCAGTTCATATCATTCTAATTTATTTCCTTCCACCTACATCATCTGTGACTCCCACCTAAATCGCTTGCAAAAATGCTCTCATGAGGAAAGTAAGTCATTTAAACTGAGGGGGGAGTGGGACAATGAGTGTGTTTGGTAGCGTTTCCATCCTTGTTCTTACCGCTTTTGGTCTGAGGAGCGGTGATATCGATAATAAGGGACTCCAGCTCTGAGCCTGTTTTGTTCAGCTCCTGAACTCTTGATCCCTGTGACTCCCAGTCATTCAGCAAGTCCTGAAGGCAAAATGCATTTTGATGAGTCATTGAACTTTAAGAGCTCATGGTATAGTCACAGGATTCAGACAGCACATTCCTAAATGTTTTCTTCAGATCTATGTAAAAAACAGTGGATGCAGGGTGTTTGATTCATATTTTGTGTACAAATATTACAGACACTCACACAAACAGACACACACACACACACACACACACACACACACACACACCTTAAGCTGCTGGACTCTCCTCTGCAGGCCCTCTGTGTTGAGGTTGGCCTCCTTGGACGGTAGCTGGTCCTGTGCCGTCTGAAGCCACCTGAGGAGGGAGCCAGAGAGGCCGCGGAACTGGAGCAGCTGCTGCTCACAGGCCTGGATGGCAGCAAACCTGACAGGAAAACAGGGGAGGACGGGGGAGGAAGAGGATAAGGACGGGGGAGGAGGAGGAAGAGGTGAGAAGAGAGCAGAGAAAATTCATCTTAAAGTGACAGATTAAATCTCTTGAAGCGGCGTTGTATAAGATACTTATCCATAGTCATATCCACAGTGTATTACCTACATTGGATGTCAGTCAGTCGCCCCCAGTTTGGAGACGCAGGCAGTACTAACACAGAAGTTAAGCTATGAATTGCTGTGGATGGGAGCAGCAGCAAAATGTATTTTAGCCACCGAAAAAAGTCGATATCATTTTAAGTACACACTATATTTAGAATATTTTCATCGCTTTACCTCATCACCAGAAAGCGGTTTCCGATGAGGAACTCGAGTCACCAGACTCCACTGAGAAAAACAGTAATTTTACCTTGCTTAACACAGAAACTGCTGGTCTACTGCTGCTTTAATCAGTTAGTTTGTCCGTGTTGCTGCGAGACTTTGGTATTTAAAAGGATTAGTTCAGATTCAACAAAGTCACAAAATGTCCCCTACTAACCAACTGCATTGATAAAGTGGTGGACCAGCAGCTTACGTGTCCTGCAAACAAAAATTACATTTTGTCAGTGGAGTCTGGGGGCTTTGACAAGAGCATAGATGGGTTACTGAAGCTGTTAACAGCAAGATAACATGTTGAAAATATTCTCAATGTAGTGTTCAATTAAACAGATATAGACTTTGTTGAGGTGGGCCTTTTTTAGGTGCTGCCCACACTCACAGCAGTACATTGCTAAGCTTTTGTGTCTGTACTCTGTCTGCTTCTCCTCTTTGCTTCTCCAAACTGGGGGCGTGCCGACTGCCATCTAGTGTATGTAATACACTGACTATGAATAAGCATATCATACAACCCCATTTTGACAGATGATCTCCCTCAAACATTCACATTACATTCTCCGAAAAAACTAACAGAATATACAAAGCATTATCTGACAGAGGGAAGTCAAGATCCACACTGGCCAATATTAACGTAGCCTTGACCTCCCTCTCGTTGTATGTGATCTGTGTCAAGCTATGCCTGGAAAAGTGCTGACTGCCCATAGACAAAACAGCTCTGAGAAGTCGGCTGGCATGGACCAGTATCATTATCATGCTGCTATTTTCTCCCCCCGGGGATTCGAGGCTGGGAGTCATCCGAGTAGGCTGTTTATAGGACGGACAATGAGCCATGTCCACTCTGCTTATATTAGCACCCAAGCCTGCTCATCAGCTCACACTGGCTGCACAGATACAGAAGACACACACACGAACACACTGTTGTAACCAACTGCTGTGAAACACCATGCAACGCAGCAAATAATCCCCAACATCATGTACTGTGTGTTCTGTGAGTACTCTCGCCAAAAAGGTTACTTAGATAACAACTTACTGACACCCGTGTTTTAGACTGTAGATGAGTGATCACATTCTTTATCTCTTCATAGCTGATCAGGACATGTTTAAATATGTCTAAACTGGTTGGTTTTTATGTGACACTCTGACCAAACTCAAGTATAATCCAATAATTCTGCATCGGACTGATGGTACAGTATTTATAAATCCCACCAGCCCCCCTTCTGACAGGCTTCAAGTGTTGCTGCTCACTGAAACGACGTCAGACAGGGTAGGCATAGCAACTGGTGCTCCGTGAAGGCTACAAATTTAGAAAACAAATTTTGGAAATGCCAGCGGCATACTCTGTTCCGCAGAGCCTGTCACAGTGTTTTTATATATAAGTAGGCCTATCATATCTAATTAATCTTAATTTTCGAGTTTGACTCCTCCTGTCTCTAGAGGTTGTTGTCATACAAAGTCATATTTCAACATTAAAAACTATAAAGCTGAATGATTCTGCACAGCTTTGTATTTGCCACCCCCTTGTGTCATTTATGGTACATTGTGGAAATAAGAAGTAAGGATTTTATAAGATTTAGGCTGTTCAAATATTTCGTTTTTAATATCACTCCCAGTTTTATATGTACACTTAATAGATACATATATTTCCTACTGAAGCAAACATGTCAAAGACCTGAATAATTGATTTGCAATTATGTTTTGCTGTTTACCGAGGACAAAAACTTCCTCAGCAAAGCCATAAATATTCAAGTCTGATTGTTACGACTTCACATTTATGGCTGCATAAATTCAAAAAGGCACTTCTCACATGTTATCTGTAAACATTTTTACCTTTCATTGACACTGGCTTCCAGTTGGGTGAACTCATCAGATACTCCTTTGACATTATCCAATAGGCTTTGAGTGTTACTGAAAGCTTTTGATTGGCTGAGCTCAGTGCCGAGGCTGCAGAAGGATTTCAGTTGGCCAGCCTCCTGCTCCAGCTCTGACCTGACCTCCTGAGAAAAGACACACAGGACAGAAGTGTTGAATAGACTGACAGTATAACTAATTGACTGACGCTTCCAGAGGCTTTAGAGGTCTTAAAACCTTGAAATCATGTAACTCAAATGAGACCATACAGCGGATGACCTATTTATGACAATTTGACACCCCTGCTGACCTCAATGGTCTGCCTGTAGTCATCCACGCTGCGGTCTGGCTGGCCCGCTGGGCTCAGAGCCTTCAGTCTGCTCTGGGTGAAGACCTGGAGGTCAGTCCCCAGTCGCTCGTAGCTCTCCAGCCTGGGCAGCAGCCCTTTAAGCTCAGCCTCCCTCTCGGCCTGGCTAGTCTGTGCTGCAGCGTAGCGTTGAGTCAGTTCATCTAAAGCGCCCTGGAGGCCTGAGGCCGTGGAGGCATCAGAGCTCTGAAGGAGTTTGGAAACAGAGTCTCGTGTTGCTTCCACGCTGCCCTGCCTGGACAGCAGCTCCTGGCGAAGTTTCTGGAGAAATATAATGAGATGTTTGAATCAACAAATGTGTGACATCATTCTGTGCACTGAGGAGTTTCCTCTGGGTTTACTCCTACCTGGTTCTGTGTCAAGGCATCTTGTACAGCATGTGCAGTGGGATCAACTGGTCCAGGATTCAGAGCCAGTTTGTCCAGCCAGCTCAGCAGACCCTTCAAGCCCTCCTGGACACTGACCGACTGGGCCACAGCTGTCTGCAGCTGCTCGGCACGTTCTGACACAGATGCAGAGAGGGAGCCAAACCTCTTCTCTAAACCATCTGAACAGCAGGAGAGGGCAAAATAAAAACGTTACCTTTTTAATTCAGTCATGTTATTTTTACATCCATTCGTCAAGATTTACGGACATCTGTGGTTGAGACTACGTGGGACAGATTGAGTTTAGATACCTGCAGCACAGAGGATGTCGACAGCTTTCAAGGAAGGAGACTCGTCTGTGCTGACCAGATCTCTTCCTGCTCTCTTCACCTTCTCCAGCTGCACTGAGCGTTCAGCCAGCTCGTCCTGCAGCAGCTGAGGACAGAGGACACAGTTACAGTCGGAACTGAATTATTTCTATAGCCGAGAAGGAATTTGAAATCCAAGACAAAGTACTACATACTTTCCATTTTAGTAATTTTTTCCCAGACGTTAATTTCTTGAATGAATTAAAATTTTTTGGTCACTACTCAACATAATTTAGCAGTAGGGAAAGATGACTGTTGACAAGCCCAGATCATGAACAACATTTTTCCATACTCTAAAAAAAAAATCCTCTGCGCTCTTCTGCTGCCTTCTCCCTCACTCTGATTTGTTTATGTAATGTGCACCTCACCTGCACTTGTCGTAGTGTGTTTTGCAGGTTCTGCGGGTCTGTCTCCCCACTGGGCTTGGCAATGCTTTGGTTCTGTTCCTGAGTGCTGAGCCAAGAGTGGACGGAGACGACCTCATCCTGGTACTGCTGGTACCTCTCCAACAGGCTGGACAAACGGCCGCCCAACTCCGTTGACTGCACACGCAAACAAAATTTCCATGGATGTGTAAATTCAACATAAGATCTCAGAACAATTTAACTGAGCGCAATATAGAACAATTTCTAGCGCTGCCTCACCTTGGTGTGTAGAGTTGTGTATCTGTGGTTAGCATCCTGCAGCTTGTCAGTTACCACCTGCTTGGTGCTCTCCAGAGCTGGGTCTGAACCACCAACTTGCTCCTGAGCTCCTTGAACAGAGTCCAGAACCTTCTGACCGGAGATGGAGACAAATCGCAGGTCTGCCTTGTGGCAAATTATGTCCTCAGCAAGCTGGAAATACAGACATGTTTACAGGTCACATGGAGACAAATTCCTGCAGATACGTCATCTATCGGAAAAATTTAGAGTGTTAATGGAAAGCATGATCAGGACCAGCAGATCTACAGTTCAAATTTCCTCAAAAGAATGGGAAAGGATATAAAACATTGCAAATGTGATATCAAGGGACTTTAAACAATAACAAAATTATCCTGAACTGCTTCAGTGGAGTTTCTCAGCAGCTCGCAGATGAGAATGTGTGATTGTGTGAGTGTAAATCAGGGCATGTTAGGGCGCATGGATGGATGGAAACTGAGAGTGGAAACTCAGTCTTCCGTGGATAATTAAAGGTCAAAAAAGCATAGTTGGGCAGTGTGTGTTTTTACTCAGCTACACTGGGCCCAGATGCAGTAAGTGACATTTCTCTGCAAAATCACTTCACTTCAAAGCACCTGAAACCAGGCGCAGCCATTCAAATCCAACTGCAGAGCCGCAGTGCCAGCACTTTGAGACCTGCTGTTACAGGGCAATCTGCCCCAACTACAGGCACGCACAGTAACAGCAGCAGTTTGAACCTGCCAGTGCAGACCATAGACTGTAGAAAAATACCATGACATAGTCCCTGTGACATCACCCATTGGTCTGTGGACTCTGGCTTTAAAGCACTGAGTTTGGCATGTTGGCCATCACCATCTTTGTTTTTTCATTGATCGGTATGTTAACACCAGGGGTCTATGGGGACTGACTGCTTTTGGAGCAAGCCTCAGGTGGCCATTCAAGGAACTGCATTTTTTGGCACTTCAGCGTTGGCTTCATTTTTCAGCCTCAGAGGTTGCTGCTTGATGTAGACATGCCAGTGTGCGCCATCTACAGACAAAGAAAGTACTAGCTTCTGCAATTCTAATACTAGAGCCACTTTGTGACATTGGTCTCATGCAGGTGGCGATATATTAATAAAATCCTTTGATTTTTGCTTGAATCCACAATTTGTTTTTTTTTAGCTTGTACCCACTGATTCCTGGGATTCAACAATGTTACAGCCTCTCATTTGGGCGGCATCGCTTTAATTCTTGGAGTCTTCACACAACACAACACCTGCAATTGTATATTGTTTACGGGGCGTTTGCTATACCAATCACAATCAGTCTGGTGGGATTGATCATGTAGCACACCTGGATAAGAGCATAGGACAGACTAATAGGACCATCTGGTGCATCTGGAGATGACTTGTCTACTTTTTCTCTCAAAAGAAAATTAAGAGAAAATACAAGAGAAATTCAAGAGAATGTTGCTGCATGAGGCCCAAAGACTAATATTATAAGAGTAGTGTTCAATATTTTGTATAGCTGCTGAAGATTTATGTGTGTTTATGTTTTTTTTGACAATATTTAAAGCCTGCAAGATACACGTTTTTTTATGTATTTTTTTTTTGTCAATACTGGAAAGGGTGTAGACTTAACAGTGTTCCAGAGGTGTGCTCCTATGTTCTCCAGAGAGGGGAGAAAGGGTTAAGGTTTAACCAAATTTTGAATGCCTGTAGGTGACATCATCGAAATGCTGCTATCTGCTGGTTTAAATGCTTCCCTCTAAGTATCATAGATTGTGTAAAATTGGGTCTCATGTGACTCAGCAGCTCCCTCTTGTGGAGAATCTGCAGCATGTTAAATGGAACTCAAACTCACACTTACATTTGTGATTGTCTGAGTTTGTGAGTAAGTTAACATGCAGCTCCATTAAGAGCTCCACATTTAATATCACAAAGGTGAATAAATAACATAAAACAACACATACAGGAATTTCCATTATGATATTAAGGTGTGTATGTGCACCTTTCTGTGTTCCTCCAGCCTATTCTTCAGTCCTTGTGCATCAGTTTCTCCTTCCCCCAGAGAACGGAGCTCCTGTTCACTTTGTTCCAACCAGGCACCTAAACTTCCATGTTCTTGGAGGAACTTTGTCAGCTCATCTTTCAGAGCCTCAGACTTCCTCAGACGATCCTAGAGGAAACAGTTACAGCAGGAACAGTTAATTAACTATAACAAAAAGAAAAAAAAAAAAAAAAACACAAAACAAGGAAAATCGTCACTGTAACCCGATCAAGTTGCAATGAGATAAAGGTCTACATATCACAGATCAGAGCACGTAAGGCATACCTGGCAGCTCTGCAGTCTGTCCTGGTGCTGAGCCTGCAGCTGATCCAGGGCGGCCCTGAGACGCTGCTTCTCTTCAGGAGGGACGGTGGAGTCTGGTTGGTCCAGAAGGGAACGAGTTGACTGAGTGATCTGGAGAAGCTGTGCCTGTTGAGCCTGGAGCTGCTGAAGCTCCGCCTGCGTGATAGGTCAAAGGTTATAGGTCATAACTAGGTAATGTTACAAGATGTTTAAGTCGAAATGTGCTACACAGAGAGAAGAGAGTCAAACCTGCAGATTCTCTGTGTGTGATGTCACAGCGCCCTCTGGCTGTGAGAATGGTGCATCAGTCGAATCTTTGGCCAATCCAGATGCAACTCCTCTTGCAGCTGGTTGGTTAAGGGAGGACAATTCAGTCAGCAGAGAGTCTATCTGGCCTTGGGTCTCCTGGAGCTCCTCCTCAGCCTTTGCCTGGAAGAAAAGAGAGGAAAAGAGGATTAATACAAAAAAGTTACAAGTAGCTGTTCAATATGTTCTTGATCTTGTCCATCTTGTTACCCTTTGTGTGTTCTGCTGTAGAGTGGTGTTGATGGCTGTGTCCAGCTCTGACAGTGACGTGTTTGCGGACTCTTTAAGGGCACTGTGCTGCTCCTTCATTCTTGTTAGCGCCTCCTGGAGGTTCTGCCTCTCCTCTGGGCTTAGACTTTCTCCTCGCTCTGCCAGGAGCTCCTCTGCAGAGCGGATGGCCTCAATGATGCCCTCTTCTTTGGTCTGGAGGTCCTTCTGTGCTTCCTGGAGAACCAAAGGAAATTAATTTGGTCAATTTCTTTCTCTGTGCTCTTCTGTACAGACAGAGGTGAGTAAGCCTCGCAACACATGCTTGTTATGGGTTGGCTGTGGTCAGCAAGATGTCACCGCTATGCACTTAGAGGTGGATGGGCGTGCTTTAAAGCCAAATCCTGAGATGGTCCATTTGGGGCACGGCTTGGCACAAACACACCAAAAATGGCAATGGTAACACAAATTGATGCGTCACGGCAAATGGCAATGGAAAAGCCTTTTAGGTGGGAGGATGAACAAGGCTTCAGGCAAATAAATACAGCGAGTCAAAATGTCAATGTTACATTATAAACAGAACAATGGTGATAACAGTGATGTATGTGAACATATAAACATGTAAAAGAGATTAATCTGGGTGTTTTTATTATTAAGTTCATGTGGCCTTCAGATTCTAGATGTGGTAGATTAAAGTTTCATACCTTTAGTCTTTTCTGCTTCTCTTGCAAGACGTTCACATCACCTGACTCTGCTCCACCTTTCTGACTGGCCAGCAAGCTGGCAGCTCCAGCCAACCACATGGTAAGGCCCTCTAGTTTCTGAGAGCATTCTGCTTTCTGCTGTTGAACCACCTGCAAGAATCAAATGAGCAGAGAGGGAAGAAAAAAAGAACCAAAAAGAGATACAATGTGAGAAAAATTGAAACCGAATTGAGTCCGTCATAATCAAAGTAAACTAGATCAAGTAACAGGAAAATTTTGCATTTTTCTTATAGAACTATCAGTTTTGACCCTAAGCACACATTTGCCTCTAAACAGACTTCTTGTGGAGTGCACACTTTGCCAAGCTTTGAGCAGGTTGTGTCCAGAGTTCACACTTACACGCACACACACACACACACAGCAGAAATACATATAGTATCATCACATCAACATGTTGATCAAGCAACGAACAATACAGAGAGAAATCAAACAAATACATGTTTATTTGCTGTTTTTCCTCCTTCTCTGCTGTATTCAGGTGAGACAAGAGGAAAAACAACTAAGCGTTGTAGCCAGCGAGGCTTTTCTGCTATCTCTAGCCTTTACCGCCGTGACACAAGCGATTTCCTTCAGAGGCAATCTGGAACAGCAAGGCAAACAGGTTAATAATACACACGTTATTGAGACATGCGGAGTAGCAAACACGCTTGCATAAAAAGCCTGTGTAGTAGGAGTGAGGGTGGTGATACTGTTCATGTCAAGTGGCAAAGCTTTTGCATTGAAAGCAGCAGTGAGTTGATATCAAGCTATGAAATGATGAGAATAAGATGGTGAGGTGGTGCGTAATGGCACTACAAGTTAAACTGTGATGGAGAATAGCTTTTTTCAATAAAGCTCTAGTTTCTGGTCTTCAATGAGTTTGAGTATGTGATGTGAGTGCTTGTCAGAACAGTACTATGATCTTGTGGAAGAAAGAATAGCAACAGTTTACAGCATGCCTAATAAAGCTGTGAAATACAGTATATAAAACCTAGTTGCATTTAACATGTATTAGTGAGAAGTAACGCAGCGTTTCAAATCAATCCGACTCAACGTTCTCTTTTTCCAAACCTCTCTCTCCCTTGCACTCTGCCTCTCTTTGTCCTGCTCCTCTTCTTTCACTCTCTCCCTGCGTTGCCGCTCCTCCTCTCGCTCTCTCTGGGCAGAGAGGGCATCGGCCCAGGCCTGCGCTTGGCCCGATGCGAGGTGGAAGGCCCTCTGGAGCTGCTGGAGCTGCCCCAGAAGGTGCCTGCTCTGTTCAGGGGCCAGGTCCTGAGCTCGCTCTGAGATGAACACCTGAATGTCAAAGGCCGTGTTGTTGACCTCATTAGAGCGAGCCATCAAAGAGGACTGGAGCTCCTGAAAGAAACAAGAAAGAAAAGGCTACATGAGATATTATTCAATAGAGAAAGAGTAGAGTAAGGAGATAAATACAGTCTCTGAAGCAACAAATCCCGACAATATATCAACTCATGGAGCTCTGATTTAAAGCACAGAACAAACAGAACATGTATTTACAAGATTTAATTAAAACAGTTCTTTCATTTTAATAAGGAGCAAAATTAAAACTTTTTTCTTCAGTTTGGACAACTTGCCTTGCAGAGATTCAGCTGCTGTGTGAGCTGATCATGACCGTCATCTTTCTCTGCTGTCTCCATTTTTTCCATCCCCGCCATTCCTCCACTCATCTGAGCCTCTGTCTCCCTCAACCAAGAGAGCAGACTCTCCACTTGTCCTCCCAGTGACTTCAGCTCAGCTGTTATTGCCTCCTGAGGGAAACGTCAGAGTGATTCAAATGAAACATCACAGAGGACACAAGAGGGTTTTGTAAATCTCTGCTAGTCACTCTAGTAAGAATGAGGATTCCAAGTCATGAGAAATGAGCACCTAATACACACATTCCTTCCGGTATTTTCTAGACTATTTCTTTTACCTTGTATGAGTCCCTGTGGTCTCGAAGACTTTGCAGAATGCCCTCAGAAAGTGCCCTGGCAGTCTCATACCCTCGAGCCAAGCTCCGCCCATCCTTTTCCAGGGCCAATAGGAGCTGAGGAGGAACGTCTTTGGGTTGGGGCTTCAACAGCTCCTCAGCAGCCGCCACTTCCTTGTTGATCGCAGGCTCCAAGTCACGCAATTCAAGGTCCAGAGTCTGAGAGATGGATTAGGAAAACAAAACAAAAGTTTTCTTGATGCTGTTTGGTAAGAAGCTTATCCTTAAATCTGCTTTATTTCTCACACTGGGAAACAAATGCACAACTGCAACTGCAAAAATAATTCAAGAGTCAAACATGGTACACTGAAGTGGGCTAGTGTCACATTAACAAGACATCATATCTCTGTCTGGTAAGTAGGTACATTTGTTTACCTCAGTCTGTCTGATGACGTCATCCAAGGCGATGAGGCTCCGGCCGACAGACTGCTGTTGCTGCTGTTTAAGTCGGACCTCAATATGTCTTACCATGGAAACCAGGGCTACTATTTGCTGGTCATGCTCCAAGCACTCCTGACGCATCAATGATGACTGTGGGAAAAGAAGAAAACAAAAAAAAAACAATAAAACACAATGACACATTTGTAGAAATGTCTGCAGCAGGAGGGTTGGGCAATATGGCCTATAAATAATATCGCAATATTTTTAGACTATATCATACATACATATACATTATTTGAATCTTCATATTTCGAAAACTCCTCAAAAATACTGTAGACTACGAAAGTACGAAATTACTTAATAAACTGCTGCTACAATAAAATAAAGTATTGTTATATTAAGTTGAATTAAGTACTGTTATAACAAAGTGAAATATGGTACTGTTGTAATTAATTTAAATAAAGTACTGTCATAATAAATTTAAATAAAGTAAAATAACTTATGTTATAATAAAGTAAAATTAAGTACTGTAATAATTAAGTTAAATAAAGGACTGTTATAATGAATTTAAATTAAGCAGTTATGATAAAGTTAGATAAAATACTGTTATAATAAAGTTACAGTTTTGGTATAATTAAATAAATCAAAGCAAAACAACTGATGCTTTTATTCTGAAGCACCTGGCTTGTCTCAGGCAGAAGTGTTGATGTTTTTGCTCTGAAGTTAAAGCTTGTAGGCAGCAGATAGCCAAAAGTTAAACTGCCACAGCAGGTCATATATTAATAATATTTGCAAGTCACAGTGGTGCTCAGTGGTCGCAATATATGCCTTATTATTCAAAAACTACATAACAATTTATACTCAATGTTTGCTATATATATATATATCCAAGTGAAACAAGCCATGATACATTAAGTATAATTGATATGTCGCCCACCCTATGCAGCAGACACTTACTTTTTTCTAAAGAATTCTACATCCTTCAAAAATGATCCACTACTTTTTACCTTGCCAGTTGTGGATGTTGTTCCCTCTTTGTTCGACACCATTTCTCGACTCCCTCTGACATCTCTCTCTCCCTCTCCAAAACTCTCAGAGGCCGTATCAGATACAGGGACTCCATGTGATTCAGACTCAGTTGAAGCATCCTCTGACAGTGAAGGTGCAGATTCTGGAGATTCAAGATGTTGCTCTTGGTCTTTCAAAGATTTAGATTTGGTCACACTGGTACTATCAGCTTCAGGTGCTTGGCGCCCTTTCTTCTTTTTACCTTTCCCTGTGGTTTTCTCTGGTTGTGTGCCAGGAGCCATGGATTGAGCTGTAGGCTGAGTGTCTGCTTTGGGTGTGACCGCCTCATGAGCAACATCAGTGGATTCGGTGACATTTCTCTTTTCTGGATGGGATTCTTCTTTCACAGTAGCTGTAACCTCTGCCGACTGTACATGTTCCTCAATGTGAGAATTGGGGTCTTCTGATTTAGATAAATATGGGGGACTTTGTTGACTGGTCTCAGCTTCTTTAACCTTAATTACAGAGATCTTCGCTTCATTTGCCTTATCGCCAACTGAAGGTCTGCTGACATCACCAGCTGATTGACCATGAGTGCGTCTGTCCATCCTCTGCTCCTTAGTTAAAGCTGAGTTATCTGAATCTGGTTTTGCTGTTGCAGATTTCGTGGTAGTTGTTGTCACCTCAGAACCTGTTTTTTCATCAGTCCGTAACTCCTCAGTACCAGGCTCAGTTTTGTCTGTCTCTTTTGAACCCTTGGATTTCTTGTTCTTCTTTCTTCTTTTACTTTGCTGAGTTTCTTGAGGCTGAACTGTTGGAGCGACATCACTGTCTTTTTGTCCTGTCTTCCTCGCCAAAACTTTTGGTTTCCTCTCTCTGATTTGAAGACGCCACCAATACTTTGGTCTCCATATCCTCCTTCACAGACAGTTTCTCCACAGTCTTCTCTTCTTTGACCCTCGTCAATTTTGTTTTTTCTTCTTTGACACCCATCTCTTCCTCTCTCTCTTTTGGAGAACGCTTGGGTGTCTTGACACCATCGTGACTCTCCACAGCATCGGCCTTAGCTGGCAGAGTTTGTGCCTTTACAGTTGTGCCTCGGCTCTCCTTCTTCCCCACTTCCTTGCGGAGTGCCTGCAGCTCCTCAGCAGCCTGCTTCTCACTCACTCCTTTTTCAAACACCTTTTTAAGAATGCTCTCTTTGGCTTTCAGTATCAAGGCTGCTTTCTCGTCATCAGGTAGAGTAGATTTCTGTTTCAGTTCTTGCTCCTTCTTTTGCTTTGCCTCCTGGCTGCTCTTTGGCTGTTCTGGTTGCTGAGAGACTGAAGCCTTCTCTTTAACTTTCTCAGTCTGCTCCTCCCTTTTCATCCTGTCTCTCTTATCGTCCTTTTCTGAGTCCTCTGAAAATGCAATTTTTAATGTATCTTTCTCCTGCTTAATAGTTTGTTCTGTGAATTTTACAGTGGTTGGAACTGCTTTTTGTCCTTGTTTTGCCAAATAATTTTCAGCCTCAACTGTCTCCTCAACCTTTGCTTCACTTTCTGCATTGGGAGGTGCTGTAGAGGGTTGCAGAGAGACTGAAGCCTTCTCGGTCTGCTCCTCCCTTTTCATCCTTTCTCTCTTATCGTCCTTTTCTGAGTCCTCTGAAAGTTGAATTTTTAATGCATCTTTCTCTGGCTTAATAGTTTGTTCTGTGAATTTTACAGTGGCTGGGACTGCTTCTTGTCCTTGTTTTGCCAAATAATTTTCAACCTCAACTGTCTTTTCAACCATTGCTTCACTTTCTGCATTGGGAGGTGCTGTAGAGGGTTGCGGAGAGACTGAAGCCTTTTCTTTAACTTTCTCGGTCTGCTCCTCCCTTTTCATCCATTCTCTCTTATCGTCCTTTTCTGAGTCCTCTGAAGTATCTTTCTCTGGCTTAATAGTTTGTTCTGTGAATTTTAGAGTGGCTGGAACTGCGTCTTGTCCTTGTTTTGCCAAATAATTTTCAGCCTCAACTGTCTTTTCAACATTTGCTTCACTTTCTGCATTGGTAGGTGCTGTGGATGGTTGCGGAGAGACTGAAGCCTTTTCTTTAACTTTCTCGGTCTGCTCCTCCCTTTTCATCTTTTCTCTCTTGTCATCCTTTTCTGAGTCCTCTGAAAATGCAATTTTTAATTCATCTTTCTCTGGCTTAACAGTTTGTTCTGGGAATTTTGGGGTGGCTGAAACTGCTTCAAGTCCTTGTTTTGCCAAATAATTTTCAGCCTCAACTGTCTCCTCAACCTTTGCTTCACTTTCTGCATTGGGAGGTGCTGTAGAGGGTTGTGGAGAGACTGAAGCCTTTTCTTTAACTTTCTCGGTCTGCTCCTCCCTTTTCATCTTTTCTCTCTTGTCATCCTTTTCTGAGTCCTCTGAAGTATCTTTCTCTGGCTTAATAGTTTGTTCTGTGAATTTTAGAGTGGCTGGAACTGCGTCTTGTCCTTGTTTTGCCAAATAATTTTCAGCCTCAACTGTCTTTTCAACCTTTGCTTCACTTTCTGCATTGGTAGGTGCCGTGCAAGTTGCACTATCCCCAGTCTGTGATGTCTTGTATTTGTCTTGTGATGCAAGCTCTCCTTTGACTACATCAGTGGCTTCATGCTGACCCTCAATATGTGTATCAGCTTGATCAATTGGAGATATATGTTTGATCTCTGACGGATGTGTTTCTCTTTCAGCTTCTTTACCCTTTCCATTCTTTTTATTCTTCCTCTTTTTCTTGCTTTTGCTTTCTGTCTCTTTGGGTGGAGAGGTCAATAACTGATCTGTCTGCTCAGTGTCAGGGCTGGATTTGACCTCAGTCTTTACACGTTTCTCTTTCTCCACTCTTTTAACCTTCTCCTCTACAACATCACCTCTTTGTGCTGCCACATCGCTTTGTCTGTATTCTTCTTCACTCAATTTTGACACCTCAATGCTATCTTCGCTTTCTCTATCATCTTTTATCTCTGCTGCCACAAAACCTGTCAGGTTTTCATTTTCAGAGTCATGATGAACCACTGATGTGCTCTGATCACCGGGTTTATGCTCCTTCTCCCCAACGTTTACAGGTTCTCCATCTGACTTAGAAGCAGCAGCTGTTTTTCTGACCACCTCCTGTGAAACTTTGTCTTTATCATAGACATGTGCCTGAATGGATTCTGCAACAGCATCTCTGAGTATATTCCCCTTCTGTTTATCATCAGTCTCACTCACACCTATTTGTAGTCTCTCATCAAGCTTCTGCTTCAGAGGAGGCTCTGATTTATTGATGTCTGTCTGTGGTATAATTTCTTTGATGGCTTCTTGTATTCTTTTCCCAACATTAGTGGCAAACTTTGACAACAGTTCTACAGATCTGTCTGGCTCAACTGAAGCCTTCTCTTCCACTGACACTGGCGCTTCTACTTCGTCCTCTTCTGTGGTAGTGTCATACAAAAGGGACTGATCTGATACGACAGATGTAAATGTCTTTTTATCGTCTGGTGTAATTCCTAAACCTCTCTCTGAAAGCGGTGTTCTTGAAGGCACCTCAGTGCTTACATCTGACCAGTTTGCTGGACTGTCCGAGCTTGATGCCAGTAATATAATAGCAGGGCTGTCTGTGCCATTTGAAGAGGCAACAGGTGTAGCACTACCTTCATCACCTTCCATCGCAACAGAAGCCAAATTCTCCTGGATCTCTAAGGCTACTTCACTGGAGATCAGTCCTTTTGCTAGTGCATCATCAAGACTAGGGACTTGTTGTCCAGTGGCAGGATCAACTAAGCCTCCTTTCAAAAACTGGTTGGTGGCTATTACCCTGACCATATTGTCTTCAACCAAACCTCTTTCACACGCTTCAGAAAGGGGGAGTCTTTCTCCAGTACTGATATCAATGATCCCCCCACTGTCTGCCTGACTTTGAAGCAACCTCAATGCTGGAACTGGGTCAACTAGCTTTGCCGCAACTGCTTCTGGAAGGGTCAAGTTGTCTCTTGTTTGCTCATCCTGAACACCTCTGAATGGTTTCACCTCTAAGAAGCGTTTACCTGATTCAATATCTATCTTACCCTGGTTCACAAGCTCTGAATAAGGCACGATGCGTGCAGTTTCGGGGTCAAGTGCTCCTTGTGTTACAGTAGAAGACGCCATGGCTTCACTGGCAATATTCTCATCCAGAAGACCTTTAGAAACTGCCCCCATCAATGTCAGTTTACATCCAGAGTCAGGGTCTAAAATGGTTCCTGTCGAGGCCTGGAAAACAACAGCTTCTGGATGGGATGAAGGGCTGACCTTTCCTTGGTAGACCCACTCTAGTTCCTCCAGCCCAGGAGCAATGGCTCGATCCACTAGTCCTCTATCTACAGCATCAGGAACTGACAGCCTCAGCCCTGAAGCATGATGGATTACACCACCTTCAGCCACCTGCTTTGCCAACACATGATAGGCCTCCTCAGACTTAATAAAGCCTTTCTGAATTGCTTGCTCCAGAGGAACCGGAGACTTGGACTCTGGGTCAATAACACCTTCCATCTGTAGCTGTAAACTTGCTTTGGTGAGGGATGTTGCTGTATCTGTATCCTTTCCTTTGTATGCCTTTTCTAGTGCTACCAGCTCTTCTCTTTGATCCTCCTCAATCAATCCCAGGTTTGCTGCTAGAGTGACAGAGACTTTCTTATCTCTGCGTAGGTCAACAATTCCCCCAGATGCCACCTGTGCTTCTAGAAGTCGAGCAGCGGTGTTGGGGTCAATCAATCCTGCCTGAGCTGCCTCCCTTACCCCACAGATCTGCCTTTTCTCTACATCCACAACCCCTGCAAGGGTTTTATCCGACTTCAGGACACTCCACATTAGATCTTCATCTAGTAAACCTTCCTGCATAACATCCTCCATGCTAAGTGACTCACCGCTGCTGGCATCTAGGAAACCCCCGAACAGACCTGCCTGAGCCATTAATTTCACTGCTGTGTGACCAGGGAGGATACCTTGGGCTACCGCCTCATCTGGGAGCAGCTTTTCCCCTTCCTCTGTCATCAGACCTCCCTGTTTTAGCTCTATGACTAACTTGGTCAATTCAGCATCCTCCCCTTCTGTTTCCACTGCTGATTCAAGGGTATCAATCTGGGGTTTAGCGTGCTTTGAGTCAGTCTCTGTTACAGACACTTTTTGTTTGATCTTTTCTGATTTGGTCTGGGAATGCTTTTTATCTTTCACATCATCAGATTGTGTTGATTTAACATCTTCACCCACTTTTACTCCCAGTGTGATGGGTTCTTTCAACATTTTGAGTGGTACTGTTTTGGCTGTTTCTACTATTGTGGCTGTACTTGTAGTCTCCTGATCAAAACTATCCCTGGGTTTGGACTCAGTGCCTACCTGCTCATCTGGGCCTTTTGTTAATTCTTCTCTTAGAGTTTTATCTGTAGCCACAAAATATTCAACACTGGATATTTCTTTATTTTGAGCTTTCACCTCCTCAACTTTATCCACATCAATTTCATTTTTAGCTGCATCTGGTACTGATGGTTTGTGCAGCAATTTGTCGTCATTTCCTCCATCATACCTTTCTTTGTCACTGCCTGTACCATTCAGCTCAGATTTTTTGATCAGTGTGACTACACTGGAACTTTTTGCCTCAACCTCAACTTGTTTGTCATTTATTCCTTTATCTGCCAAACTAGATACTCTCACCATTTGCATCTCCTTCTGCTCATCTTTGTCAAAACTGCTTTGTGGCTCAACTTGACTTCTACACACAGAGTCTTCAGCAACCAGTTCAGCAGCTTTGACTAACTCCACCAACTCAGGGTCAAACAGCACCAAACGTTTTCCAGAATGAGCATCCACATAACTGTGAGTCATAAGGTGAAACAGTAGTTTGTGTTTTGCTAGTTCTTCAGGATTAATTCCATGTGTTGGTGTTGCATCCCAGACAAGGCCTGTGGGAGATGATGAAGGTGGTGGAGAGGATGGAGGTGGAGAGGAGCTAGTGGAGCCCCAGCTCAAGCGGTTTAGAGATGGGGTACCTGACTGGTTCATGTTGGGAAGAACATCTGGGATGTGGATGTCTTTGAGAAAACTGACTGCACTGGGCTCCAGGGCCTCTTCAGCAGCCACGTTTAGGGGGAGCACCTGGAGAGTTTCTGGATTGTACAGAGCCCCGATGGCATGTCGCTGCCTTAGGATATTCCTTGATAGCTCTCCTGAGATCACTCCTTGTTGAAGAGCCTCAACAATTGGCAGGAGTTCTCCAGACTCAGGCCAGAGTATTCCCATAAAAGCCCAAAGGGACTCAAGGACCGACAGAGCCAAACGAGGAGACAGAAGATCCCTGCGAATACTCTCTTCCAAATCCAGGCGTTCTCCACTGAAAGGGTCGAGAATTCCCCCATTCTGCAGCTGTCGTGCTAACATGGCACAGGCTAGATCCTGGTCCATTAGGCCATGACGAACAGCCTCATCAACTGTCAGCCGGTGACCAGACCGCGGGTCAGCGATACCGCCAGCAAAGAGTTGAGCTTCAAGAAGTCGTACTGTAACTTTACGATCAATAAGACCTTCCTGAACTGCACGGAAGATGCCAACTTTTCTTCCAGACCGGAGGCAGACAGTTCCTCCAGGTTGCTGCTTGACGGGGAAGAGAAGGAGACCTGAGTCATCGTTGAGGACACAGCGCTGTTGTAGCTCATTTAGGTTTAATTTTTCAGCTGTGTTTGGATCAATCAGCTCTCTATGTTGTTGCCTTGACTGGAGTTTGGTGAGGATTCTGGGGGTCAAAAGTTTCATGTCGTCTGCTTGCTCCAAACTCATAATTCTCCCGGCTGAGTCTCTCAGGCCGCCAGTGTTCATCTGGAGTTCTAAAATATGAAGTCCCACCTCTTCTCTGATGAGCCCGAATTCCATGGCTGTAGCTACCGGCAACACATTTTGTTGTTGGTCATCTTTAGTATTTTCCACCAAAAGCAAGGCACTTTCTAGCTCGGAAAGGGACTGTCTGGTATGGGTGTCAATTAGGCCTTGAGCTAGTCCTTGTTCCAGTGAAAGACTGAGAGGGGAGTCAGGTTGGAGGAGTCCACCCATAATGAGCTGGGCCTCCAGTAGTACATGGCAGGTGTCCTGGTCAATGAGACCACGTTGGGCTGCTTGGAACACTGGGAATGTTTCCACTGTTCCCAGGTCAATTACTCCAGCAATGGCAATTTGGTTCTAGAAAAAAAAGAAAACAAAATTCCAGTTGGCATTCATTCAATATATGAAATATCAATGTAGTTGAGCCAGTTAATGAAAAATGTTATATTACTATGTTATCAAATCATACTGTTACAGCATATAATGTGCAGAATCAGATGGTAGAATCAGAAAAAGAAGAAACCCACAACCAACTGCCACAAAAACATAATATCTGATACAAGTTAAAAAACAAAAAAACTATAATTGTATTTTATTGGCATGTTACTTCCCCCATATTTTAATGTCTACAAAGCGCTTACTTACCACTGTTATGCTAAAACAAGCACTAAGCATGCAAAAAAGCAACTAGTAACAAAAAACGCAGGAAAAGACCTAAATAAAGAAAAGCAAGGACACACAAAAGAACACAGGAGTATTCAGAAGAAGAAAAGAAGAAAATATCTAGGTGAGAAAAAACTTACAGGCAACGGTAAGAGAGAAAGCGAGCGCTACTTACCGTACGGGCTCGTCCCGTGGCACACACACTAATGGGCCAGCTTATGGCTCGGCAGAGCGAGGCGCGACAGGTGAGAAGCTGGTTGTTAGCATTCTGCATGCCACTCTTCACTCTGACTCCTAACACTATTCTGAAACTAAATCTTCCTGCTGACCTTTACATTTTACACTCAGAAAACTACACTATGACACCTTTAGAAAGAAAGTGACAACGGGTGGGCCGACTTATTTATATGACCATATGTCACAATGAATGGCAGATTATTATCCTACTAATATACCATGAAACACAAGATTGTAATGGCTCTTTATTATTGGCAAAGCATTGTGACAGCATTGTCTTATGAGACACCTTATGGTATCTACCTAAACTAACTGAACAGTAAACTGATCTGCAGATTTAGTGTATTTATAAATGTCCTGCTTTGTTTTCCATCTCTGATTCTGATCCTTGGCTCAGAGCTCAGATGTCCACAATTCTCCTTTGGCTGCTGTTAGTGATTTTCAAGCAAAACGCTGGTTTAAAGTTTCACACATTAATAGTATGCATTAGAACAAAGACAAACTTCTCATTCACACACACACTCTTGTGATCTGGACACAACATGCTCAAATGGTGAAGTGTGGGGTTTTTGCATAGCTGGCCTCTGGTGCACTTACACTCTAAATCTAAAAGTGACTTTTTAAAAACGTCTATGCTTCAGTGTGTACTTTTTTGTCACATAAAGTCCCCTGTAAAAACATACAACATTCACATTGGAATCAATTATGGTGCAGCAGTCGAGACATAAGAGTTATCATCAGGGATTGTTTCAGAGCTGAAATTCTCACACACATTCTATCTTTTTGAGGGTGATGTACTAGGCCTGGGGGGTATCAAGGTATTACGGAGTACCAGGGTATTAGGAAATCTGAATGGTATGATTTTCAATACTGTCAAAAATACAGATGCTCCTTTTTCTATTTAACTGGTACGGAGATGCTGTATTAAGGTGACATAGTGCACCACATACGCCACCAGAGGTCAGTCTCTACTGGAGGAACAGGCAGCCGAGCTGAGAAAGACGGCGACTGCAAGTGGTGGGGATAACGTTACAGGACTAGTGACAAGCCGGCAAGCAACGACAGAGAGAGTGAACGTCATTGTTCATTTTACTTTGTTTTTTACACATATACCATCATATACTGTATACCCCAGTGAAATGTCAGGAGGGTATGAAGGTTTAAAAAATTTGATACCGCCCAAGCCTACTATGTACCATATTGCATATAACAGGAGAGGAACAAGTTTATCACAAAGTAAGAGCTGACTGTGAATATGTGATTGGTTGACTGGACATGTATGCATGGCGTAAATGTGATGCAAAGTAAAAATAAAACTGAAATGTAATGTGTTGACTTTATGCAGTGGCATTATTTTACCGCTACATAAAAAAGGAACATGATAATATTTTACAGCAACAGAGATGGCATTCAAATGCAAAGGTACATCTCTTGTATAAATGATTGTTTCTCGAGATGGATCTACAAAAAGCGGAGCTCTACTGCGTCTAGCTAACTGCTAGCATGATTTGGGCAGCGCTGCTCTAGTGCGGCACCACTAAGGCCATGTATTAACCATGTTAGCAGTTTAGCAGATGTGTTTCCGATGATAATGACAATGATGATGAAGATGACAAAAACTAGAGTGGGGACAGTTAATGAAATGACTGCAGGCTTTTATAAGAATAATGTGAAAGTTGAACACTTCATGCTGAGGCCCAATTCAGACAATGTCATCCAGTGGATTCTTCTGTGCCCACATTTCTAAAAATTTTACCTTCACAAAAAAGTGGGCTGCACACGTTTTATAACAAACACTGCAGCACCTTTTAGACACTTCAAATATTCTTTTGTTAGTAACTTCTCCTTGAATGACAAAGAAGGTTAAACAAAAGTACCAAAAATAAATTATGTTATTTTTAGATCATCTGAATACACGTCTGAAAAGGGTCTGTGATGTTTGTTAAACCAAACCAAGTCAGTGAGTGAGACTTGTCGTCAGAAGTGGTGATGTTTGTCAAAAATGCACACTCCGTGAACACACAACATGCTGTACAACACACACACTCTTGCTGGCCCACATATGAACTCACGCTTAGCTGGCAAGCGTATTCAAAGCAACATTTTACAAAATAACATTTTGACAAGCTTGCAAAATACATTTTTGTCACAACTGTGCAGTAGCCCTGTCTCCATCTCACCCTGTCCCTCCAACCGTTTTACCTTTCTTTCCTCCTCTTTGGCCAGTTGCTGCTCCAGCTGCTGCAGCTGCTGGGTGGAGCTGTCACAGAGCTGGTTGTACGTGCCCTTCAGCTCCTCCAGCTGAGCCTCAACTTGAGCTCGCTCCTCAGGGGACAACCTGGAGAGCACACAGGGGAGAAGGTTAGAGCAGGTGGGGTTTATGTTTTAAATGTGTGTCTGAGTGATAATGATATGCAGTCTTCCCACAGTGGCTTGGGTTTATATTTCAAAGGTTTTAATCTTTCCAGACCCCAAAAATTGTTTGTTTTTTTTCTCATATAACAAATCTGGAACAATACATTTATTAAACAAAATGAAAAAAAAATCAGTAAATACATATTTTGGTTAACCTTTCCATTTGAAACAATCTTTTGATAATCACCACTTTCCCAACTTTCCCAAACTGTAATAAACCTCTGCAAGTATACGTAGTGAATGTGTTTGGGATCATGTGCAATGTGTGTGTCCATGCATCTGATCTAAGCTTACTTGCTGGCCTGTTTTGATAGCAGGAAGACCTGAGTGCTCCTTATTGCTTCAGCCACTTCATCTTTCTTGGCTGCCAGCTGTTCACTGATGGCCTTTAGATGAACACACATGCATTATACACTTAGTACAGTAAAGCCACCATTAGCTACCATTTCGATGTTTCAGTTACACAAGAACTGACATTGTATTTATAAAGAATCATTATCCTTTGCACATATTCACATACAGTTGTGAGCTGCACAGAACAAACAGCCTGCTGGACTACTGTGATATAAAATGCTCAAAGACAACTTGTTTGTAGACTAATGTTTATAACCAACATTTATTAGATTTTTTTTTTGTTATACCTGTTGAGCAGCAAGTGAAGATTCAGCATTGGGGCCCCCAGTTCGCCCCTGGAGGCCTTTGACCCAGCCAAGCAGGTCTGAAACCTGCCCAACCCTGGCCTGTTTCTCCTCCTCCACCTCTTTCTGCAAAGATATACAAAAAATATTAAAATTTCTCTCTTGTTCAGACAATCATTTGATATCAAATTAAGTTTTTTTTCACACAAGTTCTTCTTACTTTGAAGCAACAGTGATGTAAACGAACCACAAATTAAAATTTCAAGCAAGAGAGTGATACATTGTGAAACAAAGTCCTACCTCTTCTTCTTCTAGTCTTCTCAATGCATCACTGATGTACTTTACATGTTGGGTCGTCAAGGTGACCAAGGCTGTGTATCGTGTGCGCAAGTCCATAAACTGTAGAGATACAGTAGAGTTAAGATATCAGCAATAGACTGCATAAAGATTAATTATCTTAATATTCAAAGACAAGAGTAAACCAGACTCTCTCTATCCTCACCTCCTGAGTGATGGCGTCAGAGGAAGAGTGCATCCTCCTCCTCTTGACAGGTGACTTGTGTGTAGATTCTACAAAGGCTCGGTAGGTCATCAGCTGCAGCTCATAGTCCTGCAGAATATAGTCATGGTGGGAGACAGGTCAGTAAAATGCCACAGCTGTGCTATCAACCAAAACACTAGAGAGAGTATTCTGGAGATGTCATACTAGTTTGTAAACTGACACATCAAATGCATTTACATGTATCCTTGACTGTTTACAACAGAGAACAAAGCAGTGACTATCAGATAACGTGAACCATCACAGTGAGACACCACCCAAACTGAACTGTAAAAATATTCAAAAACAATTTCACATTTCTGACGTACTGTTTATGAAAACAGAAACAGTCTCCTACCTTCACTGAGGTGCAGTACTGTTTGGAGTGAGTCTGGCACTCATCCAGTTTGGTCTGGTTCTGTTCAATCTCAGCTACTAATGCCTGAGGAAAGGAATCAACCAAAGAAAATACAAATCCTTTATTTAAGTTTGTCAGACAAAATGTGTCGGTGCCATTTTGTTTCCCGCATTAGAACATCTGATGCAAACCAATATTCCTATCACAAATGGACTTCATCGTCAGTTGCATGTTATCGTTGTCCTTCCAGGGCACCATCTGTCAATGTAATCAATCTACAGATCAAAGTCTATGACAGCAATGTTACTAACCGTCTGCTGGGCCAATTGTTCAGACAGTGCTTTGCTGTCTGTCTGTCCAGGTTGTGTGTTTTCTTGTCTCTCTGTCGTTTCTTCGATCCATTGGATCAGAGCAGAGTGACCGTCTCTGTACTGCTGCAGGGCCGAGCCCAGGGCTTCTAGATCGGTTCGTCTGCAATTAAACAGAAACATTAAGTATCCAGTATGTGCACGGGTGTTTTCAACAGGACAATGGATTGTTCTACTATTACCCTCACTCTGCTATTTCAACTTAGAAATCCTTCTACTTCTTTCTACCTCAAATATTTTGTCTTTTTCTTATCTTCACCCTGTCCTGCTCACCGTGTCTCCATCTGTCTTTTGATTCCACTCCACCTCTCTGTCATCTGATTGGCTCTCTCCTGGTAGCGCTCCAGCTCTGGGCTGCGGTCTGGGTGGAGCCTGCTGAGCTGAGACCCCGCCTCTTTGGCCCGACCTACCTCCGACTGCAGAGACTGGAAGATGCCTTCATGCTCGACAAGCTCAGCCTGCCACTTCTGGAGAGAGATAAATGGAAAGGATGCAGGAAAAAGTTTAGACTCAAATAGTTTCACAACATGAAGCATGAGTTTATACAACAGTGTTTCTCTTACCCCTAGTTGATCTCTGAGGTTTTGAATGGCCTTTGTGTCAGCAGGGACAATGTCCTCTTCACTTAGTCTGCTCTCGTTCTTCCTGACCAGGCTCTCTGCTTCATCTAGGCTGTGCATCAGGATGTCTACTGTTTTTAACCTGAGGAGGTAAAAGACATTTTGTAGAGAAAACATTCATTTATATTTTATAGCTGCCCAATAAACAGAAGCAGAAAAAGCCCACTAACTTTTCTAAGTAGACAGATGAGAGGTTGTGCAGTTTGTCAGTCTTCTCCACGGCATGATTGAGCTCAGACCGGAGGACGGGAACGCTGGACGATGTTGGCTTCTCCTCGAAGAAACTGACGCAGCGCCGAGACACGTCACCCAAACTGGAGCGCAGGGCGTCCAGCTCTGACTGCAGCTTCTGGACAAGAAATGGGATGTGAAGTAAGCGGTAAGTAAAAATGGTGAGCACAAAATGGCTCACTTTTACAAAATCAGGTTCATTAATTAACAATGACTGGCAAACTAATGCAATGCTCTACTTGTGGTTCACCTCCTTTCATTACATCTCTATTCACCTCATGATGCCATGCCCATCTCTCTCTTCCAATTCTAATGCAATTGTATTCTTTCTTCGGGTTTAGCCCTAGCAGCAATGTGTTGACATTGTAAACAATAAATCAATTTTATGGCAATTTAGCAGCTACACTATAGTGACTGGATGGTGTTACACATCCATCGGCGGCTGGGAGGACAACATGAGAAAATGGCCTGACATCTCATTAAGGACATTTTTAAGTACTTCATAGTGTCTTTGTGCAGAGTGCTCTACTATGAGGAACCAAAAGCAAAATCTCTTGACACGACTGCTGACGTGACAGTAATCTGCCTAACAACCTGATCGCTGGGCACAAATTTTTCTGTATCGTGTACTAAATCCTGATTTCTTCACCAAAAAATTGAGGTTTTCAAGATGAAGTGTTAAACACTACTGCCTCCAAAAAGCTAACTGCAGCTCACCTGTTAGCATGTTGCCAAACACTAACACTAGTCACCTAAGCCTGCTTTTATGTTATTTAAAGCAATTAGCAAAAGGTCATCACCATTATCATCATAGTTATCTGTAAAAACATTCAATGTTAACATTTTTTTTTTGCGCACATTGAGAGCAATTAAATAAACACTGTTGCTATGTGCGTTTGTAAGCCCACCTGTTGGTCTCACACAGCTAGCAACTGCGAAAACATTGGCGCTGATTTCCAAAAAGGTGCTATTTAGATAAACCGACCACATTTTGGGAATGTAAATTGATACTTTCAGGCCTGAAACAGTATTAAAACCTAATTACAGCCTCTCTTTTCAAGCTTAAAGACAGCTTTTTGGCAAGTAAAGGATAATAAAGCTGGCAACGCTAAGCAAAGTAATCACACTTAAAACAGAAGCATGATTGCAAAAAAGGCCCATAGAAAGAATAAAGTCAGTAGTTTTATGTGCTTCTAGAAGAGTTTAAACTCTGTAGTCAATATTTAAAGAACAGTTTTCAAGAGATATGAACTTATAAAACTCAATATTAACTTTATTATGAGGTGTTATTGCCTGTTGCAACCAGCAGATGGGGCTCAGACTGACCTCTTGCTCTGCTATCTGGACAGTGTTGTCAGCACTGTCACCTGACAGCCGGCTGGGGGGCGGAGTTTCAATCGCCCTCATCAGTCTCTGCTCGGCCTCCTTTAGCTGAAGGGTGATGTTCTGCAGCTCCGACAGGTATGACCGAGAGACTGACTCATCTTTCTCCACTGTAGGGAGAGAAGAGAGAAAGACAAGGAGACAGAACAGTTATTTTGGGCATGAACAGCAACTAGTATCTATGTGCTTGTTTTATTTTTTTTTTTCTTTTACAAAAAAGTGTTCATTATTCAGTGATTTTAAAAAAGGGTTTTCTCATGAACATGCATTTTTCATTAACAGATTGAGACTGCATTGTTCTGGATGCTCCCCTGTTTGATACAGAGCTGTTATTTGTTTTACTTTTATTGGCTGAAGATCAGTCACGCGTTCAGTGTTAAGCAGGGATGCTGTTTGAAAACACTATATTATATGCAACAGAGATATTCAACTACCATTTAAAAAGTTGGTGGTATCTACCTGAGACAAAAAATCACAGCATTTGGCTTTTACCAGGTGGTAATGTAGACCATGTCACTATAATTTCCAGTCTAAGTGTTTAGGAGGTATATATGGATCAATGAAGGTATATTTGTCTCACCGCTCTCCATGTTGTGCAGCAGGTCTTTGCAGTGCTGCTGGGCCTGCTGAACATCCTTCTCCAGCTCTCGTCTTTCACCTGCTGTGAACATGGAGCTCTCTTTGCTGTCAGACAGGAAGTCAGCCAACTGAGACTCCAGGTGATCGAGGACCTGCTGCCGCTCTGACGGGGACTGACAACGAACCTGACAGGTGAGACACAGAGGGGGAAAAGGTAAGCATGGCAGAGCAGAAGAGGACAAGGACAGAGCAGAGGAGGAGAAGAGAGAGAACAGAGTAGCAAAATTAAAGACGCTGAGTCTCACCGTGTCCAGGTTCCATCCGGAGACAGTCCTGATGTCTTTGAGCAGGTAGTGCCAGGACACCACACTCTTCATGTTCACATGTAGCTGATGCCAAAGGGACATGACCTTCTGATAAAGCTGCTCCGCCCTGTACAAACACACACACACACACACACCAGTGTTGAGTCAAAGATTTTGATTCTGAAATGCTGTCAACTGTTTTTAAAAAAAAGTGATGTGACTGTTATAAATTATTGGCACCCCAAAATCAAATATATATATTTTCCTCTTACTTGTAGTGTTTTGTATGAATCTAGATTGTTTTGGTGTGAGTTGAGAGGTCTGCCTTTTCTCCAGTATAATGGAACTATATAGCACTCAGCTTGTGGTGCTCAAAGCAACCAAAAGATACTTTTGACAAACTCAACAATAATGTCTATTTTCTGAATGTTACTCGAGATAACACACAGACACCAACTGTATCACCAAGTGTGCATCTACTGCTAGCTCACTTAGCACCACTGAGCTAGCTAATCTCACAGCTCAACAAAGGAGGACACCATTAATGTTTACATCTCACGCTAGGACGAGCCTTGAGTAGACGCTTGCTTCCTTTTGTGCAGAGATATGGTGAGCAGAATTAGTTTGGTTGATTGAAAATATTCACTACATAAAACTGCTCACAACAAGGTCAGTGAATTATCATAGTAACCTGGTCATGATTTCTGTAGAGACACACTGCTGTTGAGTTTTTCAGACGTAGTTTTTTGGCACTTAATCACTACGAGCCGAGTGCCATCTAGTTCCATTATTCTGAAGAGAAGGAACACATCTCTACAGCTCTACGGCGAGAATGAACATTCACACTCTACTGTCCCCTTTTACTTACCATTTCTTGACATGTAACAGTTTGGAAACCAAAAACATCCACACCTCATCACAAACTTTACAACCATCAGTTGTCCTGTTGTTTACTGTCAAAACAACACTGATGTTGTGTTTCACGTTTGTGTCTCACCTGCTGGCTGTGTCCATGGCCTCCTGGTTCGGAGGTGGGACGGTGAAACACACAGAAGGGACCATGGCCTCGTTCCCTGTTGTACTGATAACCTTCCACTTGGTCCTCTGAGAGTTGTCCTCCAGCACACACTCCTCGCCTCGGTTTATTGTGATCTGAGAGGAGGTGGGGGAGCAGGATGGATGCCAAAACAGAATAAGAGAGAGGGATGGATGGAGGAGGAAAGAAAAAAGAGGGAATGTAGGTTATGGAAAGACAGATGTTGGGAGTGACAAAGGGAGAAAGGAGGAACAGATGAATAGAACACGAAGAACAAGATGGAAGAGAAAAAATTAATACAAAGGACCGGTTATGATAGTTTAAATCAAAGATGATGGAGGTGAGAAGACGAGGTGGATGAAGGACAGGTGAGATGAAAAAGAGAAGGAATCAAGGAGAGAAGTGAAAACATGTAAACAAAGGGCTGATAACAACAAACTCATAATGCAACACAAAATGCAAACATTCATGAATTTCATGAAGTTAGCAGAAGCCCTAAAATTATGTGACATTAGAGACCTCAACACATGAATGATGCCATGTGGACTGAAAGCTGCTTTGCACCTCTAAACTGAAAGCTTTTATCGTGAAAGCAGAGTGAGTTTACTGGGTTAATTGAAACCTGGGCTGGGTTTCACAGATTCAGCAACAAGGAAAAACCATTACTGACATGGTGATTTAAAGAAACCCAGCACAGGATAAAAACAAAGAAATTCAGCTCTAAAGTAAACAAAAAGCAAAGCCATGGCTGTGGGGAAGAGTTTTAGGGCTGCGTATAAAAAGGGCTCCTGCTGTACTGCCTCCCCCACCCACCACCCTCTCTCACCCCTTCCCTGCACACACACACCATCAATACATCAATAATGCAAAGCTATGCACATACGGTAAATACATGAAATGTAAATTCAAGCTTAAAGCTGTGGCTTGTTATTGTCTGACTGACTGAATGTGCCTCAGAGGCATGTGTTAGATTCAGTTCAGTTCAGTTTACTGATTGCCACCTGCCCTTATCAACGCTGATGCTGACACTAAACTACTGAGTGACATCTGAACAAGTTAGTTTTATCTTCACTTTTCACCTCTTGTGCCGTCATGGAAGTATTAGTGCGTAAAACAGTGGACAAAACAAATGGTGGACACAAGGAGATGAAACAGTGTTTTTTCAATTCCAACTTCTTAAGGCAGTTTCATTGTTGTTAGTTTGTCCACATTTTCAATTACAAAACTTGTTTCTACTTTAGTTGTGTTTTTGTAGTTTCTACTCTCAAATTTAGAGAGAGACCACATCTGTCCAGATAGCAGACATCTGGTGGCATTAAGATAGAGCTGGGTAATATGGAGAAAATCAAATATCACAATATTTTTGACCAAATACCACAATATCAATGTAATGATAGTGTCTAATGTTGCTTTCAAAATTGTCCACATTGAGGTTTTTGTTAGATAAGTATCAGTAATGTGGATATAATAACTAAAGGCCTTCACACACCAAGCATGAATTTTTGTCAGAACAATTCGCATGGGAAGACATAAAAACAGATTTTATGGGTCCTTATAAATTTAGTTTAACATTAGCATTTGTTTGTAACTGTAGGCAGAGTGAACTATTTAATCCAAATAAAGATTATAATGAAATGAATCTACTCTGTGGCAAATGTATCTCTCTTCATCTGTTTATTACACTGTTGTCAAACAAACAGAAGCACATGGCTAATTATTATGCAGAATGATGTCATCAGACCACCGCGTGCTAGTCTGTTGGACTTTGACCAAACAGTCTTTCTTCCCTGGTTGGCATTATGCAAGGGATAATGCCAGATGAGGTATATATACATATATATACTCTCTGTCTGGATACAATTTTGGTGTGTGGAGTGGACAAAGGCTCAATAAAAGGAGACTCCACTTTTTTTGGGATGAAAATGAAACATGTCATACGAAAACTTTGCTCGGGGACTGTACGTATCTTTGCACCCCATTTTTCGTAAAAAACAGCTTGAAGTGAGTAAAGGGTGAATAATAGTTTAGGAAAATTAAATTAGGAATAGATAATCTAAGTTGATATCTGGTCGCATATCGATATCGATAAAACATCAATATATTGCCCAGCCCTACAGTTAAACACAACAGGTTGCCATGTGCACAAACAAAGGTTAATCCATGTGGATCACTCTTTGGTAAGATATAACAAATAACCACAATTTAGTATTTTGTTCTGACAGAGATTGGGGTTAGGCACATTTTTTCATTTCTTGTTTTAGTTTAAGTGTAGAAAATCCAATGAATGGAAGGTACACAGATCCAGTTCATAGACACCTACATCTCAACTAATTTTATTCCAAAAAAAACCTACTGTACCAGGGCAGGTGTCTCAGTCAAAGTGAGCTCACTTTACTGACACCTGACATCAGCTGAAAAGAGAGGAGCAACCAGGGCAGTGCAGTGTGTGTGCAGTGTAAGAATCTGAGGTGAGAGAGGGAGAATATAGGCAGCTATACCTGAACGTTTGTCTTGCCAGCCCAGCCGACAGACGAGAGGAAGGGGAGAGGATGAGGAGGAGGAAGAAGAGGAGGAGGAGGGAGTGAGAAGGGAAAGGCAAAAAAAGGTACATGAGGGTATGGAGAGAAAGGAGGAGACACAGGAGAGTGAGGAGAGAAAGATTACTATTGGTCATGTGCACGTTTGTCCAGAGGTTTGGTGAATATCAGCACACATAGCCTTTTTTTTTTTAATATAACTTTTAGCTCTGTGGCAACTTCCATCTCCCTGTGAGTGATGCGCCAGAAGACCAAACCACCTTCCATCTTTACCTGGATACAACACCTCACACACAGTACGCTTCAATGAACTAATTGACCCTGAGGAATCTAACACAGCAAGCTAAAAATAGCGGCAAAGGGACTGCAGCGCGTCCAAGCTGCTGGAGTGCTAGGTGCTGGTTTTCATCTGAGCCTGCAATGGGGGGATGAGACAGATGTATAATTTATTGGCTTTTAGATTCCCTGAGGACATCACAGCTGAGAGTGAGAGGATGAGAGAGAGACTTCACTTGTTTCTATGCCTGTTATATAAAAGTGGCACTGAGGGGAATCGATGCACAACTCCAGTCCTCTTCTCATTAATCATTTCTTTACTTCCAAGTGGCTATTTTGGGCTTTTACAAAGATTTCTGAAGAGAACAAAGGAAAATGTCAGTGATAAATTCTGGATTATAATCATTATGCTTACACAGCCTCCAAACTGAACGCTGCTATTTGTACTTGCCAGTTAAAATGAAGTGAGAGCAGTTGGAAAAAGTTACAAAAAAATTCCACTGCTGTAGTCTATTCATTAATATGGACCACCTAGGCTGAGAAAAGAGTTTGTGTAGACGTACTCATCAATCTAAAGATTAAAAAAAACTTAATTTAACAGCATGGGGGAAGGAGCTAAAATAGAACAGCCACAAAGTGGATGTGTGGAGGGGGCTTGGAGAGGAGGTGCAGGGCAGAGAGGAGGCGGTTGGTGGTGAGGGTTAAAACAATACAGTGGTGAAGTCAGTGGTGAGCCGGTTCGCCATACTGTCAAAACCCTGTCCGGGTAGTCACAGGCGGTCTTGCAGTCATTAACACAGGTGTCTGAGAGCTAAGATGGGGAGAGCACGACTGTCTTATTTCAGATCAACGAGGTTAACAGATTCCCAGTATCAGAAACTTACAGTAACTATTGTCTGAGAGAAAGAAAACATGCACACCCACATGTTCATCAAGTGGAACATATGGTGGGTCCCATACCTCTATTTGTCTGTAGTCGCAGATGGCTTTAATGGGTGTTGTGGCTCCCAGGGTGCTCTCAGCGTTGCGGGGGCGAAGCTGCACCACCGTCTTGGCTCGGCCGACCAGGCTTGCCACCGTGCTGCGGTACTCAATCAGCTGCTCCTTCTCCTCCTACAGGACAGAGAAAATCATTCAAACTGACAATCACTTCACGTCTTAGTTAGTCACATGGTTACAATAATTAATTTTACAGATTATTTTTATCAGTTTTAATAGCCTGTCCATCATTTCTCAGGCAATGAGTCACATTATCAGTCACTGTCAGTCGCTTTTCCAGACTCAGACTTATTTACTACTACTACTATTTATTGACCACATATTGTGTTATGGAGTGCAAACGTAGTTCAAGACAGCAATACAAAGGTAAACAACCAGCACAGATCTTTCGCACAAACTGAGTAATTTAAAGAGAGGCAGAGCATTACATAAAAAAGCCAACAGAGTTTACATATTGTCCTTGGATCATCTGTCTGCAATAATAATAAAATAAGTCTGAACACAGACAGATGGTTACAGAGTTTTTTTTTTTGGCAGGTACTTCTTGATATTCTCAACAATGTTTGTGTTTTAACATTCAAACAAATCATGATATTGATGTCCTAAGTGGTTCTCATTACATTAATTACAAAACCTTTTATTTCTTTTCCAAACCTTTGTGTCTTCCTGTTATTTGAGGAAACCTGCTGTCAGAAACTTGAGGATGTCTGATGAGGAATTGTTGAGACATTTAAGTCCCGACCAAGGTGGTGGACTGACTGACACTGCCATCCCCAGCTAAAAATATTTACTTTATATCTCTCTTTATATCTTTCTAAGTTATTGATTTTACACCACAAGAATCTGCCAAGTCATATTAAACACACTAAGCTAGCACTTCCTGTAAGAATACAGTGCAGGTCCAAAAAGTATGATTAGCCTAATTAGCCTGTAGTTCCTGATGTGAGTGGACTTCATGACTTAGCTGCCTGTGTTAGCTTGGGCGCTAACCATTAAACATTAAAAAGGTGTGCTCTTCACCCTGACAGGTAGAATTCGATTTAATTTCTCTCTCGCCCCCAGCAGAGAGTCATTAAGGATTCATTATGGAGACACACAAACACAGAAGACAGGTACAGAAAGAAGGAGATGAATCGAAAGTAGGAGACAGAGTGAGTGAGAGAGAGGGGACCTAAGAGCCTCGGCCTATAAAAAACTTTTTACATTACACTTCCAAAATGAATTTCGCACTGAGGCGGCTACTATAACAAGTTAATGACAAGCTAGGAAGAAATGATTAATACAGAGATAAATTAAAATGTAAAGGCATGAGGAATTATTACCACAAGATCAACAATCATCAATATGAGAACAATTTGATTATCAGAGATGATGAATGAAATGCTGAGTCACTTTAGGAGTGATGACCCTGTTATTACATCCAAAGAGAAGTTTGTCTCTACATGCACCAAATTACAAAAATGCACTTATCTATCTTCAGTGACAACACGTGCTTACGAAATCTAGCCATATATGATGAAGGAGTTTAATATCAGCAAAAAAATAAATGTAACAGAGTGCAAACAAAACGGACAACGACAAGAGAGGGCAAAGAGCGTCTCCTAAACTCTAATCTCAGCCTGAAAGAGGGTGAAAAGCCTGATTTAATATCCTCGCCTCAGTTATTATGAGCGTCACACAAAAGGACCAGCTGTTCTTTCTCTGTTGTGTGATTCAGAAGCAGCCTTCAGTGTAAGCTTCACCCTCTCAGTGAGATATGGAGCACAGCAAACTGGAGACACACACACACACACACAAACAGAAGCAGGCGGACAGACGCAAACACAAATACATGTAAACACTGGTAGATAGCATGTGACTATAGACACACACTGGACGAAACAATGCCGGCTGCACGCAGATCTGTGCAAAGAACAGCTGTTTATGACACAGGCACACACACCTCTTTATTGAGAGGATCCGCTCTCTGCTCTGGCCTGTGGAGCTTTGCCCACACTAACTGTGCCATCTGCTTGAAGTCAGTGGTATGTGTGTGTGTATGTGTGTGTAAAGTAGGTGTGAAGATGGCAGTCTCACAAATGTGCCACGGGGGGGATGATTCAGCGAAGGCACTCCCTAACAGATTACTTCACCCTGTCATGTTGCATGCTGCAGCTGCCTGGAGCACAGCACAACAATAAGGAGGGCAGTGGTATGCTAACACTTCAGCTACTATAGGTGTCTTTAGTTTCTTACAGACATATCATTCCCCTGTCCAGGATTATTTTGCATTTGTCATGTATATTATGTATAGGTGTGCTCAGTGCACCAAGTAGCAACTTCCTACCTGTCTCTGCGCTATTGTATCTTACATATTGTGCATTTGTCTACATTTAATCAAGTTTGAATGTGCCTTTGCTGTGTTTGAGAGAAGCTGAAGACGAAGTTCCACTTTGGACAATAAAGTCTGTCTATCTATCTTGCTAGAGACAATCTTTGCTAAGGGCACTGGAACTATCCAAGGAGGAATGAGTGCCTTCAATTTGTTTTATCTGTAGCTGGTCCAGGAATTTGGTACCTTCATTTACTGCAGATAAAGCAGCTATCAAACATCTGAGGGACATCAGATATTTAAAATGCTGAATACAAAAAATTAACTAAACAAAAATGCACATTTTTCTTCTGGACAGAGTTGCCAATAAAGTTGACCAATGTGAGTTGACAGAGAACTGGAGATAAACACTGAATGAGGATAGCTACCATTGAGTCCTGCAGCAGGTCTTCCAGTTTGCTCAGTCTGCTGTTCTTGTCACAGGTATACTGTCTCTTGATGGTTTCCTGAAGCTGGCGCAGATACGTCTCACAGTCCCGAGCATCGCTCATAAACTGACACAAGACAGAAATAAAAATGTTAGCATGGATTTCACAGGAGCCTGCGGAGGATATTCAAACAATTATTTTCTTGTAGAATATGTATGTAATGTGAAGACACACTGTCACAGAGCTCTTAATATGTAGTTGTGTATTTAAAAGTAGTAACAAGGAGAGTTTTTACAAACCCAGTCTTGGCTCAGAGGTCATCATGTGAATTTGGTGAAAAATACAGTGAAACTTGACATCATATCCCGCAGATTCTGCATGTTTCATTTGTGTTTTTGAATTCTCAGTTTGAAAGCTCAGTTTCTACTCATAAGCAAAACTATACTGACATTTGTGTCTGGTAGTTGGCTCACCTGGAAATATGCTGTGTTATCTTTGAGATGCTGCTCCACACACACACAGAGCTGGTTCACCCACTGCCACTGAGTCTGCAGGGCTGCACTGTAAGCCTGAGAACATGCAGAGAGATGGAGACAGAGGGGAGAGAGAGAGAGAGAGAGCAAACGTCTTTTTATCACACTGCAGTAGCTTCTGACAGAAGCTACAAGGCATTAACAGGGATGCTGAGCGGCACAGAGTCACAGTTTTCCAAGGCATATTTTGAAACTTCTGACTTTTAACACTATTTTCATGGCCTGTATTCTTTTCAGCTGTGCAGTGATACATACACAATGGCAGAGAATAAGCACGTAAAGCACGAAAAACAAATCATCGGTATCGTTATTTAAGTATTTTTCACCTTCATACGTAGTTTTAATTCAATGTTTGATTTAGGAAAGGTCACAGTTTGCATTCTGGCCTTTTAAAACCAATCTACATTTATAGACTTCTAAAAAAGCAACATAAAATATCATCAAGTGCACAGTCGAGTAAAAAAAGCGAGCATTTTATCAAAAGCATTTGGGTTTGAACTGTTCCCACAAGTGAGTCACCATGGCCAAACCCCAACATCTTTAAAGGTCACTCAGTCTAACTGAATAAAGTCAGACTCACCTCCACAGTCTGTTTGGCTGGATGGTTCTCGAGACACAGACGGTTGGCTGTTTCCTGGAGCGACCGCATCACGTCTTGTTTTTCATCCAGCTCTAACCTCATTTCCTGTAAACAGAACAGGAAAACATGGATGGTAAAGCAGATTACAGGATTTGTATGTCACTGGCATGATGTAAACATAGTGTTTCAGTGCATGTCAACACTAGTGATATATGTGGAGGACATATTTGGACATAATTGTGTTGTGTATAAATTGTGAAGGTGGCTTGTTTTATGCATGTTTTTCTTTTAAACAAGAGAGACAACAACATCCTCTGGAGGTTTGTGGTCTGCAGCTTGTGTTTTCTGACTTGACAGAAAGGTGTCGCCCTCTTCCTTCCACTCACGCTGTATAAGTCTCTCTTGGCGTTCATGTTGGCGTTGTTGTCGCTCCAGTCGAAGGCAATCTCCTCCTCTTCCCTCTCGTTGAGCCAGATCAGCTCCTCAGTGCAGTGCGACACAAATGCATGCAGGCTCTCCAAGCTCCGCAGGCGCCATGACGAATGTTCCTATGGCGACCACACAAACAAACATCATCGTCATGCTGATCAGCAGTGCAGAGAGAAATAAAAAAATAAAAAAAACATCCTTTATTCTCTGGATGTTTGGATTATACTGTTGGTTTTGGTACATTTACAGGGAGTTTAGAATAAAGCACTGTGAAGACTTTCCTAGAAGTCTATCAGAGGAAGAAACTAATCGCAAAGGGACCAAACAAGTCATGTGAATGTGAATTAAAGGCATTTATTTAACTATATTTATATGAGGTTTTGTGACAAGAATACAGATTAATCTTTTAAAAGGCATTATATTTTTTACATGCAGTGTCTTCACCATCAAAGAAGAACTGCACTGTGATTTCTTTTTCTTTTTTTTAGTAACTTCTATAATTCAGAATTGCTGCAGCACATATAGTCAGAGTTGGTATCATTTAAAAAGATATGATACCAATACAGTACTTCATTTGATACTCATAATGTGAATGGAACACGTGTAATATAGCCACACTTTTTGATTTGATGGCAGCTCTGCCCTCTTGACCTCACCATAGCACAGACTAAAGGGATGTAGCTTCGGGAGTGTGAGCTTAAAGTCTGCAACCAGGACAGTTGGTGAAAGTCCACCCCGACACATACAGTGCTAGGGCTAACTATTAGCCATGAGGATGTTTGCCCAGCAGAATTTTTATCCAAGAAAGACAGTGAAATTCACAAGCAAGCGTATATATATGTAGTGTTGGGAATAACAGATAGATATAAAAATGTAATAAAAACTATCTATATGTATAAGAATAGACAAGAAGAGAAACAAGGGAGACAAAGAAATGTAAAGAGAAATTGGGGGAAATCTGAGGACAAAGACGGCAGATGCAGAATTGTGTGTTCATAGCATGAGAGTCCTGTCATGGTGTAATGGGATTAGCTGAGGAAGGGGGTGAATTGGGAAACAAAGAAGTGTGCTATCACACACACACACACACACACACACACACACACACACACACCAGTGTTATCTGAAAGACTGACCAGTAGTTTGCAGTATTGATGCTCCAGCTTGGCCAGGGTTTCAGAGTAACTGCTCTTGAAGTTTGGAGAAACTTTAGCCTGAAGGAGAGCACAGAAAAGCTTCGTTATGAACCACAACTCTCAGCAGAAAGATGTCTGTGTTCATGTATAAGTGATGTGAGATGTGTGCACCTCATAGCTGCGTGCCTCCTGTAGGCCACTCATTAGCTCTTCCACTGCAGTGTGTATGGTGTTGTGCTCTTGGAGGTTGTTTTCTACAGAGGGAAGGTCTGCGCCCCATTCAGCACGCTCCAAAAGCTCCTGAAACACACAGCAACAAAGATCAAAAACCAAAAACTGAAAACCATTTATTTACATAACATTTTTTCCCCTTGCATATATTTATTATCTTTTAAAGGACTGTTTCAGTTGAATGTGTTTTCAGGCTTGTAATGCCTTCTGAATTTCCTAAATTGTAATGTGCATTATTTCTTTATTTCCTGACATTTCATAAACCAAATGATTAATCGAATTATAAAAAAATTAACAGCGTGACAATAATCTTTACTAAATTTAAGTGTTACAGTAACTGACCTGCGTCTCCTCCACCCATCCGAGCAGCTCATAGATGAACCTCAGGCTTCCCTCGTCCTCTGATGACGACATAGCCACCAGCTGAGAGCGAGCCGTGGGTCGCCGCAGGAGTGCAGCACCAACTGCACCCACAGCCCCCACAGCTCCCAGCAGTGTCTGACCCAGTGTCAAGCCGCTGTCTGTGGCTCTCTGGCTGGGGTACTCTGCCCCCGTGGTGCCCAGGGCCTGGGAGAAGTTGCCTTTCCTGTAGACGCTAGAGCACTGCAGTCTGAGGGAGACCAGCTCCTCCTGAAGGCAGGACACTCTGGTGATGCGACACAAAAACTAATTAATTTTCACTGCAGAAGCTTTGTAATAAATGTAAATTATCACAGTACATATGCAGTTTACTGACATATTACTGCAGTAGTTATAACACAAAGTCATCAGAAAAAATTCTCATCAGGGTCCCAAGCACCCAAACAGAGCTGGGTAAATCTGCTTTTCTCTTTTAACAACCTGAAAGCTTGGAATGAGCTGCAAGGCACACTAAACCTAGAAACTTGACCCTCTCTTGACATGATTAAGAGTATTTTAAATCATTTTTCTAAGTACTATTTCGTTGCTTTTAACGATCCTCTCACACACGTAAAAGAACTAGTGGTAACAGAGGGTGACTTGTCGCCTGTGCCAAAAAGTTGCACTTGAACACACTGCAAAGACCACAGCCAAAAACCACCTAGCACAAACCTTCTGCACTTGCATAAGGGGAAATAACTCGTCATAGGTAGGCGGCGGTAGTCTGTATTCATCATTCAAAAAGGGAAACCAGAGGACTGACCAGACAGATTCAACACACTAGTTAGCCTGTTAGCACATTAACAACACAACCTGATGCTGATTACCATGTGCTAGCGAACAATGACACAAACAATTATGAAACATTTCAGCTGAAAAGCTCAGCGGCTAAAAAAATCTCACCTGATATAACAAGTTTTTTTTTTTACTCTCACATCTTCTTGACTTTTTAGTTGTTTGCTTTCCTCACTTCAATTTGGACTGCCAATCAGAGTGATTTCTCTAACAGACGGACTCCACCAGCTCTGACACTGGTTCAACACACTAAATTGGCCGATAAGAGCAGACAAGGGCCAATGAGGGCTGATTAGTGCCAACAGTGCGGTAAAACCCAAAAAAACTAAAGTGACAGACGCTCACTGACAGCCCGAAATTGACCGATGGTGTGCCAGTGCCCTTATACTTTCCTGCCATAAAGCCACGAATGTGTTAAAATCAGCTGCCTTCAATGGTAATATATATATTAGGTAATATAATGCAAATTTCCCAATCACTTTAACTATCCTAAAAAGGTATGTTCCTAATAAAGTGTGGTTTTTCAAATAAGTTCATAGTTGCATTAAAGGAGTCACACATTGGCAGACTTTCAAAATGGCTATTTCATTAGGTTTCATAATGGCATGCTGCATGCTGATGAGCCGCAATATGGAGTTTCTCTTTCATCATGTCTTTAGTCACCACTGATTTAAATCAGAGCACCTTCAGATATTTAATGAATAGCAAACAGTAGAGCACATTAACTGTAGCAGATGATTACAGTAATTAATGGCAAAACACAACTGCACTTGTTGACCCATAATGAAGTATGATGAGCTGTTTGTATTTGAGGTACTTATCCATATTATACTCATTAATTACACAAGGACCACTCTGTTAGAGTTGAACTCTTCACTCACTACTCATTGAGTTAACTGAGGCAGTCACCTCTACAGAATCAACCCCATCAACTCACCTGAACACCAGCTGCTCCACCTGGTAGTATTTCTCATCTCTGAGGACTTTAAGCTCCTGGTTGAGTTGTCTGATCAGAGACTCGCAGTCCTGCAGGTAGCAGGCCAGCTCTCTCTCACACTGCACCGCCTCGCCGCTCTCCACTCGAGACATGTCCTGGACACCAGAGGACGTTTGATGAGCTTTTGCTTTTTTTGTTTATTTGCTAACACTGCTTATGTATTCAGGTTCTTTTTTATAAACTGTGATGTCCTGCAGTTTATTGTTCCCCAGCCATAGATTCAGTAAACTGTACAGAAAAACCAAAGGAGCTGCAAAAAACAGCAGGATCACTTGACTGCAAAATAAATATATATATCAAATGCAGGTCGTAATACAGCAACTATGTGGAAAAAGTAAAAACATTCTCTTCAATAGGTCACATGATTGGCGACAAATAGGAAAGGACTGGACCATTTACGGTCTTGTAAAGTAAGTTTGCACTCACACAGCAACAGACAGACAGACAGACAGACAGACTGTGTTTGTAGAAAGCAGGAAGAGTGGTGAGGAAATATTTATTGTCCTGAGAATAGCACTTGTGTTGCAGCTTGTACATTTTAACACATTGTAAATAACCATGCCAACATTCACTTAACATAAACCTGATGACCCTGCATGTGTGTGTGTGTGTGTGTGAGGAAATTAAAAAAACGTAAGATATGAGAGGTTGAGTACTCACAGCTTGGAGTGTGTTCTTAGCGAGTGTGAGTTTCTCCTCACAGTCCAGAGCCATGTTCTGGATCTTATTGGCCCTCTGAAGCAGCAGTTCTAGCCTGAAAACACACACACACATACAAATGGAGGTTAAAGGAGCATGTCCCTGAAAATCACGCTTGATAAGAAATTGAATGAGTTGGAGTCGCATCAGTATTTTTGATTTAATAGCATGCATCCTGATGAAGTAGATATCTGAATGGATTAGTGAGTGTGTACCTCTCCACAGCCGGCCGTAGAGCCTTCTCTCTCTCCAGCATCTCCAGGATGAGTTTGCCCCACTCCTCCTCCAGGTCATTGGGATGGAGGCCCTGAGGAAGCTTAATACGACCGAACTCTATCCACACCTGGACACACACACATTCAAACACACAGTTAGTACATGCTTAAAGGGACAATTCACCCCAAAATAAAAATTACATATTTTCCCTCTTGGTGCTGTTTATCAGTCTAGATTGTTTTGGTGTGAGTTGCACAGTGTTAACGATATCTGCCATAGCGTTGTCTGCTTTCTCTCTGATATAATGGAACTAGATGACACTCAGCTTGTGGTGCTCAAAGAGCCAAAAAATACAATTGAAAAACTCAACATTAATGTCTCTTTCCAGAAATCATGACCCTGTTACTAAACATAATCCACAGACCTTGTTGTGAGCAGTTTCACATCACAACTGCACAGAAGGAAGCATGCATCTACTGTAATGTTAGCTTAGCTAGCTCAGTGGTGCTAGGTGAGCTGGCAGCAGATGCAGGCTTCCCTCTGCCCTGTGATACGGTTGGCGGGTCTAGTTTGGCAGAAAGAAAATAGTTCCTACATGAAACTGCACACAATAAGGTCTGTAGATTATCTTGAGTAACCAGGTCGTGATTTCTGGAAAGAGACGTTGCTGTTAAGTTTTTCAAATGTAGCTTTTGGCACTTTGAGCACCACAAGCCGAGTGCCATCTAATTCCATTATATTAGAGAGAAAATAGACATCTCTACGGCCGATATCTCAAACACTCCACACCCCACAACAAAACAAACCAGACTGATAAATAGCACTGAAGGTAAGAGCATAAAGATATATTTTTGATCTGGGGGTAAACTTCCCCTTTAACATCCTACTATGCTTCAGTGCAAGTGCACACACACACACAGAGTAAAACACACAGACACTAGCACACTCCATTAAAAGCCTCCATTACATCAGAGTTACATTTAGGAGTGATCATAAGTCCCACCACAGTTAAACACTCTGGTACAATCAGCTGAGTGAGAATAATGGAGAGACTATTATCAACTATCATGTGTTCAATGAAACAATCTGCAGCATTGATAAAAGCACAGCTCTGAAACTGACTTTGCTTCAGGAGACAAATGTACGACTGAGCTCGCACAGACCCACTGATAACAAAACTCTCTATCCCTCATCTTCTTGTTGACATACTCCCTAATCCCCCTGAGCTTGAACCCCATGATACACAATCAGCCCTGCACATGGTGCTAATTCACCATTCATGTCTGTTCATTCTTACCTCCAGCAGTTTGTAGAGGTGTTCGATGTGACCTTTCTCGATCTCCTTGGCAGGGATCTCTGTCTCTTTGAAATGGACGTACTCGTTGTAAAGTGCCTGAAGGAGGAGGAAGTTACTGATGAGCGCTATGAGGTCAATACTACTGTAACAGAGGCTTTGTTTAAGGTGAAACACAAGTCAATACCTGTTATCAGAGGGACCGTAAAAGCTTTGTAATCACAGCCTCGCTCTCTGTGCGGCCATTAGCCAGTTTCTCAACAGTCATCTCAAGCTACTCATTTGACTGCTTGATTTTCCCTCCCTCATTCTTCTCTCTTGGTCTTCAGACATCATGTCAACCGTTATTTTGATCACAGCAGCATCTTTTCTCACATTATTGTTCCAGTCTTTTCTGCAAATGCTTTTAATCTGTATTCTTCCCTCCTTCTCGCTCACCTAACACCTCAGTCTGCTGTCGTCCATTTTATTAAAGCCTGTCCCTCCCTCCCCTCCCCTCCCCTCGCTCTTTTCCTTCATTTGTTCCCTCAAGGTTTTACAGAAACTGCTTGTCAGCTTCCTTTCATCAGAAAGAGCTGAGAAAATAAACAGGGATTTGATTCCCACCACCGCCAAAAGCATTTGCAAATAAGCATGATGTTGCTTTGGGGTAATTTTGATCACCCAAGATAATAAATCTACATATTTATGAAAATTATTTCTTAAGCATTTGGTGGTTAACTCGTTGATCCTTTATACTAGTTTTATGGTGTTTCACATTTTCAAAGTCTTTTTTTTTTTTGACAATTTTGATTAGCCACATTATTTGACAAAAAATTTTGACAAATAATTTAATATTGTGCTCAAATTCTAAAATAAAAGACAGTTATGGCTAAAACAGGAAGATGACGTATGATTATGATAAAAGCTTAAGGTCAAACGTCATCCTCAGTACTTGTGCATGTGCACTGTCATGCCTCCTTGCATCCGAAAACCGACATAATAGATGCGGACCGTTTGGGGAGTGGACATGCTTCGTCTCTTTACAGGCTACACCTTCAGCACACAGACAGTATAGGATGACGTATAGCACAGGTCCGCTGGGTGACGCAAAACCTGGTGGACTTTTGCCAGTGAATGTGCAGGCACTGGATTAATTCCGCCATCTTTAAATGTATGTTAGAGTGACTGCTATCACAAAATATGCTTATATCCATGCTATTGCTTTGACATGTACTGTCTGCTAGAATGGCAGTGTTGTTGCCATGGTAATGGATTACGTCTGACCACACCCCCATTCTCCATTTGGTAAAAAACGTAAGCCAAAAAACAATAAGTGGCACTGGTTGGAGTGGGGCTTTGAAAGAGAGGTCGCAGACAGCAGCAAAAAAATAAAGATCTGGCAAAGGGAAGAAAACTATTTGAGTGCTCACCTTGAGTTCCACAGGGTTTTGTGGGAAGTTCTTGTTGGCCATGAGGGCCGTATGCTGGCGGCTCCACTGGAGCAGAGAGGCGAACCTGGACTGGTACTCTGACCAGCGCTGGTCCACCTCCTGATGATGGAGGAGACGAGAGAAGGGAAGAAGGAGATGGAGAGAGAGCAGTGATTTCTCAGTAGAGAATCATAAATTACAAATTCATGGTCTTAACATTTTAAGTCTTTCTCCAGGGTTCATTTTACAAAAAGTCATTTATATTAATGACTGCAGCACAATTCAATTACTTGCATCGTTATTTAAAAGTTCCAGTTTGTTACTCAGAAAGCTGCACACATCACTAGCAAACAAAGTGGGAATACACATTTCTGCTGAGAGTGCAGCAAAAAATAAAGATGAGGGAGAAACATTAAAAAGTATTTTAAAAATAAACAACAAACAGAGCAACATGCTCTTGCTCAATATGCTTTGAAGCGCAATACATACAGTACAGTACAAGAGTTACCCTGAAACTGAACACATTAGCAAAACAAACTCAGCAGTGTGAACTATCCTCATTAAAAATGCAGTAAAAAACACAAGAGAAAGATTCAATATTCATCTATAATGAGCTCAAACTTAAATAGCTACACAGTAAAAGTGGTGTATGTGGGTGGAGCAGATTGTTACGTACCTGTGCGGCGATGCCCTCTCCTCCCTCAGGGATTTTGGGGAAGGCATCATAGATGGAGGAGACGTAGGTGATGACTGACTTCTCATCTGGCGATGGAACATCAACGTCTGAAGAGGAGGAGAAATAATTGAGAAAGATGAAAAAAATTGTGTTTATCACATTATCTGTTAGAAGAAATAATGAAGCTGGAATTTTACGGTTTCCAAATCATCTTTTATTCTGAATCAAAATTAATGTAGTGACTACAATATTGAACAACTAGAAAATAAGTGTAACCATAAAATTTGAAGATATCAAAACTAGTAAAACAAATGCTTCTTTACAACATCAATTAAGGGAGTGATAGTTCCACAAAATCAGACCAGGACTAGCAGTGATAATCCTTTTCCACCAAATAAGCTCTGGTTCTTGAACTGGTTCTGTTTCTGTTCTGGTCAGGATTCCTAGAAGCTTAGTGCTATCTGGTGAACTAGCCAGTATTTCCAACAGTTTCAAGTATAACCGTTGTAATCAAGGATGTGTCGTCAGCACACTGTGTTGCACAATTCTCATAAGAAATAACAAGATGGAAGATCACATTACCTTTGAGCCTTTGTTTTGTTATTAAAGACATGAAAGAGCTTGGAATAACTATCAATGGTAAGGAGATGTAGAAGACTGACATGAAAGACTCCATCCTCTTTTTCCAATATGTACAGCATGACATACCCACTGATATTGTCAAGGTTCACATTTCAGGTCAAGGAAAACCTGCATATTTTTTGGTTCGAGCTAGAAACCAGATTTTATTTAGTTGAAATGCTCACAACAGTTCAAAATAAGGGCATAGGAACCAGAATGATCCTGCTCCATGTTGGTGGAAAGGGGGTAGAAGAGAATCACTGCCAACAACAACAACTCAACATTCAAACCACTAGAAATAAAATAATTTACTTATTTTACTGTGACCAGTTTGAGCACCGAATGAGGCACCAATTATTTTGCAGCAGCACAGCAATACTTAACACTTGAGTGACGGGTAACATGAGATAATATCATTCAAACGTTCACAGTCAGCGACTCTCACAGCTGGGAAACTGGGCTCAGAAAAACAAAATGTCTCTGCTCAGAGGAAATTGATATCTCATGGCAACTGCTTTTTAAGGCCACTGTATGAAAAAATACAAAAAATAAAAACACAAAAACGTATCAAGGCTGGAGCCAGAAAAACATATTAGCATTCATCAGTCAGTCACTGGAGCTGGCTGCCATGTTCTTTTATTGGCATGTTTCCACAATAAAAGCTGGGAACACAATGACAGAAAAATCTACCTGAGTTGCTGATTTTTTGTGCTGTTTAAACATTTTCGATTGAAACACTCACCAGAAAAAATCAGTTACCAAAGTGTGGAGTATTATGTATAAAATCTTAGCCTCTGTTCTCCCCTGAACAGGCAGAGAGTCAGCTGATCATTTTATCCATTCAGAATAACAGTCTCACCCTCAGCGTCCAGCAGTCTGGTCACCCCTAGCGACTCGGCGATCTCGAAGGCCTGCTCGAGGTTTTCACGGTTACTCTGCCGCGCCACCACCTCCATGTTGATCAGGTCTGGCCTGGAAAACATACACAGAGGGGATGTGTTAGCATACTTTATGTTTGCATCGGATTGTAGCTTTTTGTATTTCGGTGAATTTAAAGCAGTTACCAATACATTGTTGAAAATGAATGTCTAAAATATCCTTTTAAAAAGCATTTAAACTCCCCTGAATCAGTACTTTGTTTGAGCATCTTGAAGAGCATTAGGCCTGTGGTTTTCTGACTACTTCTGTTTAGTGTATGTGGACTTAAGGATTTTCTCCATCTCAAGCAGTTTGACTCCAAAATCCAGACTTTATAACCACTAACCACTAAAAACCAAGGTGACACTATCTTGCTGTCATCCTCTCACCTGTATCTGTGCAGCAGAGCGTTGAACATGCGTCCGTCGCTCCAGGATGAGGTGAAGTTGACACAGCGGAGGCCGGGGTAGCCTTCTGTTGCCTGCTGGCTCCATAATAACAGCTTCTCTTTGGCTGTGAGGTCGCCTGACTCACCACTCACATAAATCTCTGAAATCTGGAGGGAACACAGAGGGAGAGACAGAGGGTAGGGGGTTACTATTGGGATTCATGTATGCAGAATAAACAAAAATAAAAAGAAGAGTTGTGTTTGTAAATGTGCTGCAACAAACTGATTCACAAGTCCACTATCCTGACTCTACTAATCAGTCATGGTACATTCACACAGAAAATCAAAGGAATTCAGACGATGCTTTCAGGATCTTGCTGCATTTATTATGCTCTATCTGGAGACATCTCTACACCAGTTACTATAACAATATACAGCTAACAAATGAGCTTTTAGAGCCACAATGACTCAGCAGAAACCATTGCCTCATTTGGCTTTAAGAGACACAAACTCACTGGAGAGGTTTTATGATTCAACCTGTCTCCCTTTAACCTCCTCATGCATCTTTCTGATAATCAATAATGCTCAGAGTGTGTGAGAAGAATCTGTATCCGAATGACTTTTACGCATTTTTTCTATATTAATGGAACAGTGTCCTTACTCCATCATCTACAGTCTAGCATGCTCATTAACTCATGCACCCCCCCCACACACACACACACACTTCGCCTCCTCTCCTTCATCTCCTTCTGTCTCGCGCCTCCCCCTCCCCAACCTCGATCTGTCTCTTCAGTTTTTCATGTTCTTTCATCTGTTGTGCCTCAGATGCTGATCAATCTGCTCAGCCTTCTCATCCTCTGCCTCTTCTACATTCAAGTCAGATCTCCCTTTTGTTTTTTCACTGATGTTGTTGTGAATACCAGAGACAGGGTCAGATATACAGGGGCCATGTGCAGAATGTGTTATTTTCTCAGCCAGGGACGGTTTTATTTTTGCATTATCGATCAGCTTTTAGCAGTAGGTAGGCTTGGGCACTATCACAGTATGACAGTATACCATGGTATTTAGAAAGGTATTATTTTCAGTGCCGTCCAAAATACAGACACTCCTCTTACTACTGAACTGATACAGAGATGCTGTATTAAGGGGATGTGCTGTAGTGTGTAGCACACACCACCAGAGGTCAGTCTCTACTGGTGGTACTGGTGGAACAGGCAGCTGAGCTGAGAAAAATGGTTACTGCAAGTGGTGAGGATAACGTTATAGGACTAAACCCAGCCAGCAACAGCAGAGAGAGACCGTAGGGAAAGACAGCATATTTACACATCTAACTCTGTGATTTTTTTTCCAAACTAGAGTTGATGATTGTTGGAACAGTGAAACGACAGTTTGGTGAATTTCGTTTCTGTCCAATTTAAATGAAGTGTATTTTACAATGAGTTAACAACGTTAGTCTTAGCTTGGTGAAAGAGATAAACTTAAATATGGACGGTTGCATTTTTCCATTTAATAAGGAAAAATGTGTAAAAAATATTTCCTTTTTGGCATCCTGTGAATGTATGTTGTTTATTTATTCACTAAACATGAACCCAGTACATCGCTGAATATGCTGCTCACACACATCTTCCAGCTGAAACTACAGGGGGAGCTGCACACACACCTGTATGAATATACTGACAATCACTGGTTGTTATGCTGACAGTGGCCATTTGGAAAATTTTAACATGTCGCCCAACCCTACATTGTAAACTACACAATGTCATGCAATGATACAATAATTTCTATGAGCTTTTATATTTGTTTTTTATACAAATACAGTCATATACCGTAGACCCTGCTGAAATGTCATGAAGTTACACAAAACTAGATACAGCCTGAGCCAAGAAGTTGTTGTTTTTGGGCTTCGGTCAAAAAATTAACCTTAAACATCTTTTAAATAGTCACTTTTAATCACTGTAAACTTTCTAGCCTGCACTTCATGATGATGCAAACAAGTACTGCACTCTGTGACCCAGGACGAAAATAAACATAAATAAAGCAGATGACTTTTGGTACACACAGCTCCTAAAAGTACCTCAAGGACATAAAGTCCATGTTTACTGAAGGCCTGAAGAGAAACCAGGCTTCCATGGAGACTGAAAGTTACTTTATCTATGTGTTCTGCCCGCTGAGCTGCATGACCACTTTAGCCATTTCCCCCCCCTGCGTTCTTCTTCCTCTCAATTAGCTCTCTTTAGGTCCAACTGTCCACAGTGACAAAGGCTGAGTGATGTATGTGCAGTAACCATCCGTGCTTGGCTGCAGTTATTGTCATCAGTATTCTACTGTCATCCTTTCTTCCCTAACTGACTGTCCTACACTTCTCCCTCTCTCACTGTCTCACTGTCTCTCTGTCTCTCTCCCTGCTGCTAATATAGAGCAGTATGAAAGTCCAGTGTGTGCCAGGAGACTGCAGCAACAGCCAAAAAAGACATGGAGCGGGAGGGGGGAAGGAGAGAAGGGAAAAGAGATGAAATAGAGTAGCAAGGCCAGCAGTGGAGGGGAGGGGGGGGGGGGTGACTCAAAACTGCATATACAGTAGTTTCACATAAAGTAATAGAATTTGTGTTTATCCAAAGAAGACATAATTAAATACATGCAGAAACATAACTTAAAAAGCTCTATGCAGTAAAGAGGACACCTAAAATGTTAATGAAAAAGAGCTGTGACGCTAACACAAAAACACTTTGCAGTAAGAACTACCATTATGTTGTTTCACTCTTAAGATGCTAACAGTAACCCCAGACACACACCCTCCTCTAACCATCACACAGCCATTATCCATACATACAATGCATACATACAAGATACAGGCTACATAATGGAGATTGTGACTATAATGGGAATTGACAAAGCATAGATTCTACTCTGTCTTCTCCTGCAGAGCTCTGTCTCTCTGTATGCACATACAACCTCTTTTGCAGAGAACTACAGAGCATCAAATCCTCCATCTGAATATTGATACAGCACTCTGTGAGGGCTGCATATCTGCACAAAGAGCCTACACTCCCACTGCCTCAGTATCTCATCCACCACTTACTGCTGTGCATGTCTGCCATTCGTCCATTCCTAAGATGTATATATACATATATATAAAAGGTTTAAAATGTGATAAGCACATCCTAGCAGCTTGGAGCCTCTGACAGCAAGAGAACTGTAGAAAAATATTCTAAGCTCAAGGTTTACTAGCTTTCCTTCAGAAGCTCTGACTGTATCTCATTGCCTTCTTCTGACCTTTGGTCACTTCAATTTGTTGAAGAAGGCCACGAGATATGATTTAAAAGCTCAAGAAAAAGCTTGGGTTTGGAACATTTTATCACAAGTACATGCTGTCACAGTGAAGAATCAACCTCTGTGTGTTCCAGCAATAGAGTGTCTAAATGTACGAGTTGGCCAATCAAACAGAACTAAAGAGTTAATGACACATTGACACTGATTTGCAAAGTGGGGGCCAATAGGGCTGCCAGGACAGCCTCAGCAAATCGGAGGGGAGATGAGGGAAAATGCTAAATTTAAAAAGAAATGTATATACTTAAAACATATTTATAATAATACATGTCAAAATCTTATTTGCCATGCCCATCTTTCTAATTGCTTGTTGGTCAAGACATCACCCATCACATCATAAGCTGTCAGTGTTGACTGCTTTGCTCTTAAATCTAGCTAGCTATCTTGCTTGCTTAGTAGTAGTGGTATGTCAATGAATCAGAGACATCTTGCAAAAGGGGAGCCCTTGGACCATAAGCTAATGCTATTTGGGGACCTTGGCGTGGCAAAGTTTGGGAACCCCTGAGCTAGAAAACTACAATATTTGCTCAGCTAACTACCACTGTCCTAATATAAACACATCTGACTAACACACCAGATAATGCATTTTGTGAAGCTAACGATCGGTGAAGTCATTTCAGCATGTCAACTGAACATCAGCTGCTTTGCGAAATAAGCCTACACATTATTTAACAAGAAAACAGCGAAAAACCAACTCTTTGATTAACTTAATAAACTCCCCTGAAACTCTAACTTGTCATTGTAACTTAATGTACATTATGGATGTAACTAACAGTTATTTCTATTATCGATAAATGGTTTAGTCTAAAAAACATAAAAAATGTAAATAAAAAAATGCACATTGCAGTTTACCAGAGGAAGTGTTTGGTTGTTTTGATAAAAATATTTTAAAAAATTGCTTCTTTTGTCCAACCAATGGTCAAATACCCCAAAACTCTTCATGTACTAAAAACAGAGAAAAGCAGTAAATTCTCAGGTTCACGAGGTTGGAACCTGCAAATGTTTGACATTTTTGCTTGAAAGGTGACTGACACAATCGATCAGTAATCAAAATAGCTGACAATTAATTTTCTTTTGATTGCCTAATCAATTAATCAACTAATCAGCTCAACTGTACGTGTCATCACCCATCCATCCATTATCTGTAACCTCTTATCCTATTCAGGGTCGTGAGGGAGCATGGAGCCTATTCCAGCTGACACTGGGTGAGAGGCGACGTAATCAACTCTTGTACCTCATGAGACTGTTTACTTTTCCTTATATCATTAGTGAAATGACTCACAACACAACAGATGCCTTACAGGTCCGTCTCCACTGAGTATCTATAATGATGTCAGCTGTAGAAACAGTAAGGTTTGTGGCACAACTAGACTTCTTGCCTCAATGAATGAATAAATGAACATGTCACACTGTTAGCATTAACCCGCATGTTTGCATCAAACTCAACGAGGGCAGCCAGATAAAACAAACAATGCAACAATACTGTACGTGAGAACATGATACTAATTTCGACCAAACTAAGACTAGACTAAGTATAGGCTACACACATAACAACAGATCACAACACTGGTCACATGATATGCTGGAGTTTACATGTCTCTCACGGACAGGCTGTCATTACAATGCTTTACAACACACAAATCCATGCAGTATACATATCACAGTGTATGCATGTTTGAAGTCCTGGTGTTGAGACTTAACACTGATCTCTGCTGCTGGGTGTTAGTCTACATATACTATGTATATTAAGGTGTGATGTGTAAGCATAGAGGTGTAGTGTTATAAACAGCGCACATAAATATACATGCATGCTGCACTCAGAAACACAGATATTTGTTTGAGGTGGTGGCAGCAGCCTTCAGCGCAGCCATGATACAGTCTCAAAAATCCATGATCTACTATCAGCCCCCCTGTGGCTCTGGACCAGCCCTGTTTTAGAAGCATGGCCTCTTTGAAGTTTTTGGGGAGAGGAGGGAGAGCGAGGGATGGAGGGAGGAGATAACAATAAGGGGAGAATGGAGGGTGGACAGGAAGAGAAGATAAAAGAAGAAACAAGATGGTTTAATTGTTCTACTGCCACTTTAACAAAAAGCACCTCTGCAAAACCCTGGCTTCAAGTTTTTGAGCAAAAAGAGTGGATGGGTGGATGAAGGATAGATAGGCAGATGATGGATGGATGGCTGGACAGTTTCAGACACTGCGGGATGGGTATATGGATAAATTTGAGTGGTAGGAATCCCCCCGAGGCTCAATGAACCAGCCCTCTCGCTGATGAATGCGCATTTCAAATCCCTTTTTATGCAGAGATGGGCATCACACACACCGACATAAAAGGACAGCTGCACTTTAAACTGAACACAGAGGCATCCTGACACATCCACACACCCCTCCCATGACACAGGAACACACAAGACAAGAGTATTGATTATTGCAGCCCGGTGAAAAACCCTCTTGAACAGGAACCTTTGTGGATCTACTGTATCAGTGTCTGTGTGTTTCTCATGACTCAGCAGCCGTGCATCAAACGAGACATGTAGCACTAAACAGAAGCAGCCATGACGTCAGCTGCTGTGCTGCACAGCCATACCGTGCTGCCTTTTAATGTGGAGGAAAGCTGAACAAACTGTGGCAGCCGTTGTGAGAAGCACCCGTCATCTGCTGTATCACTGCAGTGGCTGCAGCAGCCTTTTCATTTTCAAGGTGAAAAGCTGTAAGCTAGCACAGAAACTCTCCCTCTCTGATCATTACTGCGAGTAAGTCAAACGTGTTTTGCAACCCAAAGATGAACACATTCTGTTCAGAGCAGCACTGGGCTGGAATAAAAAGCTACTGATATGTATATGTATACTTAGCTTAAAAAAAACCTTTGCACCTTGTGTTAAGTTTCACCAGATATCAACAGGAAACAACTAACTTGGTACAGAATCATGAGGCACTGCAACATAGCTACTTTTTACCAATACAAAGGGTTTAATGAGACTGAGATTGAGATTGATGAGGGTTGCAGCTAACAAATATTTTCATTGTCCATAAATCTGTCCATTATTTTCTCAATAAAGCGATTGGTTTTTATGGTCTAAAATGTCAGAAAACAGGGAAAAATGTTGAGTTTCCTAAAGCCCAAGATGACGTCCTAATGTTTTGTTTCATCCAAAGCCCAAAGATGCTCAGTTTACCATAACAGAGAAGTAAGAAATCAAAAAAAATACCCATTTAAGAAGCTGGAATCACAAAATGTTGACTTAAAAAAAAAAAAAACTTAAATTAGTTTGTGATTAATTCAATAGTTGACAACTACTCCATAAATTGATAAATTGCTGCAGCTCCAGATTCAAATGAGGAATGTTCTTGCAGATAGGGCTCGCAACTTCTGTCTTATTTTGGTACCTTAATGTGTCTGTGGTACCGTACAGCAAACACCAAAAGCTAAATGTCTGGTAAGATTCAGAATCTTGTTTACTTATTCTTCGATTAGATTGGTCCTTATGAAATGAACGTTTTTACAGGTTCAGACTATTTTATCATGGACCATTTAAGGTTTTTTTGATCAAAAGGTTTTGGTAGAACAAACCATGTTTATATTTCTCAAAGTTAGGCATTGAAATAAGTACCAAAACCTTTAAATAATATCCAGGCGGCAAACTGTGTAAAATAAGCTGATTACAGTCAAATAAACAGTCAGATGTAATGTAAAAAGATAACAATGTGAATCACCAACACAATGTGATGATGTTTAAATGAACCCATCTCACCCTTCTACATTCCCCAGAGTAATCTTAACCTTTTCCAGCCACAACTACTAGGGCTACACAGACACAGACAAACCCACGGTTATCCTGTGTGCTGTCGAATTGATTAGAAAATGACAAGTTTCAGTTTAGAACAAGATGGAAACCTGTCATTTAAAGCAATGACCCTTCTTTCACACAAACAAACACCCGGCCTGTCTGTCTCTCACACTTTAACAGACGTCAGTAGTGAGCGAGTACGTGTGGTGTGAGGAAAATAACAAGCAATGGAAGGAGGTGAAGGAGAAGAAAGGGAGGGAGGAAGGGAGGGAGGGAGGGAGGGAAGGATACTGTGAGAAAGGGATGGAGAGACAGTCTGTGCTGCGTTGATTAGACTCTGGGGACAGAGACGGAAAGAATGGAGAGACGCATAGTGCCTTTCAAGAGCTGATAAGAACACACACACACACACACACACACACACACACACACACACACACACACACACGTATAACCTTTCATGACCACCAACACAATGCACACATGACAACAAAGGCACCCTTCAAAAAAGCTACACTCATCCAAATCAAGAGTTGTGAATGCCTCTCTACAGCACTAAAGACCGCTAGTTTGAAAAGTGGGGTCCAGACCTCCACCTTTACAGGCTGCACAACAAACTTCAGATGGGTTTAATGTCACCACTGTTAAATTCACTGGTACTCCAAATGGTTAAGCAGATAAATAGCTATTAAGTTCCACTGTCATCACCATATTCTTATTAGCAAAAGCATTCCTTTACCCCTGGTAACAAAATTGTAAAAACCTCAGGTCAGTGTCTACATCTGGGTCTATCCGGAGTCTGAATGGTGACTTTTTAAATATATCTGCCCACTTTTGCTTAGGAGCAGGAGAATCCAGACAGGGGAGAAATACCATAGATGTCAAAAGTAGGGCAGCAGCTAACCATTATTTTCATCAGCAATTAACTAATTGACTAATTGGCTTTTCAATAGCCTGGCATTGGGACCTCCACACTAAAATGTGTTTCTGAACATATCTGAGGTGAGAAAGAGGCAATGCAGTAACAGAATCTTGATTCACATTTGATCAGGGCTGCCTAGTTTGACAGTTTGATCTGAGTTTCGTGAGCCTGGTGCGCTGGTCGTAGCCGAGACCAGTGATGCTCCTCTATCAATCACTGTGTAATCTACCCAATATTAGATAAATAGTTGTGATTGGCCTGACCAGGTTCTGGTCGAGTGGAAATGTGTTTTAACAGGAGGGGGACCAGATGCATCTGCCAGAGCAAATGAAACATGAGCCTTCAGATTCGTCTGGTTCCCCAGGCTAGTTTTCCAATGTTTTTCCTGAATCATATTGTTTCCTCGCAGCTGGGTAGCAAATGTTCAGAGGCTCGATACCGGTCAGCGGCCCAGTTGTTGGGGACCTTTGGATTAATCAACTAATTGTCATAGCACTCTTCAAGACAAAGATAAACATCTAGGAGAGTTGGCTAATGGATTTGATGTGTGAATGACAGGACAGAGGTAGACAGAAGCAAACCTGTGGCAGGCATTTTACAGTCGTCTGTTGCAGAGGACTCTCCATCATTGAGTCCAGTCTCTCTGATGAGCTACTGGTCAGCCCTCCCCAGTCGGTCTGACTGGGAGTGGTGCCCGCTGTTTCTGGAGAGGTCAATGGCAGGTCGCTGGCGTAGCCCGACTCCAACAGAGAGCATTGCTCCTGTGCACGAACTGGGGTGCTCAAGGTAAATCCCTTCACAGCCAAAGTCTCCTGCATTTGGTTGGAGGGCATGGGGAAATGCCCTGCAGACATTTTGGTTCTATTTTTCTCCTCCTCAGAGAGTTGGACTTTGAGAATATTTCCCGTGACTGGAGAGGGGGCGAGGGGCTCTTTGCGCACCTCAACCTCACTTATGCCTTCACCCCTCCACACTGGAGAGCCAAAATCACTAGGATACACTGTCCTCACCACGCAGAGTTTACCATCCACCTCTCGGATATGGACAACACCTTTGTGCTCCCTCCCAGAGGGTGTCCGAATCACTCCTACTGTCCCCTCTGGTCCTCCTTTAACCCCACCATCCCCCTTGTCCTCTCTCTCTACCCTCCCCTTCTCTTTCCTCTCCTTTTTCTGTCGGAGGATCCAAGGTTTCTCAAGGACCCCTTGAACTTTCTCCTTTACCCGACAGACCCTCCCTCCACCTGGAGTGGTGCTGCCCAGGGCTGGGACTGTGTTCACTGGGGTGGTGGTTGTGGTTTGGCTCGGGATGCTGGAGACATCTATGATGCCGCTAACAGTGTCTTCCTCCCCTGGAAGGCAGAAAACCCCTCTCCAGGCTGGGCTGGGCTTTGGGGACGCTTCAAGTATTCTGTTGCCTAAACGGGCCCCTACAGCTGTACTCACAGAGCCAGGGGAAAGGGTATTGCTGTGCAGAATAGTTTTGGAATGAGTGAACTGGGTATCAGGCACTGTTATAAGAGACGTAGCTCTGTTACTAAAATCTGACGTTTCTACAATGGCGACTTTTTCCTCGTCGTCTTCATCGTCTTCCTCTCTTTCATCGGGCTCATTGCTTCTTCGTCGCTCAAAGTCCTCCTGATCCAACTCTCCTTTCCTGTTCTTCTTGCCCTTGTGCTTACGTCTGAAACGTAGACGCTTCTTTGGTGAAAGTGGGGGGGCTCCAGGGAGTTCCCCCTCCCGAGGAGGCCTAACGCAACCCATGGAGTTCCCCATGTCTTTGACAGATAATTGCGTATAAAATGAAATAAAATAAACCACAGCAAATACGAGCAGTTAATCCATCAAAGAGAGAAAATTAATGTTCATTTAGGTTTGAACATATATTCCAGGTGTTGGGGAGCAAAATGACACCCTTCAAAAAAAAAAAAAAAAGACTGTAGAGAGGAAATGTTCAGATAGGCTGGCGAGTGACTGACAGCTCCCTCATTAATCTGACACCTGTGAGTAATGGGAAGTTAGGAACAGCACGTTTAGCGCCATTTTCCATGGCACCATCCTTAATACAATCTGGTGAACAAGAAGAGGGATGCATGAGCTGTCATCAAAGGAGAGAGAGGGATAGCCAGTCTTTTGGTTCAGTCACGAGGCAGGCAGCTGCAGGCCGACGTGTCCCAGCTCCCACCTGTCCTTCCCCTTTCCTTCACCTCACCTCACTTGGATTCAAGGGGTGCCCTGCTCTCCCTGCTGCGTAACAGCGGATGTGTATGTGCAGGCAGCTGGCTGCTTTACTTGGTCTGTTTATCCCAGAAGACGTGTGGCTGCTGTCAAGGACACGAGGACACAGTTATGTCAGCAGAGCCACACGTGGGATGGAAAATAAATTCGGTTAGGGTAAGATTTTTCACCGGGCTCTCTGGCAGGTGAGCTGTTACCTGGTGTAAGGCAATGTGTCAGGCAGGATGAGGAGTGTGGCAGAGAGGAAAATGTAGTGCAGTCCGGTGCTATTCAGACCATTAGTGAAGCTCCAGCTGCTTCACACAAGCTGCATGTGTCTGAGTGTGACATGAGAACAAAGTGTGAAAGTCTGAGTGTGTATGCACAGCAGAGCTTTGGAATCAGCGGCGATCTTATCTCACTTCTTAATTCAATGTCATAATCCCTCAAATATATGAGGTGACTGCTACTCGGTGAGGTGAGAAAATCAACACCCTGGTGTGCTCCAGGTCCATTCAGATTCCTTATTTCATCCTCGATAAACCACAAACAAAGTGATGTTAAGATTTGTTGTCGGTTGCAGGTGCCAGAGTAATCCAAGAGCTCTATCTCCACTCAGATCTAGCGAGCTCATGAATTAATGATGCCTCTCTCTCGCTACTGTGGTAATGTTATTGCAGTGCAAGAGGAGAGAGAGAAGATCCGTAATGCAAGTCAGCCACACAACAGGGATCTGCAGGAATCCTATCCGTCACGGTGCTCGTAGTGGAAGTAGTATTAATGGTGAAGCTGTCGATATCCCTCGTAGTGACAGCGAGCTTGGTGTCTGATTCTGCCGAGGCAGCACGGCGTCCAGATTGGTTGTGGGTGAGAGATAGTGTGTAGTCAGCCAATGCTGCTGCAGCTTGCTGGGAGATTCAGCCAATACTCTGACAGCTTGTTAAATACTCAATCAGAGCATCGGCTTCCCGCCCTGATGCTTCTCCTTGTCATCCCTCCCACGATTTATCCTGCTCATTGAGCTGGTGTCTTGAGTGACGTGTCGATCCTTCCAGCTTGTGCCTCTTAAGGGACTGTTGTTGTCAATGTGTTGGAATCCAAAATCGCTGACAGTAATTTCTCCCATTGACAAGATTGACAGAAGAGCCTTTACAATGACGATCACGGACAGCCAGATACCTGTAGAATCAACCCATCGCAGTCCAGAAAACCTCCCAAAAATGCAGCTGTGAGCCGTAGTAGGGTGCCAATCTAAATCTGGAGGCAGCCAAACGCAGACAGACTCCACCTTAAGCTCCCCAGACAGCTTAAGCATCACATGTCTCTCCCCTGGATACAAGTCTAAAGATTCCCCCCCACCTCAATGTTAGACTCCCTGAGGTCCAGAGTTGGCTGGGAATTGTTTTCCAGTACAGTCCAATCATAAACCCCCTGTGTCCTGCTGTCAGTCTGCCAGTTACTCAAGCAAGCACCCTCTTCATCAGGTGGTGCAGTGCGACGATGCAACAGCCTGACAAAATCCACAGTTTGCAGGAGGTGGGGGGGTATTTAGACCAAGTCTTGCACTGAAAAAAAAAACGTCAGGCTGGTAAAAAAAAAAAAAAAAAAAAAAAAGGCTCTTGCTCTGTTTATTCTCCCTGTTGCCTTTTCGTCTCTTATTAACTCTTCACGTCCACTTGATCTGATTAGGAGGAGGCATCTGGGGTGGGAGCTGGAGCAGGACTCTGATGCAGAAGAGGAGGAAGAAACTGGTCCTCCTTCTGCTTAGCTGAGGTCCTGTCAAGATTGAGTTCAAGCAGCAGACCCACTTCAGGTGCAGATGTGTATCTGGAACAGAGCCAAAGGGATTCAGTGTCCAGTGAAGGGCAGTCCTGAACTCCACGCAGCACAGCAGCAGAGGTTAGGACAAGAGCCTCTGCACTCCAAGTCCTCCTTAAAATACAAAGACGTGCAGGCAGCAAAAACAGTAACACAGGGCGTCTCCGGCTAAAAGGAAACCGTGGCTCCGTCAGACAAGCATGGCTGGATTGATCCGATTGATACGGTGGAGGCCAGAGAAACTGCAAGTGTGTGGCAGTCCTGGAGAGAGTGAGAGTGTGTGTTTGTGCCCGCGAGGTTGGGCGGTCCCCCTGGTCAGCTGTGTGAGCCGTTTGCATACGTGTCCTGGAGTGTGTCTTGTCCTGCTGTGCGTTTTGTGGTTTGAGGCCTGCTGATACAGGGAAGCCGGGAGCTCCAGTGACAGCAGGCAGCCTGGATTCGTCTCTCCCTCAGCTGCCTTCGCTCCTCTGCTTTATCCCTCGCTCGCAGACGCCAGCAGAGGGAGAGAAAAGCTTTTATCTCCCGGCTGCTGCAGCTTCACACTCTCTTCTGCTCGATTCTCTCACTCTCACAGTCCACCCCTCCCTCCTTGGCTCTCCTCCTCCTATCCGCTCCCTCATTACTCCTGCCCCTCTCTCTCTCTCTCTCTCTCTCTCTAGCTCTCTCTCTTGGCTGTTAGTGAGCAGCTTTTTGTGCCACAAACACACACACGCATACACACACTTGACCCAAAAGCTTCCCTGAATGACAGCGTGCAGGAGAGAAATCAAATCTAAAGACTGTCGAGTCTGTGCAACATAAATGAGAAGCGGGTTAGCACTTCAATCTTTTTCTCTCGCACTCGTTTTCCATCTCTTTCCTTCAGTCTGCATCTGTCCATCAAGCTACAGGTTATGAATGGCTCAGGGCTGAAGAGGAGCGGCAAAGGGAGAAAGAGGGAGCAAGGGAAGAGATCTGAGGGACTTAAGAGAGAGTTGAAAAGAAACGAAGAAAAACAGGAGGGGATGGATGGCTGTGGGGATCAAGAGCTGAGGCAGGGGGTATATTGAGGGCACACGCTTGTGTGTACAACACACACATATCAAAGCAGTTAGGGCTTGGATATAGACTATGAGTCAACAGAAATGAGAGATCTTTCTATACCATGTATACAGAGGTAGCTAAGCTTTTAATATCGCTGGTTGTATTCGGTCATTGCAGACTGCATCGACACTTCAGTGAGAAATACGCACAATCAATTGAGGGTAATGAAAGATGAGTGTATGAGTCAGACTTTTTTAAAACATGAGTTTTCAGTTGACGCACCTAAAATAAAATTAGTCATTGTGTTAGCATGCAGGTTGCAGCAACCTTGACCAAAATTGCTAAAAAAAAAAGAATACTTTGTGAAACAGCTAAACTGTCACAGTTTCCAAGTGATTTGCCGAGCTCACTGTTGATCTGAGCCATTCAAATACTGGTTTGGGCGTCGATTGCCATGGCAACGATCGAAGCTTTGAAGCATTTGGGTCAGCCCTAAATGTGAACATGGAATTTGCAGGATTTCTGCATCACTGTGATGAGGTACCTGGATTTTACAGACATTTAATCCACTGCCCAAAATAGCCCTTTTCAATCTGACTTTTACGGTCTATAAACAGTTAGTGTTGTGCTGAAAACAATTAACGGATAGATTAACTGTTTAAATCATGGATGTCAAGCAAAAGTGACGAACACTTTCCAGTTCCAGTGATCCATTTTCTGCTATTCTCTCTTGTATATCACTTTAAATTAGATCTCTTGGTTTAGGACTGTTATTCGACCAAAACAAACAACACAAGGATGACTTCTTGTGTTCTGGGAAATTGTGATTGTTACTACCTTCTGACATTTTATGGACTGAACAAGTCCGCAACAATTATTAACAGATTAATAGATAATGGGAACATTAGCAACCCTTATAGATATTAATATATATATAGAGATATTAAATACATAGACAATTCAATCCATATTGCCAACCCAAAATAGGGATGTAGCATTCTGATTTTTAACTTTCCTCCTACACCGCTGAACACATTAAAGGGCACGTTGTCATGCACTTTCTTAAAGCCTCTATAGGAACCACCTCCTATCGTACCACACATGTTGAATAACACGGCTCATACAGTACATGTGATTCTATACAGTGCAGCGTGGCAGTAAGGCTGTAGGAGAAAAGGATGTGTCACACACACTGCAGATGTATGAACTCATAGTACTTTGCATATACTGTACAGTAACTGCCTACTGCATGGTGAACGTTTGCAGCCAGTCAGACATAGATAGAAACTACTAACAGGCAGCGTTCTCAAGTGGGGAAAGCAATGGTGATCCATCTCGTCTCATTAACTGAAAGTACTGAAAGCATAAAAGAACAACACATACAAACAGGCATGGAAAAGGCATGAACCAATGGGAGAGAAGCACTAATCAAACCCCTGAGGCTTTCAGCCCTGCACTGTGGTGACATGGCATCATGAGCTGTGGTAATCAGACCGCAGCCTTCGTCTGAACCCAGTGCCAGCTTTTCACAAGACACAACCACTGTGTGTTAGAATTTCAGAGGGTCTTTTGATCATATATCTAGCAGCTCTTTAATCGATAATGTGAGGCACAGTGATTGATCTTAAGATTTTAAGCATCATAATACAGGCTCCATCTGCACTCTGAGGAGCTTTAAGATGCTGAGCCTTTATGTTCTTAGTTCCCAAAGCTCTACATTAAGGAGCAACCCTAAATCATCATTTGTATATCAACTACTCACCCCGTGTTAGCTTGTATTCAAGAAAAAAGTTGTTTTTTGCATGCATCCGGTGAAAGAAGAATCCAAAAAATGAAGAAAAATTCTTGATAAATTGAAGTAATAGCAAAACCATACAGCAAAACCATATCCAAATATTAATTTACAAACTCTTACACAGTATAACCCAAGTCTCATTTATTCAATCATAAGCTCAGTGCTTCTTAAATACATGTATTTGTGCTAAAACCTTACTATTTCATAAACTTCCACATAAACAGTCTCATGCATGGGGGAGTAGGGTGCCTGATCTGTTTATATGGATGAAGGCATGCAAAACCCCCCCCCCAAAGTCCTCCTCACAAATTCAGCACAACACAGGGGTGAATAATTAATACAAAAATTATCATTTGGGGGAAGAATTGTTCCTTGAAGCCACACAACTGCGAGCACTGCGAAAAACATTACTACTGTGAGGAAAACCCCACTTCACTTTGGTGCTGTATGTAGATACATCTGCCTTTGCAAGCACTTGAGAGCTGCACCACTGTTGCTTTTTAAACGAGATATTAGGGCTGCAACTAACGATTATTTTCATTGTCGACTAATCTGTCGATTATTTCTTCGATTAGTCGACTAATCATTTTTATCGAAAAATGTGTTAAAATGTTGAAAAATGTTGGTCTGTCTCTCCCAAACCCCAAAATTATGTCATCTAATGTCTTGTTTCGTACTCACGCCAAAGGGTTTCAGCTCACTGTCATGGGAGAGTGCGTATAGCTGCCAATATCTGAACGTAAGAAGCTGCAATGAGAGTATTTTGGGGTACTTTTATAGCACTTTTCTATGAAAAATGACTCAAAACGACTAAAATAGTCACTGATTATTTTAATCGTCGATTAGTCATCGATTGGTCGACTTAACGTTGCAGGCCTATGAGATACTATGCCAAAATACTGCTGCCCCCACAGAACAGACAGAACACGTAGAAGTACAATGAACTCCTAGGCCTTCAACTTTATTTATATTACTTAACAAGATAAAACAAGTGGTGATAAATGACAAAAAGTCATTCAATTTAGTCTGTTGCTAAGAAACCTCATGACTAACTGTACCTTGTTACAATGAAACAAATGTTATGTAGACAAAGAAGGTCTGTATTGAAGATTTTTTTCCCCAAAAGACCTAAATATAAACATCTGCCATCTCTTTTATTAGTGCTGGTTTTGTTTCTACTTCTGACAGTGAGCTCGATGGTGAGTCAGTTTTAACTGACACAGATGGTGATAAACTAATGCAATATGGGTCTGAATTACTACCAACGAAGAACACTAACAAAGTGACCCCACCTGCTGATTCTGGCTCGAAGCCAGTCAGAGAAACAGTGATGATTACCTCAACAGCTCAGAAATTAAGTTCCTATAAATAAGCAGTGACGTACAGCTAGCTTAGCCAATCATAAGCAGACACAATGCAACATGAGGAGGGTCCAAGGTTTGGCTGTGGACTTCCAACAAGCGGAGCCATCTGTAATACTGAGCTAACTGGTGTCATCTAGTGGTTTGACTGAGCAACTACAGCCCAGTTTATATGGGGAGTGTGTGATACCAATACTGAAAAGTTAAGAGTAATGAATTTCTATTGTAGCCAGTTGTTTAAAGCTGTTTCACGGCTGATGTTGGACAGATAGTTGCAGCAGATACATGGAGAAGATGTTATTAAAAATATCTGAGTTAAAGCGGCCTGGTGTTAGCAGGATTGCTGAGGAGGCAGGTTGTCTGAGCCAGCTGACACAGTGAGGTAAGACAGGAATAACAGCTCATCTGTAACTTGATGTGCCAGTGAAATAATGACTAACAATAACGATAGCTCACTGAGAGATGTGCTATCTATGATGTGCTGAGTCACTCATTAGGACATACTGGTGACAAACACCTGGAGGCTTGTTTCCAGAAATGAATTCCTCATCATCATCATCATCATCATCACCATCATCATCATCATACTCATTGTCACGGCCATCAAACTAAAGTGGCTGGCAGGTATAATGTGAAAAATATCAATTTCTTTTCTAATTTAGATCGCATATCGTGTGAATACTTGAATATCTTGGTGAATATCTGTCATGTTGACTCAGCAGTGGCTGCAGGTTTTACCTTTCTGCAGCTTTCTGCTGTAAAACACTGAGTAACATTAAAAATAACTGTGAGCTGTGATTGGACACATGTTGTACCATAAACAGCATTTACCATTTTTTCCTTTTTTAAATTGGCAGGGGCCTTTTGCCTTTTGTACAAGACAGCTCGAGAATGACAGGAAAGGCCAAGCCATCGCAAGGATTCAGCTGTCATGAGACGCACATGAAATCTACCAGGTGAGCTAGAGGTCAGTACTGGCGATTATTGTCATTGTCGATTAATCTGTTGATTATTACCTTGATCGATCGATTAGTTGTTGGTCTATGGAATGTCATATAGTAGTAAAGAAAGCAGAAAATATTCAGATTTACGAAGCTGAAATCAGAGAATTTCAGTTTTTTTCTGATAAGACTACTCAAACTGATTATTAAACTAATTAGTTGGCCGTTAATTTAATAGTTGACGACTAATCAATTGTAGCTCTACAAAGACATGATTTTAATTGTTACTCTAATATTACCTCATGTGCCAAGGAAACTGCATTTTGTGACAGTATTGCCTGAGTATTGCACTAAAACCATGTGTCTTCACAGAGTTTGAGCAATAAGATTTCAATATAAGTAACTGAAAGTGTCACTGTCAAATAGGAAACCATCAGTGTGAGCTTGAGGTGAATGTTCCCTCGTCTCTGTTCCAGATGCAATTTGAATCCTCTCGAGATTATCCCATTTATGTAGTATTTCTGCAGAGTAACTACACAGTGGACATGAGGAAACTGGACACAGAAGGGAGGACATTAAACATGCAGAATGTATGTGTCACATGATCCAGCACCATGTATTTACAGTAACAATCATCTAACCACAACAAACTGCGGGGACACAGAGTTCTGTGTGACTGGAGTTTCTCACTGCAGCTCTAATCTAAAAACTGAACCCAGTGAACTCTGGAAACTCTGAAACTATTTGCTGTTCTGTGGGACCAATTTCCTCTTTCCATTTATTTATTTTTTCATCCCCCCTTCATTTCTTTCCTCCAGAACTCCTGCAGCCTGTTTCAGCCTGCGTCCCGCCCATCATCTTTAGGTTAGCTCTTTACTCCTCCTCCTGCATCACTCCATCCCTCCACCTCTCTCTCTCTCTCTGTTACACGATGTTCTGCTGAGTCATGCCCACCAAAACCGTTGCTGGGGTGTCACGCACTACAGTTTCCATGGCAACCAGCTGGCAGTGTCACCTTGCTAAGGGTCACATCGCAGCACAGTCTACTGGTCAACCACAGCTACTACAACTGGTTCAATCAATCAAATGTTTCAGCAGCTACAAATAAGAAATAAAATCGAGATGCTGAGAATGTTTTGTTCAAGCTCAAAAGTCTTTGCATAAATTTGTCTTAGTCTGCAACACGGCCATCATGCATGACTGGGACCCGGCAGTAATGGGAGTCCCGCTGTAATGATTTCAGCAGAGAACAACCCTGACTGCAGGCTACAGCCATGCAGGAACATTTGGAGGAAATTATTCCACATCAGGAATCAGAAAGAGCACACAACAGTTCAAATGATTGACTGTCTAGACTAAACACACTGCCATGAGGAGAACAATGCAGTATTTAGACATTTGTTTTTATTTAACAGGCTTTATAGCTGCAGTGTTCAATATTTTCTGAGATCCTACACAGTAAAGTCTAAGACCTGTTTTGTGTTTGTTTTTATTGTAAAGCAGTTTGTGACATCTAATCTGGAAAGATGAAGGTGCTGCTATGTAAATACTTTTTTACTTAACTCACTTTACTTGAACACTCATGACTAGTTGCTGTAATCATGTTAGAATAATCAGTAAAACAAAATCATACTTATATGCTGTTAGCAACATCTAATCTGCTAATAACTTAAAGATACAGTTCACCCCAAAATCAAAAATATAATTCATACCATATTCTTTCTACCGCAACAACAGTATCACCGGAAATGTGCATCTACTGTTAGCTCACCTAGCAATACTGAGCTAGCTCAGTACTGAGCTAACGTTACAGCTAAGCAGAGAACATCGCCATCTGGGGTTGTCATAAGCATGAGCCTCTCATCCATGAGTAGGTGCACACTTCCCTCTGTGCGGTAATAAGGATAGCGGGTGTATTTCGGTTGAATGAACATAGTTCCTACATGAAACTGCTCACAACAAGGTCTGTGGATTAGTTACTGGATCATGATTTCTACAAAGAGACGTTGTTACGTTTTTCAAATGTATTTGTTTAGCATTTTGAGCACAACAAGCTGAGTGCCATCTAGCTCCATTAAACTGTAGAGAAGGCAGACATCACATCTCCAACACTCCACACCTAAAAAAACAAAAAGCTGACACTGATGACGGGGTGAACTGTCCCTTTAATCCCACCATCTGTATACAGGTGAAGTTGAATCCCTGATCAATGTGAATAGTACAGTACAGTATAAGGGTTAGAGAATCAGAGTCAGTGTGCACTGCCCTGGATTACAGAGGTTTAATCTACATACTGATTATTACACAACGAGCCCACAGGCGACAAATATCTTGATATGACATTTTCAGTGAAAACACTGTACGTCTGGTACACGGGATCAAAATTTAAATCCAGGCACAGGGTTTATATGAAAGCCTACAGACTGAAAATGTTGTCCACTGTCCTCCCTTCAAGCCTGAGCTGTCCAACTACCGAACTGAAGCCAAACAGTGTCCTCGTGTGATGTTTTAGAGGACAGCTTCCTGCAGGGCCCTGCTCAGAGCCAGGACAACAACACGATCAAATCACAGATATGTCCAAATGCCTTAGAGCACAGAGTCACATTGTACACTCCTAAAAACACTTACAAAAACTAACTTGCATGAAAACATGCAAAAAACCAAGTAAATCCAAATACCAGAGCAAACAAGTATACACACTAATATGTCGAATAATCACCATGATTTCTCCTTATTAGACTGCACAGCAGAGTTCTCTGTTCTCAAAAAGACTAACTGCACAGACTGAGGCAGGGAAATGAACCATCACACTGGCAGGAAACACTGAAGACCCTGAACGCACCTTGCTCAGAGATTCCACAGAGGAACATGAATATGAACACACACTCCTTTTTTTCCACTCAGTGGTGCAAAAAGCAACCTCTTCTGTTGCATAAGTTAACACTGGTTTGCCAGCGCGTACACACACACACACACACACACACACACACACACACACACACACACACACACACACACACAGCTAAGCTCATCCTGGCAGTGATAATAAATCAAATCCCAACAGCTGGACAGAGACGCCAAGTAACGACCCAGAAATAAAGTCCACATTTGGAACAATTTGCTTTCGTTAGAATCCAGATTGAATCACAGCAGTAATGATGTGGGCTGTAACTCAACTATTACATAATCAATTTGCAGGTATTATTTCATTAAGAGCTGGATATAAGAGCCTTAAGCTGCACATTAAGCTTTTCAAATGAAGAATTCAAGAAGTCATGTTCATGCTGGTTTCACTGAAATAACCATTAATTGAGTCTAATACAGGAAACACAGAGCCAGAAGGTACAGCAGGCACAGACCTGGAAGTGAAGGATGATGGTCCAGATGAGACCTAACGTCAGCTTGGGGTTCCCATCGGTGATGTCATCATTCCTGATGTTCACAAGTTTGACCTGAAAACGGGAAAACAGAAGACTATTTGTTTGATTTCCTGACAAAATGCCCAAAATCAGAAGATCTGCTAAGATACAGCAAATATTTTGTCCAAAGAGAAGCCACTTTTAATTAGCTATGATTTCAAATGCACCAGATCAACCAATGAGAGAAAAGCACATAACTCGTCTTCATTTCTGCTTGTTAAGGATAAGAAATGATCTCTGTTCAGACTATCATGCCAATTATGTGAAAGAGACCTTGTTAAATCTAATGGCTCCAGCTACGCTGAGCCACACGGGCTGTATAATTAGACCTGCAGTCAAACACAGAGAGGATTCAGAAGAAGAGAAGGTCAGTCCTCCACCACTGCTGTCTCCAGGGAGTGACACAAGAGAAGCGAGAGATGCAGTTAAAGAAAGATGGGGACACTACAGATATGGAGGAGGAGGTGCTTTAAATGAGAGAAAGAGCTGCAGTTTGGAAGTAAACAAAGAGAGGCAGTGTAAATGAGAAAGAGATTAATTCACGGTAGCAAAGAGAGAACAGTGAAAGATGGAGGGAGTTAAGTCTGTAGCTGCTGTATGATGACGCTAGAAAAATTGTTTGGTACAGTTATATAGATCCAGAGGTTAAACGCTCTCTCTTTCTCTCCACTGCACCAAAAGACTGAAACAGCCCAGTCCCAGGATGAAAAGGATTTCTAATCACTCCTTTTTGCAAAGTTGGTGCATTTGCTGCAGAGGACTATAAATAAATGCCAGGAACTTTAAACCACATAAAAGTCATTAATTCACACCAGCTTACAAATAGCTTTTACACAAACTATCCCACCCAAGCATCTGTAAATGAGGATAGCTGTAGTGTGCAATTACTAATACCTAGAAATCCTTACACAGCAATATGAACTACAGCATGTGCACACTCTCCATACTGGACTAATACACATATTAAGATGTTTTCTTAATCCTTCATAATCCCTAGGACAACCCAAGAGGTAAATCAGGACAAAAAGCAAAGAAACATTCATCATATTTGTCAAAATTCACGGCATCAGAACTGGAGCAAGAACTGTCTTGACTCCTCTGACTCATCTCATGGGATTATAAAGTAGCAAAACTGTCAACTATTTGCTAAATAAACAAGATACTTGAAAGGAAAAGTGGCTTTTTCTTTGCAGGCTCTTGTTCCCAGGTGATCGAGAAACGTGGGGAAGACATTAATGTGTGTAGGGCTGGGTAAAAATAACCCATTGCTAAGTAGTGTCATAACATTTCCAGTCAAATGATGCCTGCATTGGTATATGTATCACTTTAAGGGTACTGGTATTGGCATGGGTTAAGTCATTTTTTAAATGATACCCAGCCCTTAGCGTGTGTGCAATTCACAACTCTTTAACACTGAATCCATTAGACACTTAATGAAGAAATAAAGTTAAGATTTAGATGTAGGTGCTTTTTGACCCACGTGATATATGTTTGTGTTCGTACCTGTCTCTGTTTGAGGAAGTCCAGCGCTATTTGGACATTCTGTAGTCGATGAAATCTCATTCGCCCCTTTTCTCTGGGCTGGAAAGAAAAGAAAAGGAAAATAAATAATGAGGACAGTCAACAAATTCATTTGAACTCAGTATATTTTTAGTGACACAAACGCAGGAGGCAGCAGTGAGTGCAAATAAAGCTGAATTCAATCCACAGTGCAGTGAGGTAAAAAGTCAGCGCAGTTGTATTGACATGGAATGGTCCTCTGGGGGGCGCTGTCTTCAACAGGAGCTGTTGAAGACATGCCAGAACTCAGGAGCAAACTACACCCAAACCATGCTGGCTTAGAATGAAAACACAAACTTCATATCAAACCATGTTTCTTCTTTTCCTTATTCAACACCAGATTTCCACAAACAGACATTCAGTTTAGAGAGACAAAAGATATAAACGAAGAGAAAGAAAGAAGAAAGTAAACACACACACAAACATGAGTGCAGAATGCAGATGTGGGTTCACACTGTGCTGGTAAAAAGAAGGTACACTCAGGATTAGTAATCTCTTCAGCAACAGCAAGGAGGAGAGGAGAGGAGAGGAGAGGAGAGGAGAGGAGAGGAGAGGAGAGGAGAGGAGAGGAGAGGAGAGGAGAGGAGAGATGAGGAGAGGAGAGGAGAGGAGAAAATGGTGTATATTTTCTAAGCTATACATTAATGAGTCTAAGCTTTTCATTCGTCTACAGTGATCAGACACACAGTAGGCATTGTCCTCCACCTGTGCTCTCAGTGTTAACCCATTTCAGTAAGCTCAACCAAGTCAATATGCGCAAACATCTTCCATCCAATCAGAGGAAACACTCTGTAATTGCAATGTTTTTGTTAGTGTGACCATTCACATAATTATTTCGCTAATACCTTATGTTTGAATGTTTAGTCCTAAATTTTTAACATCTTCTATTATTTTTGCAGTCACAGTCAAGAAAAATAACACTAGTTTCAGAAGTCGAATACTATACCATCTCAAAAATATCAGATTCTGTCCAAAAGGATACAAACATACACTCTCTGGCCACTTTACAATTTACTGCAGTTAAACCAATACAACAGATCTGCCACAAACTCTAAACTTAGGATGATTATCATGTTCAACTTTTGTTGACACTGTCATGTGGATTGTTTATTATTGAGGTTATAGTTCGTGATGATGTTGTACTGGACTGAATTATATTGAGATGTATTTCATCCTCATGTTTGTAAATGGTTCAGGCAAAGCATTAGAAACTCCTCTCAAATACACCACAGTCCAATTCAACACCACTGCAAACTGCAGCCAAATAATAAACATATAGTTACATAAATATTGTCCGACTGTCTGGTTTGGGGAGCTCAGACTTGCGTCCCTGCTCTTTGCAGATTAGTGGTTCTGCTGGCTTCTTCAGACCTCCAGCATGCACCGGGGCAGTTTGCAGCCAAGCGTAAAGCAGCTGGGATGAGATTCGGTAACTCTGAATCTGAGGCCATGGTTCTCTGCCAGAAAGGTGGATTGCTCTTTCTGGGCTGGGAGTGAGTTACTGCCTCGAGCTTTCACACCGCCGCGCAGTAACTCGCCACCTCCAGTCATTTTAATGAGGGGAAGGCGGCAGAGGGGAAGCGGTTTCCAACACAGCGGTAGGGGTATTAAGTGTCGAAAGGGGCCAGTTAAGGTGTTTGCTCATCTGATCAGGATCTCTGCTGGGCGCCTCCCATTACAGGTTTTCGTAGGAGTCCTGGAGGTGACCCAGAACATGCTGGAGAGATTATTTATCTTATCTGGCCTTAGAACGCCTTGAGATCCCCCAGGAGAAACTGGAAAATGTTTCTGGGGAGAGGGACGTTTGGAATACCTTGCTTGACCCCGCGACCCGCTCCTGGATAAGCAGATGAAAATGGATGGGTGGAGGTAGAACTTATGGCAGAGCTGCTGCATTGGATCACACTACATTTACATTACACAGGTGTACCTAATAAAGTGGTCACTGAGTGTATGATGGTTTTTAATTATGTTTTACTGTGCGCGATTCATGCAAAATAGTTGTAAAGCATTGTTGGGTGAAAACAAATCATCAGTTACAATGCCGACTTTTTAGAAACTAACAGCCTTGTTTTTGATGGCTGATGAACCTTAATGTCTGTCTGCCTGCTCACAAAGAAACACATACTTTAACCCAAAAAACCTTTAAAACACATGTTGTGATGCTGTCACCCAACAGAAATGACGGCCTACATGTAGTGTCATACAGTGACACAGCATTGTATGGTGTCATGTGCAGCCCGGTATGCTGGTCAGAAATCAGTGGCACAGCACTCTCATGCAGCCTCACAGCTCCACCTGTTGGAGGCAGAGGGTGAAGCTGAAGGGGTCAGAGGTCAGAAGTGACAGAGTGAGTGGTGGAAACGGGGGGAGGGAGAGAGGGTTTGGATTCGAACATACTCCCTGAGCTCCTTCCTCCTCCTCATCCTCCCCTCCAAGCAAGATGAGAGGGGGGGCCCGCGAGGCGTATGCCCTTTTCAATGAAGGGCCGCTCTTCTGTTGCTATGGTAACAGAAGGGGAGGGGAAATAGAAAGAGAGGAAGAGGAGATGTAGTGTGAGATTTGGTGGATAAAGAGGAGAGAATGAAAGAGGGCAGGACCAAGTGGAAATAGGGATAAAAGTACCATAACTGCAAATAAAATTAAAAAAAAATTAACACTGGACAAGTTTAAATCTCTCACACAGACTGTTTATGAAGGTGACAGGGCCAGAGGGGAGCTGTGTGTCCCTCGTGTGATTGTGTGTGTACCTAAGCAGACCAGAGTCAGCAGTCTGTTTCTGTTAGTCTACCTGTCTGCCACTGAAGCAGTCTGCGTCACATCGCGGCCTGTTTGTCTGCAAGTATTAGGGCTAAGGCTCTTACATCATCATGCTGAGCAGAGTCAGGCCACTGCAGTTCAAACGACTGCATTACGCTCAGCTTTGAGCATTAATAGTGTGTCAGCCTGAAGCAGAGTCACATGAATGTCTCAAACTTTCAAGCTGGAAAAGTTCTGAGTGCCTCTTGAACTCCAGCGTTACTTTTGTAGAGAGTCTGTAACATTCTCAGGACTGTGATGCATTGAAGTGTGAATGACAGGGTGTGTGATGGCGCATGGGAGGAGTGTGTGATAGAAAATATTACAGTGTGATGATAATAAATGAGAAAAAATCATGTGTGCAGAGAGATGAAATCCATACCAGGGTGACTCCAGAGAGGACCTCCAGCAAGGAAATTAGGTTGTGTCCATCCCTCAGGTCCTCGTACAGGTCTGTGATGTGCTTCCTCACCTGAGATGAAAAGCAGGAAAGGAAATGAAGGAGGGGGAATGAGCAGAGTAAAGGACGGAGGAAGGACAGGGAGAGAAACAGAAAGAGAAAAAGTTAATCCCACATTCCATCATCTCTCTGTTGACTCAACACTGTTGACATCTGCCAACATGATTGCCCCGCAGCTGACAGGGCTGGTGACAGCGGTTGCCAGGGCCAACAGAGATGAGGCACCAGCTGCGGCCTCTTGTCTCTGTTGCCATGACATCGCCTCCACAATGAGTCGGGTGGGGGTAGGTTGTCACCGGTGGCAACCGCTGCTGACACGGTGACTCAGCAGCCTGATCAGCATCAGTGCTTGTTTTATTTGAAAGTGGGACACTCAGTGACACGGACAGACAGACAGACAGACAGACAGACAGGCAGACAGTGACTGCTTTAGGCAGGAGAGGAATAGAGCTGTGACAAGTGAGAGAACTACTGCAGACGAAAACAGAATACTCAATCTAAATGTAGTTTGTTTCACATTATTTTACCATATTTATTGGGAGCTACTGAATAACAGTTTATATTGCCGGCATAATATGAAAGTTTCTCCATTTTTTATGCGAATTAGATTTAGATATATAACTATCCATAGTTTTTATTTTGTTTATGAGACCCTATTTTCATCGAGACTGAGACTAGAGACTTTGTTCCTCACCTGCATAAATAAACAATATCAAAATGAAAAGTAAAAGAATGAAAACTAATTAACTAAAACCACGCCACACCACAAAAACTGCTCAGGAATGACCTGGGAATGGGACAAAGAGCTCAAGGTGTCGACTTGCTCCCAAATACCCAAGATCCCAATCTGATCAAACATTTGAGGGACATGCTGGTACCCCAGAGGTACCCCCGATCCACGGTGGGTCCTCCTTAGACCGGACTTGGCTCTGACCTGTCAAGGCATGAACACAGGACCTCTGGGGGGTGTCCTATAGTGTCTGGCACCGACACGTCGGCTTGAGATCTTTTGGGTCCCGTGGGTTGTGAAATGGGGTACCAGGACATCCCACAGATGTCTGGGGATTTGGGGAACTTGGAGGCCAAGATTAACTAAGATTAATAATTTCATCACTAAAAATGTTCCATGACTTTTCCAAAACTTTCAGTGATTTCACTAATTCCCTGACTTCTCCATGTCTGAAATATATGATTGCGAATTTCATGACTTTTCCAGGTTTTCAATGACTGTGGGAACCCTGGTTAGAGGTACACTATGAGGGACTGTCGTTTAGTGTTTGTAAACATGTTCGCCAGCTAAAGTGAAAGTGAAAGTAAAAGCCAACACCAAATTCTCATATGGCATGTCGCCTCACTATATTTGTGGGGGTTTATTCGGTGCTGTGTCTCTTGGATGCCTGCTGCTTACTGGTCTGGCACATTGTCGCTACCTTTTTAGAGACCCAGCCTCACCTGTGAGAGTGGGTCATAAGTGATGACTGAGTGGGATTATCTCTGTGTGAGTCTATACATTTTATAGCTACTGTTTTTAGGAAAATCCTGCATAGTTTATTTTCAACATGTTACTGTGGAGTGAGAAGAAAAATGCTAAGTTTATGAAAGAGGATATTATAAAACAGTGTGTAAAAGTAGAGGACAACTGAGTAAGACCTGAGAAAAAAAGGCTCTCTAGCTCTTCTTTTATACTTGACTACTTTACTTTCCAGTTTACCAGTTTTTGAAAGACGACCATTGGGTACCATAAAATAGCTGCACAGCAACATCAGGACATAGCAAAGGAAGAAGTTTGTCTTTCGTAAATAAACTATTTGCTGCTTCATCTGAGAGCAGGCAGAGGAAAGAGAGGGATGTTGGCACGCAACAAAGGTCAAATATCTCTCCTACTCAAAGTGCTTCAAAATTGTTGCTTCAAAAATGCAGATCGTCCACCTAGGCAACCAAGGGCACATGTCCACCTGCATTACAGTGATTTTCCTGCTTCTCTCTGCACCTGCACTGAGAAAAGTTTTGCTGCAGTCCTGGCCTCAGGACAAGAAACTGCACTACCACATTTCACCACAGGAGGGCAAGACAGCCACAAGAGTAGACTGAGAGAGGTCTTCACTTCTCAACAAAGTCGTGATTTACAAAATATTAATTAAAATGCAACAACCATCCTTACACCACTGTAAAAAAAGATGTTCTAAAACGTCCTTTTATACAGAACACAAAGCCTCTGTGTTGTGGCTGAGCTCAGAGCTATAATTGTCTTTGTCTTAAAACTGCAGCTACAAAAGTCACAACATCCCTCCACTCAATAACCCCTTTTCCAACTTCCCCCATCCGTCTTCCTCCTCCTCCCTCATCTGTGTCACTCTCTCACCCCTCTGACATCAGCTGTTTTAAACAGAAGCTGATGGAACAAGTGTTAATTAGATGACAGGAAGAAATGCTGTATCCACCACTGACTGGAAATGAGGTGCTGCTTTTGTCTAAGTGTGTCTCAGTGTGTCAGAGAGCCTGTGCTTGGTTCCGAGACAGTCTGAATGAGTGGATTCCTCTCTGTCGATGACGTGTTTAATAGCAGCTTACTGAAAGTCCACGCTGTGATTTGACATGAAACCAACCCCCTGAAGAATCCACTAATTACCTATAATTTATCTGGACACAGAAGCTGCTACTGACCGCGACAACATTGTTTCTCCTGTAATTACTGGTCCTCTTTCAGTAGAACAAAGACCAACATGTGATTCTTGGTGCATCCGAACCATAAACTCACAGTAGTGTACAGTACAGTTGGGACAAAACATGGAGCATCAAACCCAGCACCAACTAAGCTGCCCATCAAGGGAAACTTTATTTTTGTTTATGTTCCCATGGGAATCCAAAGATGGCCTATCAGAAAGTCCCACTGCATGACACAACAAATCAAATTCTACAGCACACTCCCATGTGTGATACTCCCTGCAGTTAAAAATCAAGTACTACTTCTAAATAAATCCAGTAAGACAGAGTTCAGTCTTGGGACGCGTCGTTGAATTTCAGATCACTATGTGACACCCAGCTGCATCTGTAGATTGTTGATGTGTGTTTTTCTTTTTCCTTTTTTTTTGAACAGGATGTTTGGGTGTGTTGGTGTGTGTCTTCAGGGATGTTGCTCTCAGAGCCAGCTGTGTCTGATGTGCAGTGACGGCAGCTGTCAGATGCCAACGGCACTTGAACAGACTGTCGTATGGAGCTCGTGTTAAGGACCATGCTGACAGCACCTGGGCAACATACTCATGTACTACACACAAATCTGGGTCAGATTTAATTTGGAAATAATTTCAACACTTTAAATAAGGTCAAGTAGCTTCAAATTATGTTTTTAGTCACATATTGGATAAACAGGGTTTGGCAGCCTTTAGAAAGATGGCAGAGTGACTAGTGACAATTATTAAAATGCCAATTAAGGTTGTGTTACGGAGATGCTACTCAATGCAATGTGATTTAATATGATGTGACATGCCTTATCTGGCAAACCCCACATACTGTGTCTGAAATTCCAAGGAGGTTAGAAAATGCAAAACAGTCTACACAAAATTTCACCCAGTTCTGACTGTACAGTTGACGCTTTAGAAAAGTACACCTAACTAGTGTTGCCAAAAGTATCTATTTGTCAACACATCTCAATTCTTAATATTAAAACTCTTTCACTACTAATTTTCTACAGCATCGACTCATTCTCTGTTTTAGTTGTGCTCTAACACAACAAATTGTATGCTCTCGAATGTCAATTTTTTCCCCATTTTATTGAAAATGGTATTGTTAGAAATCCCAGTATTGTGACAGTGCAACACTTAACACACGTGTGATGTTCACACAGACAGTGTTGAGCCAGTGACACTGTTACAGAGCTGCTATACTGCTGCTTTAACTACTGTATTTCCACAATTAAAGGCTGGTATTCCACTCATTTATGGAGCCCTGTAAGCCACAACATTGTGAACAACACAGTCGTGCAAATAAGTCACGATAAAAGTCTTCTTTTAAGAGAAAAAAGGATTCTGTCCACAGAAATGCTGTCAGGGGGCTTTTATTTTGAAACAAAAACAGGAAGTGTTGAGTTAAGTTTTTTTCACGTGTGTGACAGACATAGAAATTGTACCTGAAGTGACAGGTAGTCTGATGTCAGTATGATTATTTTCGTTGAAAATCACACAGGCAGTTTGGCCCAGGCGTAAGGGCCTAAATACCTTGCAGTTTCTCTTCTTTATTTTTTCCTTAACATTTACTACGCCGCATGCTAAAAGCTCTCTTAACATTATTTCAAAAGCAGATACTTATGAACATGAGGTGAAACGTGTTTGCATTGCACTGGAATGGGTGAAAAATTCAAACATTTGAGTTCTTGTACTGTTTGCTCTGTTTAACACACAGTGCGTGACGTTCTGCTCTCTTTAGGCCTAAAGCATGTTTAATTATGAGAGTCAGTGTTCACAGAAACATTTGCTGATGTCTTTGTTGTCTCAAGCCTGGTTTTTGTGTAGCTTTGGCTGCTGCAGCTCATTTAACAACAAAGACAGACAGATTGCATGTAATTAAACATCTTGTTAGCTGACTGAGCTACAGTGTGGCTAACAGTCCTTCATCTTTGTGTCTTACCTCCTCCTGACTTCTTAACACAAAGCCTCTGGATTTGTGCTCACTGTGTCAACACCTGCTGGGTCAAAGTGTGTCACTACATGCCAGCAGGTAGGTTGGAGGCCAGTGTTTGTATAAGTCTGTGTTTGCACTGTACACATGCACACGCACACAGATACACACCTGTCAACACCCTGCACACCTGAGCAGCTAAAAACATACCACACATGACAGACACAGAGCAAACAGGAAACAAGGAGTGATGATGTCACCCAGCCTGACACTGAGGCCACCAGTCTGTCTTTGTCTCCATCTTTTTATCTTTTCTTTAACGTTCCTTCTTTTTGTCTCATGAGTTTATTTTCTGTTCAGTCTTCCTGTCTTTATCTTCCCTCCCTCTTAGCCTCAGTTGTGTTTTCTCTGTTAGTGTTTGTCTGTAAATCCCTGCTGATAGGGCGGAGGTTTGTAGACTCAACAGCCCTGGCAAAGAGTCAATACATGACATAGAACACAGAACTATTTCACCCAGCTCTCAATTCAAGAACAGTGTTGGGACACAGTCGCCTTTAGAAATATTCTTCTTCTGTAGCAACACATTTTCATCTAACAGCAGCAGATATTTCAACAGATGAGACAAGAAGTGTTTCTCCTCCTTCACATGTTATCCATGTTTTTACCTCATCCTCGCACCTCCACCCAACCTGTCCTCTGTCTCAACCTCAATCCCTCCTTCCTCCCTTCCTCCTACGACAGTTAAGGTTAGCACTCTCTTTAATAGTTACAGTCTAACTCTGTGACCTCTGTGCTAATCTAATGGCTTGCAGGTGTGTGTCTCTGTGAATAAATAAAAAGAAGGGAGACAAAGTGTGAGGGAACAGCAGTTGTTCACGCTGCATTATGACACCTCTCTTTCTCAAAATGTTAACTAGCTCCATTTTTTCTTTTTGAGACATATCTGTTCATTTTTTGGGTGTTTCTAGGAATTTTTTTTTTTACCATTTTTTTGTTCAAAACCATTGAAATTTAACAGTTTTATCTGTAACTCTACAGGCAAAAATGCAAATACATTAAATTTAAAATGGTATTAATCAGGAGATCTGCAAGTCCTCTCTTTTGAGACAAGTTAGCGTTCAGTATTAGAAATTAAATGTCCAAAACAATTAATCAAAATCTAAAATCTTAAAAACTACTACTACAAATCAAAGTCAATGTTTCACTACTCTCATTTTTTCTTCCTTTCATGTAGCTTTTATTTTACGTATCAATTAATCTGCAGATTATTTTCCTGATCAATAGAAATTAGAAGTGTCATAAAAAAATATGAAAAACACGGCTGGGTACTTCGAGGAGAATTTAATATAACAGTATTTTTTCTGTTGGTGCTTTCACAAAATATTTACACAAGACTTTTTGATAAATCACCAGTAATTTGGATATAATGGCTAAACTGGTAAAGGAAAATAATAGAACAGGTAGAACAGTCTGATAAATTCAGAAAATTAAAACCCATTACTGTAATGCAGCCTTTAAAAACCAGGAAAGACAACACTCACAGTATAACAATATCCAAAATCTCGATGATATCTAGTCACATTAATCAGTATTTATATAATATTGAAATATTGCCCAGCCGCAGCAAAAAATGTCTATTACCATTTCTCAAAGCCCAAGTAAGTCCACTTATTCAAATTATCTGCTTGGTTCAAACAACAGTCCAAAAAGATATGAATTTTACAATCATAGAAAACAAAACAAAAATAGTAAATATTCTCATATTTGAGTGGCTGGAACAAAATTAATTTGGGCATTTTTGCTTAAGAAATTACCTAAATGATTGATCTGTTGCCAATTAATTTTCTGCTGATCAACTAGTCAATTAATCAATCAATCATCTGCTGTCATTCAATAGAAAACACACAAAAGCAGTAAAACCGTAACATCCTGTTACAGATGAATGGGAGTTGTATTTCCAGCAGTGAAAAACCATCCTGTCTCTCCGCCTGCTGCTCTCACTCTCCATCTCTGACCTACATTTACAGTCAGTGGTTGGTGTGGCAGTGCCAGCTGATATAGAGTTACATTCACAGGCTGGGCACTGTGACGACAGGCGCTCCAGAGTTATGGGGTCAGACAGACGCAGCTTCATTCCCGGGTCATGTGACAGAAATACCCTGCATTCTCCTTTTCCTCAGAGTCCTTACCGCCTATGTGTGCATGTGTATGTGTGTGCATACTGTACTTTATGGATGTGATAGAAAGGGCATGCATGTGCAGATGTGACAGTATGCACACATGTAAGCAGCACAGGCAGCTGTCTGGGGCCTATAAATGAGACACGTACTGTAAATAGCTAATAGTTAAAACAGAGATAATTATTAATGTTTTCCTTTCCCTTCATTACCTTCTATTTCCTCTACTGTAAGTGTTTGATTCAGCATAGAGCATTTTAACTTGTTTTGATATGATTTGAAGGTTGTCAGGTATTATCGTGCATTGCTCCTCACTGTGAAGGGAAGAACTGTAGACCTTACTTATTTATGAGTGTTTTTAAACAGTCAGCGATCGAGACTTTATGCAGCTGCTCATTGAGATTTAATTTGTTCACTTGTTTCTTTATTGATGCCTTCAAATGCAGCAATCACATTCAGGATCCTGGTGAGGCAAAGACAGTCTGCCAATCTATAATTTAATAATCTGCATTCCAGTAAACATTTCTGAATTCACTATTAAATATTTATTCAACACCCACATTTACTTTATTTACCGCTTTGCTTTCGCTGCTAAACATAATCCGAGTGGCTGGACAGAGGGAAACGGTTTAACAAGCTGTAACGTTAGAGCCATTACCACTAGTGATAAAGTAAACAGGCAGAGTGATGCAGACAGGCAGCAGACTGCTCAGACAAGGCCACATTAACGCTGGTCAGCACACACAGGACTGATGAAACCACACTGTCTCTACTTAGAGAAATGGAAGGAGAAGACCAGTAACATTTATTTTTCTAAAATAAAAAAAAAGACATCACAAATATTAACCATAACTGCTTGATGAAGCGAGCATTCTGCTAAAAGTGATGCTAAAGTAATACCTAAGGTAGAGGAAGAAGATGGGGATATGTCGAAAATTGGATTTGTTTTCCCCCATAAGATGTATTTTTCTGTTGCTTTGTGATACAGCAGCAGAAGGAGTGAGTCGGGCAATAAAGTTCATCCCAACCAGGTTACCGGGACGCGTAGAGGGGCTTTTTCTGAGGCTATTTTTATGCTCATGCTAGATTTAAGACGTGCAGTCCAGATCCTTTACGACCTGAAACTGTTCGCTTCATTGATTTTCAAATAAATGCTATTGTAGAAGATAAAGGAGGTCACATTTTCAAATACTGCACATGAAATATAACAGTATATTAAGCCCACCTTGACCCAAGATCAAGTTTATAGTTTGTTTGTTTGATTCGTGCTGGGGTGAGGTAATACAATTAAGTTTAAAGGAACAATTAATCTAAAATCCCAAATATATATTGTTCCTTTTTACCTGCAGTGCTATTTATCAATCTAGGTCATTTTGGTGTGAGTTGCTGATTGTTGGAGATATCGGCCATAAAGACAGTCTGCTCTGTCTGTAATATAATGAAACTAGATGGCACTCGGCTTGTGGTGCTTAAAAAAAAAATCAGCAGCAATGTCTCTCTCAGAAATCATGACCCAGTTACTCAAGATAATCCACAGACCTTGTTGTGAGCAGTTTCATGTAGGAACTGTTTTCTTTCTACCAAACTATATCCAGATAACCACACAGAGGCAAGTGTGCATCTACTGTTTGCAAACGTTACAGCTGAGCCAAGACGGGTGCCATTTTGAGGTGAATTGTCCTTTAAAATCGTATGTCTGTTGGAGATAAGATGATAAAATCCAACAACAATCCTTCAGCATATAATATAACATATTAAAATAAGCATTCCCACAAAGGCAAAACCTGGACAGTGAACTCAGTGACACATACCTTGATGAGATGCTTGTTGACCCATTTTGTGAAGGTTTTCTTCTGCACCCTGTCCCGCTCATCTGGAGGAAAAGAAACACAGAGAAAGGAGGGAGGTTAATTACATAATCCAAATCCAGCATGATTGCTGCAGCCAACGTGGTTACTCCACTGTGTTATGTAGATGACAAGGTCACGCACACAAATGCACACACACACACACATATATACAAGTCCAGCTCAGAGGAGAACAGCAGTGAACTTAAACACTCCCCACAGGCATGGATTGTATTGATTTGTGGATAACGACTGGAGAGGGTTACTACAGGCATGTTGCTGTTCTCTGCTCACACACACACATACACACGCAAAGTCACACACACACTTACACTTAGCGACTTAGTTGCTGCTTGTATTGGATTACCCCCTCTAAGCCTTTTTGTTAACCCACACTTTCATTTTATAAACTTAATAAACAACACATAAAGTGTAACTGGATACCACTCACACATTAGTGCACACATGTATGTTCACAACAGTCTTCCTCTGTTAACTGTTACTTATCTTCCTCACCACTGATGTAAAGCAGTATAACAGCTGATGTAATGAGAAACACTTCAAGAAACTGTGAAGGTTCTTTGAGTTCATGGACTCAGGGTCCTGCAGATAAGATCCTCCGTAACTACAAACATGACCTCTCGTAAAATCTTAAACAGCTCTATCTTTATGTTGAACTTAGATGACATCATCCTGAGTAAACTGCTGTAAAATGAAACCATCTAATGATTCAACCATTCTCTCAGTTTCTGTCTGTCTCTACAGTCTTTGACTGAAGTGTGATCTGCAGCCAGGCAGACCTCCAGCCTGCGTCCTCCGCAGGCCAGAGGAGTGAAGCAGCCAGGCCAGGAATAGAGCCTGATGCTGAGCCACAACTGCGTTATCTTCCCTCCTAACCACCACCACCTCCTCCTCCTCCTCTTCCTCCTCCACACTGATGGAGCCTTTCTTCCTCTCCAGCCTCTCTCTGCTCGTATCAGTCTGTCTGAGAGAAAACACAGACCAGAGACAGACTCTCTTTTTCCCTTCCCGCCATTCTCTTAAATATCTAACTTCCTGCTGGAGGGATAGTCAAACATCCTTTCTACAGAATTCAACAAAGTTCATAAAAGAAAGGCCTTTACAGTTTCTTGGAGTTTTTGATCAACAGATTTGAGTCAGATTTCTTTCAGCTTCTCACTGGTGAGGATTTGCTGCTTTGTGCATTATGTAATAACACACTGAATATTTTTGTGTTTTTGAATTTTTGTCAAACAAAACAAGACAGTTGAAAACATTGCTGTGGGCTTAGAGAACCTGTGATGAACATTTTACACTTTTTGGACATTTTACAGTCCAAACGGTTAATGGATTATTACAAAAAATCAAAGATGAATCGATAATGGAAAGAAATGTTAGTTGCAGCCCTACAAGACGCTGCTATATATTACACATTAAAAAATCTAACAAGGCAACTTCAGGTGACATATAGACAGAGGGGAATAAATAACATATCAGCAGAAATATAAATGTAGCATAATGTTTCTCCAATGTCTCTGATGGTCAGCACATAGAACCTAAGGTCAAACAAAAATCTGTAATTCTGCAGACATAAATCTTGATGAGTATTTTTAAGTAGGTGTTGTAGGTTGTAGGTGTCTGAAGTATTTTCCAGGATCTTCTCAGTAACACAATTTAAGTTCCAGCTGTTACTGAACATAGCCTCAGTTATTTGATATCAGTAAAATATTCACTCCAATAGTTACAAATGTAGGTAAAACAAAAACATGATAAAATAATACTCATATCAAGACGAGCGCACACACTCTGCAGCTCAATGACAGAAGAGTATTTTCCCTCCAGTTTGTCAAACAGCCAATCAGGGAACAGTCGGCTGCAGGTACTTCCCCTGCTGTCGGTTGTTTATCAGTTTCCATGGAGAAACTGTACGAGAGGGCAGCCATGAGGAGAGATAAACGGTATCACTTCCTCCTTCACATATCTTTCTGTCTTTCTCACCCACACCTATAAAAACACTACACACAGACACACCCACACAGCCTCTAAACAGCTCTGACACCTTCCTCTGTCAAGCTCCAAAAGTAGAAAGGATTTCCAAAGAGGAAATTCGAATTAAGGGTTTAGTAGGTCAAATATCTGGACTGGATAAAACTCAAGGTCAGTTCCAACACTGCATAACACACACACACTCAGAGAGTCACAGAGTTTACACAAAGGGCAAGCCCCCCCAGGCAAAGAACCCATATTTCAACATGCTGTTGCAAAATAGTTTCACCACTTCAACACGCCTTGATTCCCAAACCTGCCGGGGAAGCTCAGCTAGTCAGCCCAGCGAAAACACTAAGGCTATAAAGTCACACACATGTATATCGGTCACACGCTGCACTAAACACTGCACCTGTGAAGCCTTATCAGGTTCATTTAGGTGTGGTAATTTAGTCATAAATCAATCGTGTGTGGAACATTATTATTTTCCAACTGGAGAGATGAGAGGAGTCGAGGTTTGTGAGTGACAGCTACAGAAAGGCGCTCATTCATCTACAGAGGAGGGCATTGTTAAGATGTACACACCCCCTTCCATGCTGTCCAAACACAACAAAACACACACACATATAGATGTCCTACCCTTTACCCTGACGCACACAATGATTAATAGAGACCACATTTAGCATAACTTTTGTCACGGGCATGTGTACAAACAGGAACTGTTCAAACACACAGGGAAACACGTGCTGACAGCAGCCACTCTGCACACTGGCAGCATGTAAACAACTGCTAAACTATGGGCACGTACACACACATGTTGGGATACACACTGACCTGCACAGCACATGAGCGAGTACAGGTGAGCGTTGAGTTGACATTCATTCCTGTAGTCGTGCCACATCATCATCCACAGCTCTAATGTTTGTTCTCTTCCTCTAATCACAGCTTCATTTGATGCTAACGGTGCAAATAATCCAAGACAGAAGTCAGATAAATATAGCAGTGAGACGTCAAGCTGCTTCCACGTATCCAGAAGCTGCCGGGTGAGTGTGAGCTACCAGGAGAGTGCCGGCAGGTACAACCAGTTTGAGGAGTCTGTACTCTTCACTCTCTCTTGGTTGAATCTGTCTGCGGTTCACCCTTTCCCTCTTTCCTCGATCCTTGTGGTCGCTGCCATGTCAGCCTTCTCCCTCAGTCCCACACACGCTCTCTCCCCGGTAGCAGTTGCTCTCACACGTGGGTGTCAAAGTCAGCGGCAGCTCCTCCCACACAGTCCAAAAAGGACTGCGTCCCCTCCCTCTCTGTTTACTCCCTCTTTGTACTTCCTCACCAGGCAGTGGCACTCTCTGTCTCTCTCTGTCACTTATTCTCTTGCTCGCTCGCTCTCTGTTTCCTGCCCACAACAGACGGTCTGTGCTCAGACTGCAGCTGACGGTGGCTCTGTGGAGCTGCAGGGGTGCTCGCTCTGTTTATCTTTTCTCTGCTTTCTTTCCCTCCCTCTGCGAAGGTAAGCAACTCTCTATCCAGAGGGAGAATTTCTCATTTTTATTTTCTCTTTTTCAGTTGACGTCCTGTGAAGGACAATAGCTGCTGAGTAAATTCACATTTTCAGTTAACAGTTAGATGCTGCGTTCTGTTTTTGTCACAGAGCAGAACCTGGAGGAAAAGCAGACAGAGGGAGTTTGTATGCATCCTGCAGAGAGCTTCCTATAAAAGCAAAAAATGCTGTTTAAATCCCAGACATATCCATTAGGGATGATATAATCCACTCAAGTATTTACATGCCACAAAAAAGACAAAAGCATCCCAAAACATACAAGCATGGCTTGCTCTGCCACACTATGCAAACATACTCTCTTCTTGTTGAAGCTGACAAAAGCCAGATGCAGCAGTTCAGTGATATTGCTATTTCCTTTCCTTCTCTCCTGCTCCTTCTCTCATGTTTCCTTTCCTTAAGAGGCTCTTTTGCAAAGCAGTCAACAGTCCTGAGGCTTTTCAGCTCCTAGCAATGAGAGCTCAGTCGCTTTGTGAGGAAAACAGAGGGGGAGACTGTGACTTGGGCAGAAATAGACTTTGCTCTCATCAAGAGAGGCCTGGCCGATTTGTGACGTCGTTTAACTTAATATTGAAAGAAAAACCAGCCCGTGCAGAGTCATTTATCCCATTAGTGCATGTGTCTTGTGTGTGGACAACCGAGATGGGAGATGACGATGGAGTGCATAATGAAGGCTGGTCATATTTCTGGCCACGGTCCAGACTTGTGCTTCTCAGGCAGGCATAATAAGCAGTCGGCAGTGAATGAGAGGCCTCCAGCAGCCTTTAACTCCCACTGCCTGGTGCTGAACACATCATCCAATCATGACGAGACGATCCCCTGTCCAGATCTGCTTCCTCTCCCAGCTGACAGCCTGAACTCAAATTTTTATGAAACCGCTTTCTTCCCATCTTACTTGCTTGTACAGTCTCTCAAAATAGCTCTGCTGTACCAGACAGCACAGACGCAGTTTTGAATAATTTCTGCTCTGTCGTGTGTCTTTAAAAAAAGAGAAAGAGTCCAGAATCAGCAGCGTGGAAGCAATGAGTCTGCACAGGATAAAAGCTCAACCATGTCGTCAGAGGTAAACAACAGCTCTCAGAAGGTCATGTGACCTGGCGAGGAGTCAGGAAGTGAGCAAAGACCTCATTAGGGCGAAGGCTGATATAACAGCAGCTCCTGACTCTTGAAGCAGGTGTACCACTCTGTATAGTTGCACACACACCTGACCAGGCGAGATGGTGATTCACACTCTCACAGTCACAACAAGCTTAGACAGAGTAACACAAGCTCCTCCTCTTCCTCTGTGTCCTCCACCTGCAACGTCACTCCTTCATCTCCATCCCTCCTTATTTTACGTCCTCTTCTTCTTTGCTCCCTCGTAGTGTCACATTCTCCTTTCCTCTGTTCCTTCACAGTGACGCTCTCCTCTTTCCATCTCTAAGGGACCATCCACACTAAAAATACCAGACAGAGCTTATGCCTCTAATACCACGCAGTGTGCTTATCCCTCGCTCCCTCCTTCTCCCCCGTTATCACCTCTAATCTCCCTCGCTCTCCCTCTCTGTTTCCCTGTCTTCCAGTGTTTCCGGCTTTTCTCCTCTTGTGATTCGATTGTGGAGGGGATGTTACCAAGTCTCCTCCATTAGTGCATCATGTCATCTTTCCTTCTTTCACTTTCCCTTTCACTTTCCCTTTCAGTTTCTCTTTCAGTCAGGCCAGCTCCCAGGGTTCATTTATCCTCCTCCTCCTTCTCTCTGGTGATACTCAAAGGCTGGCAGCAGCCTCCACCCCCTCTTTTTCCATCTCATTCTTTCTTTCTGCTTCTTATCCCATTTCTCTCTCCTTTAGCTACGAATGTTGAATGCTAACTGTTTGTATAGCCAGACAAGGTCACTCTCTGCAAATCAGCTGACTGGAGGAAGCAGGAAGATGCTCTCAAAAGAGCAGAATTTAATCTAATTAACCAAACTTTCTCTCCTTCTGCTTACATCCCAATTACAGACTAACCAGCTGTCCAGTTAGCCTAGCTAGCCCTGTCATCAGATTGAGATCAGACTCAATCTGCCCTCCTGTGGCCACAAAGAGAAACACTTCCCATTAGAGAAATCCCTGAACAGCAATACTACATTATCTACAAGAAATTTAAGTATGAGGTCATCAGCAAGGTTTCTTCATGCAAAACTAACCCAAAAATGACCAACAAGCAGGTAAATTCCATATATCTAAAGACAAAGCAAATCCAAAGTGCATGTTAATAATTAAAGGTGATTCAGGGTCAGTGGGCTTTATTGCTGCCGCACATCTAAATAAAGATTTCATCTGTCCTGTTCAGGGGTCATCACATCAAACCAGACGTGGCCTCCACTTCCTTTCATTTCAGTGCATTTATTTGATCAGAGACATTGACATTTTCCTGGTCATTTTGCTTGTTTATTTGTTGTGTTTCAGTAATCTAATAAAATTTGATAAAACAAATTCCTTACAAGATTGCCCTGTTTTTATGAGCCATTTATCATTCTAATCAGCAGCACCCTCTGGTCTGTCACTTGATTTACAACCACTGATACTATATTATTAAACAGGCTACACTGTGCTCTACACCCAGAGAGCTTAAGGCTTTGCAATTTCAAAGAAAGCGTGAACCACCACGATTAACATGTTGTGTCATCTCCAAACCACATAATGTAAATTTATACTTTAACGCTGCTGCACAGCCACACACCCTACCACTGCGAACGTTTCTGTTTCCTGTGATGAGCAAACTAAAAGTGCGATCACTGAGTGACCACACACACACGCACGCACAGCATTTCTGTCACACATGAGTGGCTCGTCTAGAGTCTAGAGACAAGATCAAACAGGCGGGTAAACATTTGAGTCAGGCTTTCCGCTTCAGTAACATCTTGCCTCACTCCAATCTCAAAATCACTCACATGGACACGTCCCTAAAACCACACACTCGTTATAAAAAAGATGCACGCTAAGAGTTGAATTCATTGGTGTTATTGGTGTTAGGTTTCTGTGAGGGTCCAAGGACAGAGGGATGTCATGTGCTGTGAAGCCCTCGCAAACGAATTGTGATATGTGATATTTAGGCTTTATGAATAAGACTGAATTAAAACTGAATTGAGCTAATATCAGAATCAATTAATCAGTTTGAGTATTTTTTAAAGTCATAATTCTCTGATTACAGCTTCCTAAATGTTTATATTTTCTGACTCCTTCCCTCCTCTATGACAGTAAACTGTAAATCTTTGAAAAGTGGTCAAAACAAGACATTTGAGGACGTCATCTTGGGCTTTAGAAAACACTGTTCACATTTTTCACAATTTTCTGCATTTTTTAGACCAAAAAAAATGATTAGGAACCAACATCCTTCTGAAACTGGTATTCTTATCTGTAAGTGAAGTATAATAGGCACAGCATGCACAACTGAACATACATGTGGACAGCATCTAAGACTCCTGTGTTGTAGTAGGAAACAGTAAAAATATAAGTAATACATTTACCAAAAATTTGCACATTCCTGCACAAAACTGTACAGCTCTTTCATTTTAAAATATTTATTGTACATATTTTCATAGCATATTCCTATTCTACAGTGTGTTTCTTGACTCTGCAGTACTTGCTTTTCATTTTTATTTTCTCTTGCACCAAAACATTAGGGCAAATTCCTACTCTGCAAAAAACTGGATTCTGATTCTGCAAAGGCGGTGAAAGCATGACAAGGAAGAAGTGATTCACCTATATCTTTCAGGCCCACAGAGAGCAAGTGCACACAACTGATTTGGGGTTAAGCATCACTTTAATACGAGGAAAAAAACAGTTTCTTCCTATAACTGTACTGTTTGTTCTATTATTGATCCAGGGACATTTTTACATACTTTTTGGGGACTGCCCTCTTCTTGCTACTTTTTGGAAATTTAGTGATTCTTTATCCGATTTGACTGGCTTGAGCTATGATACCAATCCATCCGTCTGCTAAATGTCAATTCATCCTCTACTCTTAATCTACGTAGGCAGTTGTTTGTGGGCTTTACAGCTGCAAATCTTTCAAATATGGTTCACTCCAAGTCTCTCTTGTTGGATTCTGGTCTTGAATAAAATACTAAACTTAGAATGTACAACAGCTTAGATAAATAGAGCGAGCTCTTAGACAGTAGGGACCCTCTTTTTGTTGTTGTGGCCAAAAAGACAATGACCATTAGATCAGAAATAAAAGAAAAAGGTCATTAAAATGTGTGATAATTTCTTGGGTTTTTATATTTGTTACTCTCGTTAAATTCTCATTAAATCTCCCTTAAATTGTATTTGCTCTCTTCCCTGTCTCTAATTTGTTTCAAAGCTGTACTATTCTTTTGGAGCTCTTCATCACTTTGACATGTTCTCCCTTTCACAGCTCTCTAGTCTCTCTTCACATCACTGTTGCATCCAGTTTGCTCGGAGTATTGATGGACCTCATTGATCTGCAATGTTATGTGATGCCAGATATTTCTCCCCTGGTGAATCCAAGCCAACGGTTACATTTGGATAAAATTAGAAACATGTCCCAAACCAATATGACTAAGCTAGAATTCAGCTGAGTTATTCCAGTGCTGGGTGACACTGTAGATGCATTACCAGCAGCTACTAAGCAAAGGCATAAAGGTCAGATAAACATCATGTCAAAATGGTTTCAACACAACAGGCTGTTGCATAATGAATATTTGTATCAGGCTTTAAACAAGTTATTAGTTCTAAGGCTAAACTAAAAAAGCCAACTGGAATTTGTTTAATGCTGCAAAAATGTGGTGTTACATCAGTGTTTAACATTAGCAATGAATAATTAGACACATGACTAAACTCAGCAGCTTACTGGCAGCACAGCAGCTCGTTGTTTGGTGTAAAGCATGTAGTTAAAAAAAACAAGACGTAGCTGGCCACATAAGCAGCCACACAAAGACTGCAGTCTGCAGGTTGAATTACATAGATGTGACTATATGATTCAGTAGCTCACAAAATATACCAGCCTTTCTCTACAAAAGAGCCAAATATGGAAAACTCTGCTCCTCTGACTCATGCAGATGAGATACAGCAATCAAGTCCTGCTGCACAAAAGGATAAGACAGAGTCTCACTGTAACGGGAGGTGAAACAGGAGAGTGCTATATGCTCTTTACAGCACAAGCCGCTTTACATTCCACTCAAACTAAAATAGAAAACATGAGGTGACATCCTACTGCAAGCTGGAAAAGCTTTAGCATCATGCTAACTACTGTGCAAATGATTTTAAAAGCTGTGCAGATGCCGAGCTAAATGCTAGGTTCATGCAGTGATTTAAATGGACACATGCTAACAGATAAGTGAAGCTATCCACTGCAAAAACGACACAACAGAAGGGGTGGAGCCTAAATTGGAAGCACATGGAGCTCATGTCACATCTTCCTTTACTCTATACAAAGAAGAGATAAATCATAAAAGTGACAGAGAAGGGAAGAGAGGAGCAGTAAAAAAGGAAACAGGAAGAAAACAGTTTCGCTTATCCTTCTGTCTCAGCAACAGTTGGACAGGAACAGTAAAAGTTACCTCGTTCAAAAGTGGGTGCCTGCTGACGACGGCGACGACGGTAAAACCAAAATCCAGCTGCTGTCAAGAAGTGAAAAGTCACCACCAGGATGGGTGTAATGACTGTGGGGTCTGTTAGAAAGTCCATCTTAACTCACCCACCGACAAAATGACAAGATATGCTCCCTAAAAAAATGTCAGGGAGCTCCACAAGCTACAAATAAATGTCAATAGACTAACCAACAACAAAAGTTACTGCTGCAGGCTTCCACGAAACATCCAAAAAGTCAAGTCCATAAAAGAGAGATTTTACAGCAGGTTTGTAAATGTCAACAGAATCACAAGGATCTCTCTTCTCCTTTCACTTCTTCTGTTTTGACACAAGACAAAAGCAATCTTCTCATCCTTTCTCCAGCATCTCTCTTACTTTCAGCACATAACCACTGCAGCTAATAACTTCTCTGAGTTCTTCTCTCCATTCAGATGCCCTCCCTCTTTCCCCCCATGCCTCTCTCTCTCTCTCTCTCTTTCTCACTCTGTCTCAACCTCGCTCGCTCTCTGACACTCTAACAGTGAATTCCATTCCCCTGAAACAAGCGACCAGACTGTGGCCGTTGCTGAGCGCACCGTTAGAAAACCGGTAAATAAATGAAATGGGACTAAACAGACGGAAATGTGCACTGTATGTGTGTGTGTGTGTGTGTGTGTGTGTGTGTGTGTGGTTGCCTCACAGTCTCGGAAGAAAACCACACGGGAGGTACCCACATGCTCTTCTTCCTGTGTGCGAATTTCTATTTCAGCATGTTAAAGGACATTTTATGTTTGTATGTGATCGTAACTTTTTCTGTATTTAAATGCACACGTTGCGTTTTCATGTGGTCATATGTGCGTACACACTGTTAGCAGTTAATGGAAGGTGTGTGCATGTATGTCTTGGGGGAAAAAGTGTGTGTGTTTGTGTTTACCTCTGTTGCTATGAGTGAGCAATGCATCCTGGCTGTGATATTTATTCTCTGCTATCTTTGAATGATGTCTGCTGACTGCTGATGGCGTGTCCGAAAGATTCAGACAGAGGAGTCGATCAAACCAAGGTGATCATAGTGTGTGTGTGTGTGTGTGTGTGTGTGTGTGTGTGTGTGTGTATTACACATGTTAGACCCAGAGACATTACGGTGTGATTCAGCATGATTCAGGCTACAGACTGGAAGGCGGGGGGTCCTCGGGTTACTCTCACCTCGCAGAGAATCGTGTGCCTGTTAATGTGTGTGGTCACGTTATCAACTCAGCTCTGAAAAGCCACTGACATTTTAGTCCTAGCAACCTCCAGTCACAACAATACACAACCACAATCAATCTGACGACGTTTCGCTGTTGTCAGGGGAGAAATCTGGGCGCCAAACTAAATTTAATTCAAGTGCTACATGCTGCAATTTGAGCCACTGTTTAACCCTGATACTTTACTTTCAAAAAAAGTTTGTTAATTTTAGAATTGCATGAGTTTCACCAAAGAACAACAATAATATTATTCTGACAGTAATAATGCAGCATTTCGTCACATATAATTAATAAAGGCAGATATATGTAGAAGGCAGAGTTTCTTTCCTTTTAGTCATTTCCTTATCACCACAATTATCAGACAGCATGAGGTAATGGAGACGTGATCCTGATACCAGCTGTTAATCTGGTGCTTTCCACCACTGAGACATACTGAGGCTCCCTTTGCAACAGAACTGCATTACCCAGAATTATCTCTGTCCTAAAATTACCTCTGTACCTCATAAAGCCATGACAACTTGGGATCGAAACATTGCACTTTTTCTAAATGTCCTTTCTGCCATAGCATTAGCAAATATTACAACAACACAATACCTTATTTGAGCACTGTGTACATCAATTAAAAGCATTAAAAGAGAATTAACATGACAAATGACAAACTGTGATTGATGTAGAGAAAACAGGAAGTTAAAAGTGAGAGAAGGCTGAAGAGGAAATTTAGCAACCACATGTCTCTTGTGGTCAGGAGTGTGTTGCTGCCACTGTGGGGCAGAAGAGACCAACATGTGTGTATTGGGCTGCACGACTGAACACTCAAACCACTGACAGCAAGACCAGTGTCACATTTAGCACCCTGAAACCGCCAATCTCTGACAGCAGTTTGCTATGATCAACTTCATACTGACAGAGTACCACAGTTTATTTGTTTAGTTTAACACTTTAACCACAGTTTTACCACATTCCTCAAAAAGAAGAAGCTACATTTACTTTCTTTAATAACTGATTTTAGTTTTATCTATATTTGATTTATATACTTTATATATATATACATATCACTATCAAGTGTTTCATCACCCCCAGACACACAAAACTCAGCATACCACACAACCACATACATATTACAATCGCTTCAAAAACACAAATCACTCACATGTAAAGAGACATTTCATCTGTGTATTTCTTCCTCCCACATTCACAGACTCTAAACTGTTACACAGGCTGAGTTTAAGGCTGCCATTGTGCATGCATGCTCCTCTGTGCATGGCTTTGCATGTCAGCTTTCAGGGTCAAGAGGTCAGGGGTACAATCTCATGTCCCCTCTCTGCATGAAATGCTGTGTCTAGGAACTTTATTCACATACACACACACACACACACACACACACACACACACACACACACACACACACACACACACATGCATAGAGAGAAAGAGATGCAACTGGGGTGTAACAAAGCCTCGGGATGATGTCAGACTACAGTATAAGCTTGACACAAGAGGGAGGAAAGAGAAGAAGAAAGATGGATAGAAGAGTGTGGAAAGCATCAAGGGAGATGGAGAGAGGAACTACAGTGAGGCTTGGTGTCGTATTGGCCGATTGTATTAGGAAGTGAATGACCCTTTTCATTCAGATAACACAGAGAGAAATCTCACACTCACTGCCACACACACTAAAAAAAAGACACTCACAAGAGCACACTCAGCCTTTTGTGACCGATGTGGAGTCTCAGTACTGTCTCTGCTTTCACTATATTAGCATAGTATAACTCATCTGATGCTAACCCTCAAAGCTCAGACATTTAGCCTCACTGGGCCAGAGGAGGAAATTAAATTGTTCTGCATATGTCTCATATTTGCCTTCATGTTGCTCTCTCGCGTATTTTAAATGCAGCAGCTTGTCATGTCTCCGGTCTCTACCTCCCCCAGTACAGCTCAGTTCTACCAGTCAGCATCCTTTACATAGATAGCCAGGATGCCAGCAAGGTCACCCTGACACACACAGAAGTATGCAAACACACAGACGCACACACACACACAGAAATATGCTGTTCATTTGTGCACAGAATTGCTGCCCTGTGCTTTCACATGATAGTGCTGTAACACATGCAGAGAGAGATGAGTGCAGGCAGAGCCATAAACTATATCAGCATATGGAAATATAGACTGCAGGCTGACCACAGAGAAGAGCAACACAAACTGAAGAGCTGGGTACAGGCAGAATAATCATAAAACCATAACCCTATTGTTCCTGGGATCATTTTCCTTTCCTCCTCTAAATAATATAAAGGAAACATGTCTAGTGTCACGAGGACATGAGACAGCATTTACATTTCAATTTATTCATCAGGCTTTTATTCAAAGCAAGTTACAAGGTGTTGGCCAGGGCAAAGTCTCTTGTGACACAGCACCCAACATTTACAAACCTTTAACATTAGGGTCTGACGTCACATCTAAATTCAGTTTGATAATTCATTAATCACTTAAAGGTCCACTGTGTAGGGTTTAGTGGAAGAATCATCCTGTCTTTTATTACCTTAGAATGAGTCATATCTACATAGGGAGTGGGTCCCTTTTCCACACAGTCCACCATGTTATTCTACAGAAGCCTGAAATGGACAATCCAAACACTGGCTCTAGATGGGGCAATCTGTGTTTTTTAAATCAGCCAACGTGGTTATTCGACATGCTTGGCACACGGGAGAAGTTTTAGTTGGTTGCAAGCTGCAGCCTCGCTGCTGGTTGCCACCAAATCCTATGTAATGAAATTTTAAGTCCAGCAAAAATGCCAACAATTTGATGGCTCCTGTTTCTCCAGTGTGACAAATTGGTGTTTTTCCATGCCTTAACATTATGGTTAAGTTTAGTATATGACATGGCATAGTTTTGGCAACACATCACCACTCTAGGAAACAGTAACCAGACCAAATGACCAACATTAATCTAGAAACCAAAATGTGTCCAAGTACAGAATATTGAAAACTGTTGAGTACTGAAAGCAGGTATGAATGTTTGGTTAGTTTCTTAGTTTTGTTTATCAGATATTTCCTGATTTAAATCATAATTTTTCAACAGTGTTAGACAGTGTTGTTTTGTGTTGAAACAAAATGAAACACTGATGCATAATGTTTGACTTATTTGTGAAACAAAAAAGGACTTTGTAAAAAGAATTCTGTTCATCAAAGTGAGGTATAAAAAAATCTTTTTGGTATTAGTACAACAATTCAGATGTCGTACTGGCACCAGTATCAAAACGTTCATACAATATTCAGCTCTATGCATCATCCCAGCTGTGTAAGAACCATCATGCAAACTGCAGGAGGAAACAGGAACAAATATGTTGTTGAGGGGCAGAAGGGAGGATGAGCAGCAAGGGCAGGATGAGGAAAAGGACAGTCACATTAGCAGAGTGATGAATCCTGTAACCTTGAACTATGATGTCTGCATAGCTACGATAAAAATTAGGGCTCGCCATCTCTTCCTCTCTTGCTCACTTCCTCTAACAAAGTCCCATCTGCCAGACTGAACTCAATCACCTCCTGCTTCTACCTGTGCAAGCAGCTTCCAATAACCAACCCCAAACTCTGTAACCGCCAGTCTTTTTGCATCATAACAAAGCTGTGATAGCTCTGTGTTAAGAATGGGGTGTATTTTCACTTCAAATAAAATAAAATGTTCTTCCTGCCAAACCTAACGTCTGAATAATCATTGTTCTCTGCCTTTATGAAGTGATACTGCAGTGTCAGTCTTTTGAACAGAGCAGTGCTGTGATGCTGTAACTCGGTGCTTTTATATGTGAATAAAACAGCTATTCTTGGGCTCTGGTCACCACACAGCTGCAAGTCGTGTGACCGTGACACATCAATACTGCCTGCCAGCCTCCCACACTGTTCCCCGGCAGCTGTGTGACTTCTGACCCCTCCGTTGGTGAAATGTGGCAGAAACATTTCCTGTCTGGAAAAAGAGCCGGCCGTCAGAGTCCTGACCTGCCATTCTGGCTCCGAACCATTTGACAAAAGTATGAGGAGGTTCCAGACATAACACTACATGTACAGGGGAAAAGGTGGATGTAGATGAGAGGAAGCAAATTCTTTCCATCAGCAATGTGCTCAGTGCAGTGAGGCACCTGGCTGTCTAATACACAGCCTCTAAACACACTAGGAAATGTTCTCTGTGATCCTAAAACAGCAAGAGTGATGGAGTTGTAACTGTGTTTGCGGTGCAATGATAAATAGTTGATACACAGTCTGCAGGGAAAGTTGGAGCCGCTTTGAAATGCATACCATTCCTCCCCTGCAGTATCACAGTCTGCAGTTAGGGGGCAGACTGGGTCCAGTTACAGAGAAGCTGATTCAGTTTGCCTCAGTGCTGCAGCATTGATTTTTTTTAACATCTTATTCAGCTTAAAACTCTTAAAGAAGTTTTAGTCTCACACTCAGATCCAGGTCCAAACTCTTATGTTTATCTCTTCTCTGATGTCCAAACTTTTCAGTCAGTTAACCATTCTACTGGTAGAAAATTCCCAGCATGGAAACTATGGGAAATAATTGCAAACTCAAGCTGTTGTTTAATGTTCAGTACAAGATGAGCACATAGTCTGTGGAACATTAACACACACACAGACAAATGGATTTGGCATGGCTGGGTCAAACACACATAAGCAATCAACCTCAGACTGTTATTTATTCAGGCATGGCTAATCACACAGCGAGGAGCTGGACATCATGATCACTGGACCTGATCAAGGCTTCACTGATGATCCAGTTTACTGAAGAGCAGATATTATATCAGACAGTCAGGAGGTTTTTTTTTTTTGGTTTTTTTTAAAAAGGGACACTGAGGAGTAATTGGGTCATATTCCACTGCCAGGGATCAACACTATTATTTTCATGCACTGGCCCCACAAACCACCAGACAACTAAACACTCATTTTAACAGTCACCACCACACCAAGTCCATTCTCAAACTTAACACTTTAAAGTTTCTTTAAATATTAAACAGTTAGCTAACTTGTACAAATATTTATCAGTTGCTTTTTGAAATCCACATTTACCACTCTTGACATCGGCATAAATTAGATTCACCGGGCAGCACTTATTTAGAATGAAAATGTGTCACTTCAATAGCTGGTTGCTTTTAACCAAATACTCTCTGGTCTAGCTCAGCTGAAAACAAACAAAAACATTAGCATGTCCTTTACTGCTGAGCCTCTTCGACCAGTAGCCTACAGACAACGTTATCTTCATGTCACCTGTTCCACTGTCTTTTGCAGATAAAAACAGACATTTCACTGTGCTACTGTTATTATTGACATGTAAACTAACCACTGACATTTGCATCATGAATGGACTCATGACGAAGCGTCGCTGCAGTTCATGGTGCTCGATGCTCTGATGCAGAGTGAATACGGGGGAAACACTGGCGTGGATATTTGACAATTTTTTTTTTAATTCAATTCAATTCACTTCACAGGGGCCCACAGTAGGCCACCTATGGGGGCATAGTTGGTGGCCACAGAGAAACTTTTTGTGGCCACAGGCCATCGGGCCATGTTTAATGTCAAACCGTAAATGGTGTTAAACAAATGACAAAGGAATTTATTGTAAGAGGTTACACCAGCATGTAGGCAAAAGATGGCAAATGATAAGTGAGTAACTTTTTGTATCCAGCTTGGCAGAAAACACCACAAGCACTCTGTTACCTACTGTGTTTTCCCTCAGTGTGGAATGAACACATCAAAGACTCCCAGTCCTGTTACTGCTGACAGTTAAGTAAGTTATGTTTTGACAGGAGAACTAAGCGGATCGCTAGTCCCGTTCCGAAAGAGCAGACAGCAACAGAGCCAGGAGTCATCAGACAGACAGAAAGACAGACAGACAGCGATACCCTGAGATGCCATTAAGAGATTAAGAGGAGAGGAGAGATAGATGAAACAGGAGAGGACAGAGGACGAGTGTGGCCCCCAAATAACTAACAAGGATGGATTAACAGGAGTAGACTTGAGGATACACACAGATGAAGACACACACAAAACACAAAACACAGGCCTGCCAGAGAATCCCTTAGATGTCGGTACAAGTGATGAAAAGTGGGAAGTTGAAGACAGACTTCAGGTCAGCTTAGAGCCACCGCTTCAACTGGTAGCTCAAAGAGGTAACATTATCTTATAAAAGCTTCCTTCCTCTAACAACAGCTCTAATCTGTGTTCAGTAAACACTAGTTAACTGTGTGAAAACCAGTCACACTTACATTCCTTCTCAGCCTGCGAGCAGTGATGTAATAACATTTCTGAAAAGTCTGCAAAGCTGATTTCTAGTTAGTGTTTCAGGAAGTGACAGAGGGGGATTTTCTGAGCGGACAGATGAAACTGTGAGAGAGAAATGAGGAAAAACTCTTCAGGAAAGTACATTTAAACTTTGGGAGTCAAACTGGGTCACCGGCCCTGCTGCTGCTGCTGCTCAGTCCAAAAAATGTCAAGAGAGCAACTCTGTTTCTGGAAGCCTGAATTCCTGCATAGCTAAATTAAATTACTTGGCTGAGAAAACAGGAAAAGTTTCCGAGCATACACATACCCTAGAATACAGACACACACCAGCATGCACACACAGCAGTGGCACAGCTTTTGTTTTCAGGAAACAAAGCCCAATTACTTCTGTCCTTTCTCTCACCCTGCATAATAAAAAGAGAAGAACAAAGACTTGAGCAGTTAACATCTATGCTCTATTCCCTCAGGGGCCACACTGACACAACAAAAATAGATTATTTTAGAACATAACATTCGATATCCACATAATATAAGCTATATCAGCACAGATACAGCTGTGACTGCTTTGATTGCTGCATGTGGAAAAAGAGCTGACTAAACAGTGTTTTAAAATGAAGCCAAAAAATTTACTTCCTGCATAAAAGATTTTTGTTTATATAAACAAATTTGAGCGAGCCAAACCAAAATGCAACATGACACCACCCGGAAAGGCGCTGGCACATAGAAGATTGCTTTTAACTGAACACTGTGTTTCTTCTGTTTACCTCACAACTATTGGCACCAAAGATAAAATGACTGCTGCCATGACAACTTTTCAAAGCTCTAAATTCCCTCCTTATCGAGTCCTGCATCAGGTCCAGTATCAAGACATGTGACCCACAAAAAAGGTGATTTGCAGGTGGTATTTTGACTAAGTGTATTGAAACTAAAATGACAATCATAATAATTTAATTTAAAATTTTAACATTTATAATCCTCTATATAATATACCTGAAATTTCCTATCAGCCGATACAGAGTACCAATGAGATACCTGTTAAAAACATTTAACAGCTGTATACCGCTGACGCTGTACCGAAGTGAAACAATTGCTAACACTGTAACATAGCATCGCTCAGGTTAAACCCTTTGTAAAACATGAGCATACATACATAGAACCAATGCCATGAAATTTATCTCCAGTGTAAAATATTGCCAAATTGTTGACTTTTTGCTAACACCTAACAAACTACTATTTACCAGAAATCAATTCTTCTTCGCCACTTAAAACAGTATGTACTGGCTGTGTAGTTAAAGAATACATTCCCGGGAAAACTGCTGTTTTATGCAGGTTTGAAATTACTTTGACATTTATAAATAAATTACGTGTTATCAGATCACTGTAGACTTCTGACGACTTGCCTATACCTGATCCACCACCACCACAGTATCAGAGGCATTTCTGATCCTGATATTAGTACTGGAACAATTTTAAAAATATTTTCCTTTAAATCTTATTTCCTGAATTACCATTGCTACATAATGTATTTGTTTCACATGTATAAAATGGCCATGCTGTTCTTATTTGAACAGCACATGGTTATTAAAGGATTTACGGTTTCAGGTCGGGCTGTGGATCTTGTGTCGGCAGGTCGAGTCGGATTGCGGAAGTAGTTGGTCACATGTGCAGGTGGTGGAGCGGGTACTGTGTTGCATGTCATGGTGCTGGCTCTGGTGCGAGGTCTTGAAATTCAGACCCGTACAGGGCTTTGCCTAATAGTATTATACACTGTTGCATTGAGTTTCGGAGATAAGCCTTAAATCTGGAGCTACTATACTATATACTGAAGCAAAACACAACTACCAACAGTCTGTTTTTGGTCTGAACACACACATAACAAAGATGACATCATTCTCAAGTCCATTATAAATGAAAGACTGAACATCATATGACATTCCTCTATTCAATGACACTGATTGAATTAAACCATTTTTCATCTCCTGCCCTGAGGTTAGGGTAAGAATTAAGTTATGTAACCTAAACTTGTTAGTTAAGGTTAGGGGCCATAAATCGCCTCCATATATAAAGGAAGCAAACATTGCACTCCCTGGTGTCGAAGCTACAGGCTTTATAGGCCCCTCCATCCGCCCCTATCACCACAGTGCTGTCACATTCCTGGTATTTGGACATAATATTGTCATGGTTAATTTCTTATATGATGGATGATGTTTGGTTTGTATGCAGCATAAACACACTGAGCCTGGCTGGAAGCAGGAAACCAACATGACCTCTGTGGCCTGACTCTGCCGCTCCCTGAGTTTCAGCCATCAGGCTTTGGAGCAGCATGAAAACAGTGATGTTGACCTCCAGAGCTTTAACTGCCCGGTCAGACAACTCCTCAGGGTAAAGGTCAAGGATCATGTTTGAGTGCATGTGTGTGTGTGTACTGGCATCATCTTGAGCAAGTCACCTAAATTTTACAACCAAGATTATAGATGCATTTCTCAAGATGTCACCCTGAAACTGTTCCTTAAATCTGGTCCTTTATATGTAAAAACAACAAACACACACAAGCACTTCCCTGATCAGATAAATTATGAGGAGTAAAGAGGAGAAACAGAGGAGGAAGAGTGTAAGAGCTGTCTGCCAGAATGGCACAGAGAAGCTCTGCATGGATGGATGGTGGGAAAGTAGGGAGGGGACGGAGTTTGAAAAAGGGAAAGGAGAAAGAGCGATAGATTTATGACCCCGTGAGAAAAAGAGAAGTTTCATCCAAACTCTTTTGGTTTTAGGGCCTTAGTTAATCACAGGTTAATGAGCAGAAGGGAAGAGAAGAAACGGATAGAAACAAAAAGAGAGTGGAGGATGAATGAGTGGGAAGAATTACATTTTTCTTTTAATTTAGATAAACTGACATGCAACCGGAAAACACTTAAGGAAAAAAAGTGGGGGGAAAGGAGTCTATCTCATGAGTGTGTGGGATAAAGAGGGTGAGATAAGGACAGATAGGCTGAATGATCAAAGTCCAAGAGGAACAAAAACATGAGATAAATGGGAGACAGTCTGAAAGACAAGTGAAAGTGAAAGAAAGAGAAATAATAAAAGCATGTGAGAGGGCAGGAGAGTTGACATCACAGTGTGGCAGCAAGGAGTGATGAGGTTTAAGATGAATAAAGAGAAGAATTTCCAATGTGGTTCTGCTGGATCACTTTCAGGAGTTAAAATGTTTTTCCTCCCTAGTTTGTAAGACGTATTTGGTTTCTAGCTGACTGAAATACAGTCAAGTACCAGAAACTTACTTGAGAACTACATTCAAATAAATTAACTTGCACATTTCATATGTATCATGTCAACGTTTCTATAGTGATGTCATATATGAGCTGACTTCGCCATCAGGAGTTAAAGGGGATGGCAGGATGGCAATGTCACCTACTGTTGACAGAGCGGCTGCCAAGCTGCAGACTACTGCAGACTATTGTTTGAGACCAACAAACAACGAAACCAGTTGTGTTTTAGCGAGTCACTGCTATGTCTCCAGTGCCTTCTAGGCTCCAATCATAGGTGTTTTGCAGCAACTTGTCGGCAGGGATAGTATCACGAATGCTGTTAGTTTGCAGAGACATCGCTGCTTTTCCTGTCAGTATTGTGCCCAGAGCTCCAAGTAGGGCATTCATTTGCTCCCAACCCCCTCAAGACTATTTGGGAAGAGAGGATGGCAGTCCAGGACTGTTATGCACGTATTGCACACACAAAAAAGGTGAAAAGAGAATTTTTGTATTGATCAGCCAAAGTTGAGAACCAGTCAACTGACCACCATTGCCATCTATAAAGTGATGCTGTTAGCATGGCTAAAAGAGTGATGCAACTTTACTTCTTCTTTCTGATGATCTCAAATTCCTGAAGTTCACTCCTGAGGACATCGAACCCCAAACCCTGACTGTGTTAGTGCCTGGCTTTGCTACGTATGTACAGAGCAGAGAATGAATGAGAGCTGGTAAACAGGGCTCAGAGGAGTTGTGTTTGTGAGAGCTTGGGAGAAAGAGCAAGACATCTATAGGGTCGTGAGAGAGAGACGAAGATGAAGAAGAAGACGAAAAACACTCAGACGATGAGGTCAGTGGATGGGAAAAGACGAAAGACAAAAAGTGAGGGAATGAAAGGCGCAGGGGCAAAGAATGTGAAAAGTGTACACAAATACGGGGGACCCTAACACATAACCTTGGTAACCAGGCCCTTAATTTTAACCCCAGCTGTTCTCGTTACCATGGATACCTCTCAATTAGGACCCTCCCTCCACCTCCTCGGCACACCACCCCATCCTCTGGCCTTTTATTGGGCCACTTGACCCCGGCTCCTGAAAAAGCTGTAATTATCGGGCTGTCAGAGTCTGTGGCGTCCATGACGTCAACATTTACATTCAGTCTGGTAAAGGTCTCAGCCACAGAGGCCTCTCTTTATTTAGTTTTCCCTTTTCTTTACATGTGACACATGATCAAGAGTATTTTGTCACCTTTAACCCTTAAACTTCTAACATGTTTGTGATAACTTCTCATTGATTAAGTAGTAATAAGTCATTTATCAAGGACAAATGACAAATCTGTATTGTCTTCATCATCTGAGATGTGAGGGTTTGCTGAATTCCCTTAGTGTTATGTCTTTGTAAACGTAAAGTATTTTGGTAATGGATTGTTGGTTGGACAAAAAACAACCTGAAGATGTCTCCTTTGGAAATTAAACATGTAATAATAAGTTGTTGTTTTTTTTGCCCCTGATCCCGATCCAAATAATTTAATATTGAGTATCTGCCAACACCTCTATTTTCCTAGATAATGCAGCTGCACAGTGCACACCTCAAGTACATTTAAGTTATTAAAATCAATCCAATGTATAGATAATAGTTGACAACTGAATATCTCTGTAACTCATTATGAAAAAATGCCCTGTATCCAAGCTGTTCCTTTATGTTATTTTAACTGTTATATATATTTTTTTACAAAATTAGAAAGTATAACATAACAAACCCTCCCTTTTGTATTGTCGCTGTCTCGAAAGATTTTCTCTTGTCCGTCCCTTTAAGAGAGTATTCTCCAGTGTTTGGTGCTTCAGTGCATCCTTTACCTCAGTTACTTGAAAGAACTGTATTCTTTTTATTGTCTGTGCAGCATTTGCACAAACTAGGCTACGTTAATATATTACACTAACAAGCTTTTTGCTCACAGGCTTTTGTTGCACTTGCAGTGGCATGGTGAGTAGAGATGTCCTAAACTCTCTCATCCACTGGTGGTGAAACACCAGGCATCACAGATGACAGCAAAACAGAGACTCTCACAGTAAGCACAAATGAAATGAGTGCTAATAACTACAGTAAATAAAATAAACAAACAATCTCAACTTGGCGTTTAGCTGTCCTTTATGGCATGTGGTGTTTTGCAGTGGGTTGGGTTCAGCCAGTCTAACTGAGAGTTGGAGAGCTGACGACGGCTGCACTTGTTGTGTTGCTGTGCATAAAAGCTTTGCCAGTAAACGTGTGTTACAGCTCATAGCTGACATTAAACAAATAATTGGATTGGGCCTTATAAAACTCAATATAGCTGATCTCAAACAGTTAAAAATGCTTTGATCAGCCCAAATACTGGCCTCAACTTGAATTTAAAAAGAGGAATCATCTTTTTTTTTTTTTTAGATACTGAGCAAAGCATAATGAATATATAGCTTCCAATAAAGCACGCTTTTTGGTAGTGACATTTACTGTATAAACTATTCACTGGATGTCACCATTATTCCCCTTCAACAAATACATGTGTATCAGCAGGTCTGTCTTTGATTCTGTTTTAATGGGCTAGTGGTAAAACTGTCCTGGGAACAGCTTGTTAAATGTATCAAGTAGCCTGAATTAACTATAAAAAAAACTCCCCTCTCACTTATGCAGGACTTTCGCTCTTGTTTTATGAGTCCAGAGGCTCGTGTGCATCTGTTTTTATTTGCACATAATTGTGTTAGTTGTACAGGCAGGTGAGAGTTTGTGTGTGGAGATCAGTCACTGGAGCTGTAAGTGAGTCAAGATGAGAATTATGTGTGAGAGAGAGTGTAAAAGAGAGACAGTGAGCTATTGTGCGTGTGTGAATCTCAGTGACAAAAAGGCAGAGGGGAAGCCAAAGACCACCAAGACTGACCATGAAACAAGAGGAGAGGGGAGGAGTGATCGTACATCAGAGGCAGGCTGAAGCTTCTCTTTGCCTCCCACTAATGGCCCTGTGTTACTCTGCAAAGACCTTTTCATCATGTTCACACTCCGTAATCACGCACACACACCAATACACACGCATATACACAAACCACAGCTCTTCTCACTATGGGGCGGAGCAGGAAATGAATGAGCGTCTCTCGGTTAGCCCGCAGGCTGCATGGATGTGAATCATGCCCAACGGGCACAACAACTTGGAGAGTGATCAATGGCAGCGTTAATTGCTCCACATTGCACAGGTTCATTAGAGAGTCAGGTATGTTACGCCTTAGTCTGGTTACATAAAGGGACAGTAATCCTTTTTTAACGAGCTCATAGGGAGATGAGTTCAAGACCTGGCTTTTGAACATTTTGTGGAAAAGTTTGGTAAAAGCTCCGTAACAGACAGGTGGATGAGGAGAGGAAAGGTGTGAGGTGACAGAATGAAAACACAGAGGACAGGAGAGGTTAGACTACTGTGGAAGAAAAAGGGACATGTTGATATAACAATGCCCGAACCCTAAAGAGAAGAAAGCTAAAGTAGACTTCAAAGATAAAAATGTCTTTAAAGGGAAATTCCAGTTAACTAAAATTCAAGTAACCTACTATTTTAATAGTTTGTCCATTACTTTGGTGAAAAGACTGACAATACTGTACTCACACCAAAATAATTCATGAATTTACCTGAAACGTTATCAGAAAGGCTAAAATCAAGCCAACTACAGCTACAATGATTATTCGATTGACTGATAAGTCGATTGACAGAAAATTGCTGTGCAACAATTTTGATAATTGAATCATTTTTTTAAGTATTTTTAAAGTAAAAATGGCAAAAATTCCCCAAGTTTAGTAGGGCTGACCTGAATGCTTCACAGCTTCGAAACTTTGATCGTTTTTATTTAACGAAATTCATCTAACATCAGTCGCTTGCACTAGCAGTACAGCACTACTGAAGCTGGTACGGTCTGACCACACGATATGCTACAAAGGTGCCACACAAAAAAGCAACAAACAAAAAAAAAAAAAAATCAAGCATCTGGTATAGTTTCAATATTTCCAAAGAAGATATCTAAAAAATTCGAGAGCCAGATGTGCAAAGGAAACTGGCATATCACAAATGTACAATGAGCTTGGCAAATCACCCTGAAACTATAACAGCTTAGCTGGCTTGCAAAAAAAAGTACTCTTTTTTTCTAGCTATTATGGCTAACCTTAGTGCAGTCTGCATGCTGACAAAGCATTTCAAAACAGTATACCTTGTGTCCTTGTCTCTCATTACTCCCCACCCCCGACCCCCTTGCAACACTTCGACTAATAGCGGATATTTCTCACTGAAGAACTGATATTTAAGACAGCTCTTCTCAAAGGTCAATATTTTCTGGCTTCCTCAAGTCTTTTATGGTGTTTGGGGTTTTGGACTGACAACAAAGTTTAATGGGAATTTCTCTCTCAAGAAAAAAGAAGACAATAGTTTCAGTAGCAGCTAAGTGTTCACTGTTGTTCTGTCTGTGTTAATGTACAGTAACTTGTGCTCACAGCATTGACTCGGCTGCTAAGATTTCATTAAGGTGGTTGAGGAGAGAGAGAGACTAAATAAAAGAGAGAGAGAGGAGAGTGTTCACAGACTTAATTGATGGGGTGGAGGATGTTCTATCTGCAGTTACTGTAGTGTTCCTATTGACTGCTGGCTTGGCCCCAGTGTTGGTGTCAACACCACAGAACTAGTGGACAGAAGGCCTTCAATAAACACACAACGCCATTTAAAAAACAGAGATCCGAGCATGGTGAGGCCGGGTGGAAAAAGTCAGTCCAGGTCATAAACACCAAAATCAAACAAGTGAGAATAAGACAGTGTGAAACACACAGGTGGTGCAGAGAGTAATGAGCAACTGATGAAGCAGGGGAGAAAAAGAGGAAGAGAGTTTAAAAAAAAAATTTACATATGCAGAGTCAATGACAAAGTGCACACAATCATAACTAATTTACCTGTATCAACACACACAACCGCAAACAAAGGCTTGCTCCATACCCCCACCCTATACACACAGCCTCTGTAAACTCTGTGAAGATTATCTGAGCTACTGCATAACCAAACACATACACACACACATACAGACACACACACAGAGAGGAAGAAGAGAAATCCCTGTGTCCCATTTCCAGTGTTGATGCCGCCCTCGCAGCATCACAGCATGTTCTAACTTCAAAAGCTCTAAAAATAAATCGAAGTAAAACCATTTCTATCTTGGAAATAAACCTGAAGGCCATAGCAAAGATAGCGGTTTAAATACTTCCAGGCAGTAAGAAAAAAAAAAAACAACATCTCTAGCTGAAACACACACAAATATATCCTCTGTATTTTCTAGCTTTCCTAAAAACTTAGTGTGTAAATTTATTTTCATCAGAGCAGCCGCCTCGGTATCACACTAAGATAACACTACAATTCCCACGCTGCACCCCTGTCTCCAGGAAGTGTAGCCAGCCGAGCTTTTCAAGGTGGAGCCTGCAGGGCCTGACGGGAGTCTGGGGACAACAGGAAGTAAACAGGAAGCAGACGACAACGACAGCAGGAGAGCCCAGCAGAGCCGCACACAATACGGTTTAAAAGAGAGACCAGAGGGGTTCTGAGCCGCGCTAATGTTTGTAATTAAGTTTGTGGCTGATGGGTAAGAATCTGCACACAGTCGGATTCAGAATATGTAAATTAATCTATGAATATTTCATAGTGTCAGAGGCATTTAAAGTATACATTACTAAAATAAGATGTTCTTGGAATGGTTCAATTTTCTAAGCAATATCAGACTGACTGAATGCTTCGTAACGCAGTTTGGCCTTAATCAGCTGCCCAAAATTATTCATCACTGTAAGGCATAACGTTAGCTACTTTAGCGTGACTAGCGTGTTTTACTGCACAGTCCATATTTTTGCAGGTTTTGGGTTCTGATCTTTCTCAAACAATGCCTTATACTTGTCCAATTAAAGCCTGACATAATGAAACTGGTATTTTCCTAAATATCATCTTGTCAAAGAACAAGGTGCAACTCAGGTCGGAGTCAGACGTTACCCACGCAGAGAACAATATAATGCCAAGTGACGTGTCTGATCAACCCGAACATTAAAGTATTGTTTGACTAATAAGGATTTTTCTCCTGTTGATCTTAACTGAACCACACATACTCTGTGATACAGGTATTTGTGAAACAAATATCCATGACTTTTCCAAAACTTTCAAGGTATATTTCATTTTCAAAAACGTATCCAGGCCTGCAACAATCCTATGACCTTTTCAGGTTTTTCATGAGCATACGAATCCTGTTTATAATTTCCCAGTCTTTTACATGTCACTGCAATTAAGAATTCTTGTTCTGACAACTGAGTTGGCAGATGAGCTGAGTAATGCTTCCCCTCTGGGCACCCCGAGATCACAAGAAGACCAAGCATATTTTAATATTACAGCTTTAACAGCTTTTGCACGCTATACATAAGATACTGTCCCGATCTAGCACCCCTTAAGTCAAAAACCTTGTTCTTAATCATTGTGGAAAACATGCAATTCTCATGCTGCAGGAGCAAAAGGATGAATTATTTAAAAAGAATGTGTTTTCTTTGGGAAATGTCCATTTAAAACTACAGCATATCCCAGACAAAGACAGCATGTTATCGTTTTTTAATTTAATGCTAGTCAAAACACTTTTGGCCCTCAGACCTCCGTCAGTTGTCTTGGGCACAGGATCTGATTGAAGACAACTAAAAATAAACACTCATCTATTCCGCCTCTCGTTCCCAATTCCAGAAGTCATAAATCATGAACATGACAAACTGTTTTGACAAGCAAAAGTGAGTGTTATCCCACAGTTCACTGACTGACAACGGAAAGATCAAAAGAAGCTGGGGTTTAGCTATAAATCACTGTACATTCATTAGTAAAAATTACCCCCAAATCATCACAATTAAACCTTAAGTTTGGCAGAACACTGTCTTATATTCTGTATACAAGAGGATATTTCTCTACAAGTTTAGAGCTACATTCTCACTTCTGCTGTTGAGACAGACAGAGAGGAGTGTAGCCACACCTACATGCACTCAGGTAAAACCATGTGAATGTTGTTTAAATGTTGAGCCATAATTGCTTTTACATGTCCAGTTAAGAGCCTGGAGAACAGATAAGTTGTCAGCATTGACCGCAAACTATTTAGCTGTGATAAAGGTTGATAAAACCGTTTTCAGAACAGGTAAGTGCATAAAGACCTACAGCCAAGCCGAATCAATATAAGCAAAGCTGCATTAATCCAGGGGAATAAAATCAGGAAAAAAATGTAGGTAAACAAAATTACTTCACACAAGAGAACTAAAGAACATCGCTGACCCAAGCAACATTTCCCAGAGGCATCTTAATCAGGAAGGGAAGAGGAATTTAACGACCAGTTCCACAAGACAATGTGGCAGCAGAAAACCTAAAAACTTCATTAACTTAAGGTTAGTGAGCTAATGAAATTTCCACCCTCGACTGGTGCTGAGATCATCTTAATTCCTTCGGTGGAAAGATTAACCTCAAGCTAGAACATTTCTGATACCAAAGCATGCAAAATGTAAACCACGGTGATGCCAATGAACAGCACGGAAGGAAAACAACCTGAAACTCAACAAGTGCTGCGGTGAAATGTGCAGAAGTTCTGTGACATTTTGAGTCACTCTCCGTTGTGCCTTGACCTTTAAGTACACCACTTTGGCTCTGCTCAGGGGGACTTTGAGCCTTGAATGAGCAGCAGGTCCAAGTAGAGGGTGTTGATGGGGCCTTGGCAAACTAAGGCACATCGTTCTCTCGTCTTATCAAACACATAATAATAAAGCTTATTATTTAGATGAAAAAGGCAAAATAATATGTTTAAATTGTGTGATCGCTGAGAGGGGGAGAGAACTTGTCAGTCCTGTTTTTTTGTGTGTTTAAATTGGAAAGTGGCTGTCATATATAATTAAATCTGTTGCCTTGTCTTGACTTGCTTAGTGAGTAGTTTGACATTTTCTGCAAGTGCTAATTTACTTTTTAGCAGAGAGTTACATGAGAAGACCAACACCACTCTCAGATCTACACAGCAAGTCTGACAATCAGCACATGGCTAGGTTAGCATAGCTTAGCATGAAGACTGGGAATGGGAAAACAGCCAAGCTGGAGATCCTGAGGTAACAAAATAGGCCTACTGGCACCTCTAAAGCTCATTAGTTAACACTTTTAATCATGTTTTTTTAATCCGTACAAAAACCAAAGCAAAAAAAAAAAACAAGTCACAGTTTTACAGAGGGTTAGCCAACAGCTTTTTTCTCCCCTGTTTCCAGTCTGTGTGCTTAGACAAGCATTTTAAAAATGTCTGATTATTCTTTAAAGACACATGGTTACTTTCGTATAGTATCTGTTGTCTTAAAGTGTAAGGGTTTAATTTTGGGCTTCACAATCAATCAAAATCGTTTTATGGTGATGTGCACTATCTAAATAACAGCCGCAGCAATTTTTTGATTAAGATAAAATGTGTCACAACATACGACTCTAAACAAAGCACTGTGGTGCTAGAGGGATTCTCCAGCCTATAAATCATGTTTCAGATGTAAAGGAACATGCTTGTTTGATACAGACTCCAACAAAAATCACATCATCGTCCACAAGTGTGTTAAATATAAATTCAAGAGTAGTATAAATACAAATTAAATATCAATATTAGTTGGAATGTACAGTATACATGCTGTATTAGTGCCAGAGTGTTGCACAGTTGGATAAATATACAGTAAGGACAGTATTGCAAAGTTGACATCATGTCACTTCTTTCTATTTCTCTTTACTTGCTTTGAGCCTTTAATTTCATTGGGAAGGTGAGGGTTCAGTGTTTTGCTCAAGGGAATGTTGACAGGGACAAACAGAAACTGGTTCTGGATAACAGGTAAAAACTCTTTCTAACCACAACGCTGCTGTGCTGCTTCATCCTTCACTCCTCTTTTTAAGGGTAAAATCTCCTATACATTTCTCTCCTTTATTTCCCTCCAATTTTCTCTTCCCTCTGCTCCTCCTCTCCTTTTTCACCGTCTTGTTCCCTCGCCTACACCCTGCAGTCACAGTGTCACGCAGCTCACATCAATACCCCACACACATGCAGTAATTACATGCACAAACTGTACTCTATCCTGTGTGATTATAGCCCTGTCAGTGCGAAGAGAGGGTTGCGGTTAGAGAGTCAAAACTATAACGGTAGTGCCTATAAGACATGGGGAGAGAGGTGGTGATAAAGTGTTGACAAAATGTTCACATGTGGATGCAATAAAACATTCTCAACATCTCTTTAGATAAACGTTAGATGTTGCTCTGCATCTTCATCATTTCCTTTGACCTGAATACGACAAATCAATTTATCTATCCTACGGAGGGCGCTACAGTCATACCAGCAGTATTCTGGGGTTATGGGGAGCCCTTAACGGCTGCTGGTGTCACACAGATATACCTCCATAGGTTTACATGCATGACAGTAAACACTGTTAGTGTGGCAACGGTGAGGCCACTCCCCCACTGCTGTGATGCTGATAAACATGAGAGAAGGCTTATCGCACTCAACACATCTGGGTGACTGCTACTGGAAATATGTCAGCGTGTCTGAGTGTGTTTGTGACGCTGGGCAGCAGGGTGACCCAAAATTTAGATGTCAACACTAAAACAGTAAAACCTGAGGTGAACACGCTTAAAGGTCTTACCAGCTTTAGGATGCTTGGTAGCTGATTTTGAAGGCTAGAAGATTTCCCATACAAGTTAAAATATTGATCACATGGTAATTAAGTCTCACACTCTTTTTTTTCGTAACTGATAGTTAAGTAAAATAAATTGTACACCCTTTGTCAGTATTACAAGATTTAAGAAAAATACAGCTTAACAGACATTTTTAAAACCTAATTTTCAACAAAAACTGCAGTAAAACCTGCAGTTATTTAATGGCAGGTGTAATCACAATAAAGTGCAGAGTTAACTGATAAATTTAATATTGTGTCGTCAATTTAGGTTTTGGTTTCACAAGCTTACATAAGATTTTCATGATGTAGAACCAAATTAAAACAGGAGCTAAACGAATACAAGATCATAACTGCAGGTAAGATTTTTGTGCTTTGGTAATCTCACTGTTTTAGTCAGAGCCCTATGACTACTTCCTCACACACTGACACATAAAACCCACACATCTCTTCCATTTACCTTCCAAATATAACTTCAGTCAGCCAGCTATAAAAACTCATTTATTAGCACGAGTGGCCTCGTCCATTCAGGCATTCAGGTCACATTTACTGAAAGGCCCATATTAAAGACCGGCATATTAAGCATTCAATATGCTACTGTTAAATGGGTATCACTGGATGACTGGATATATTATCTCTATTTCTTTTAATGCACATAAAAACGGGCAGTTGTGCTTTAGTGCCATAAAGGCTCTGCCTCATCTCCCCCCATGTGACCATTAAACCTGTCACAGTATTTGATGCCTGAGTCAGACATAATGTACACGATACTGCCTTATTACAGCAGGCCAGCCCACTGCTCTGGTGTTAGAAACACTGAGATTAACTGTATATGCAGAGAGGTTGCTGAGGAAGTCACAGAAAATACTAAATAAACGTGGTGGCTTATTAACACTGTCTTTTCTATCTATTCTACCTTCATTTATCCAGCCTGGTCTCACCGCCAGAGCTTAAAAATAAGCCTCTTGGGCAGTGTCCCCAGCATCACTATAATGATGCCAGTGGCACCTTTAGTGTCTGTGTGAGATGCATTAGGGTGTCCACCAGCTCCAATGTAAAAACATCCACGTCATTATTACACGCGCAGAGCAACAGACGTAGTTTAAAGAGTGTAAAAGTCTGCCCAGGGTGGGCTGGCCTAACAAACATGAGACTTTGACCCAGCAAATCAGTATTCAAGACCAACAAATAACAATATTGGTTGTGGCATTTATGGCAATCAATGCCGGGTGTTTTTAGCGACACGCTGCCATGTTTGTAGCACTCAAAGCGGGGTATTTTTTGGTGACATCTGCAATCTTTTCCCAACCATAATCAAGTAGTTTTGTTGCCTAATTCTAACCACAGACCACTTCTTACTGCTGCATTAGTGGCACTCAAAGTGAGATGCTTTTTGCTACATCTGCAATCTTTTCCTTGCCATAACCAAGGAACTTTGTTTTCCTAACTTAACCCCCAGCCCCTTCTTATCGCCGCACATGTGTCACTTAAAACCAGACTTTTTAAGCGAGGTCGGCTGCGTTTTTGGCATTCAAAGCCAGGTGTTTTTTGGTACCAACCCCAATTTTTCCTAACTATAACCAAGTAATGTGGTTGCCTAAATCCAACCAACGACCCCTTCTTACCACTGCATTTGTGTCACTTAATAGCAGGTGTTTTTTGGCGCAATCTTTTCCTTACCATAACCAAGTACTTTTGTTGTTGCTGAACCAAACTGCTGACCCCTTACATGAGTTACCTCACAAGAAAAACGTCAACCATGATCTTTTCCCAGCCATAACAAAGTTTGTTATTGCCTTAACCGGACTGCCAACCCCTCCTGCGTCAGGAAACAACGCAAAAGGGCTGCCAACAGTGTTATTTTAGTAATGGTGGGGGGCTCTGCCAAAAAGGCAAAATATAACGAGTGGGAATTAAATCATGTCGGATTTATCTCTAGGTTAGACCTTCTGAGATACGGCTGCCAGATCTCCTTAAATGTGTCTATCACCATAACAATAACAAAAGGTGAGGGGTGTAGTATGTACCTGTGTTGTCCTTCCAGGTTAAATGTAGGCCACTACAGTAACTCCTCCTCTGACTAATTCTGGCTGGTCTCATACTAACGTGGAAACAAACAGCCTCCAGACGTTTATGTAACCTGATCAACAGGCTTTGACGGGCAACTCGTCTGCTCGTGACACAAAACAATGCAATGCTACTACTGCTTTGTGAAGTAACACCTTGTTCTTTCAGCACCAGTCAGAACCAATTATCTGTACTAACAAAAGGTACAGACAGGTCTGGATCCAGTGTTAAAAGGGTTTGATTTCTCAAGTACATCTGTAAGCACTGTTACATATTTGTTATATATTTATCCGAGTGAAGTGACTTTGGAGCTCAGAGCTTCTTACACTCAACTAACTCAGACACAACTTCAGGCTGCAGAGATTTTAATATTTCAGTAACACAATTAGTGGTTTTGTGGTCCAGCTCTCTTACTGAGAAGTTATTGGGAAAATAAAAAACAGTGAATTCCAACACACTTTCAAAACACGAAGCACACACTGAGTCAAATACGAAACCCATTTATGTAATGATTAATAAAAAGCATTAAAGACACTTTGACTTTGATGGCTTGGCTTCCACTAGTTATGTCCAACCACAAACACAAAATCCCAGAATGACCGTCTCCAACAATGGCTTCTTAAGTGACTTTTAAAATGCTGACTCAGACGCACAAGTTATTTTGGGACATTCTGGCACCTTTATCCGGGTACAGTGGTTTCACCTCCAGAGTCTGGTAAAGCCATTAGTAGTAATTGAAGCATTACAGTCAAGATAATGTTTTCCTAGCATAAACTACTTAAGATAAAACAAGGAATGCAGCCAACAGAATATTCACACAAACCGCTGAGCTCTTTCAGATGGTGAGAGACGTCACATCTGAGTGTTTTGTGACTATCTAGGGTGTTGTGGTTTTACACTGGGTTCAGATGCAGATGTTGTAACAGAGATGGAAAATGGAAACTGACAGACCAACAGTCTGTTTTGACAGCTAATTTAAGAGGATGTTGGAAATGGGCTTGTTCACGGCTTGGATGAAATCTGCAGTTGATCTGAGGTTAATAGCACCGGCCTCAGAGCAAGGTGGCAGATGATGTGAAGAGAGGCACATGATGTGTGAGTGGGTGGTGTGTGTATGGCTGCGTGTATTCCTTGTGTGTGTGTGTGTGTGTGTGTGTGTGTGTGTGTAGGAGGGCATCAAACTAGGGCGGGACAAATAACCCACCACAAAGACCAACTGTCACATCTTCTGTGGACAAATGCTTAACAACAGCAACAATGGAGGAGAGATATTCAAAAATGTTGTAAGCTACATATTAATATGTTTCCTCACCCACACAGATTAGTACCTAATGTTAGGCAGATCCTCAGGGTTAAATAATAAAATTTACATTTAATTAAAGTTAAATGTTTTTAATGAAGGAGTGTATGTTTAAGTATTTGGGATTTATTGTTTTGTTTTTGTTTTTTACCGTGGTATCGAACTACGTATCAAGAATGTTTATATCCTTGTGCCATTGAGTAACAGCATGGGTTTGTTGCTTAGCAGCATTAGTCTAGTGGATTAAAATGTCACTGGGGGGGGGTAGAGAAGTCAAGTCTAAGTGGCCCAAATTAACTGTTCAGCACCCACTCACGCTCTCACACACCGGCTTCATCTACCTGCCGTGCTCTTCTACATCATCTCCAGAAGCACATATGCTCATCAGCCAGCTGTCCCACCCTGCTTCACAGGTGGACCTGTTGTCCAAACAAGGTGATTACTTCACACACGTTGTATTAACCTGATGTCTGAATTGTCCTAAATCCTCGTCCCCTCCTTAGAAACACACAAATACCCCAGCACATCCATCCCATTAAGGTCATTTTCAGTGTGATCACAATCAGATGTAACTGACATGTTCACATCAGACAGAACCATTTAGAAAAACCTTGAGATGTTTTGTTTTGAATCCAAATCCAAATCTAAAACAACTTCATACCCATGACAAACTCATGACAGCAGAGACAACAATGGAGTTAATGTTAGGTTTACAGCAAAGTCAAAAACCAGTCATATGACTGGATTAATATAAACCCAGCCACACATGGCAGCTTAATGTTTTTAACACTTTCACTGCTTGGGAGCAGCCGGTGAGAGCTCCTGGAAACAAAGGCCTCCTGTATGCCACTCTAATGACAGCAGAGGGTTTGGTCCACTACCATCTGCACAACATAGCAGACAGTACAGGCTGGACTAAAATATTCTCTTGTCAGACAACATTTTGGTCACCTGAACCACATGGCTGCCCAGGTCTGGAGGAATGGGGGAGGGATGCGTCCCATTGCGCCTGACTAGACCGCGAAAAGTTGCTTGTCCAATCATAGCAAGGACAGCAGGGGTACAAATTCTGAGAAAAAAAAGAGTAAGTCCACAGTTCCATATCCAGGGTGTATGTGGACACTGGAGGGAAGCTGTTTGAGGGCCCTCAGCCGTGAACATGGACCCCACCGCCCTCCTGGACTCCCTCTGGTTCTCTGGCGGAGGAGGCAGAGCAGAGCCTGGGTCAGTGGGGCTTGCTGGCGGCTGTGGGATAGAGCCAGGCGGCTGAGAGTCAAGACAGAGCCTGCAGAGCATGTTTGGGAACCAGAGAAGGAACAGGAGGCCTGCAAGGTCTGTGCCCACAGCCGAGTGCTGCTTTTGGCTGTCCTCCAGCGTCCACAATCCCCTGGATGAGGAGCTTCCAACATGTTCAGGAGGGTCTCCTCTTACCCACAATGACACCTCCATATTTTTACATACAAAACATATATGAAGAGTTTAAAAAAATTTACATTTTGTGAACAATTACACATGATGATGACAGAAAAAGCTTTGTAACTGTGGTCAAAATAAACACTTTGGCACTGCATTGCGTGAGCACGGTCAACTGATGGCGAAGCAACCAATCACAGCTGAGCATCCCTCTCCTGTCCCTCCAGACCATCCACTCTGGCACTAACCAACATAAATCTGAGTAGAACAGCACACCAACACTGCTAAGGTTAGGGCCTCAACTTTTCTATTACAGACACCCACATTTAAAATGTGTATATCTATAAAGTGTGATGTGCCCCAGAAGCCAAAAAACCATCTTTAAGTTTAAGTCTGACAGTATGAGTTTATGTCAATGTATGAGTAAGTGCAGGAGGAATGATTCAAAGCCGGGCGTTGTCACGGTGGCTATAAGGAGCAAGGGGAACACATAAATAATGAACAAATATACACCTCCTCATTGGATGACTCATTGTCACACACACACCATCTTCTCCTTTCATAAAGTCAAAGAGTAGAACAGAGACACAATGGAGCAAGTCATTAGCTAGAGAATGAATTAAATAATTGCCTTTAAGGAATAATTACAATTGTTTAAATCATTGTTTAGTTTAGACAATGTTGGACAATTGTGAGAAAAGCATCCAAGAGTCCAAGATAACGTCTTCAAATTCCTTGTTTTGTCCCGCACACAGTCCAGAACTAAAACATGCAACAATGATACACAACAGTAAAAAAAAAAAAAAGCCTGATATTCCAGAAGCTGTAACCAGTTAATTTCTGGCACTTCCTTCTTGGCAAATGACTTAAAACAATTAATCCTTCCAAAAAAAGTTGCTTGATTAACTTTCTAGTGATTGACTAAGCAGCTAATCAGCAGTATTTTAAATGTTAAGTCACAAAAAGGCAGAAAAAAAAGGCCTTTCATAGTCAAGTGAGATCCTTGGTTCATGAACTTGAAAGCATAACCCTGCTGTTGGTACAGGGGGCATTGACACAGATCTGCTCTGACACAGAAACACAAAAGTACACAGAAAACTCAGAGAGAAGAAAAATGAAAGGACACCGTGAACTCAGGCACACACAGATAAACATAAATCTAGCCTTCGAGGTTGCAGCACACGTCATGTGACTGCAGTGAACAGGTAGAGAGAGTGAATACTTCATAAGAGATAAAAATAGAAGCTGACAGCGACTCCGCCTTAAACAAATTGTGACCAAAATCCTCGGGCAGCCGCGGCCTTAAACCCATTCATAACTACTCTCCCCACAGCTATACGTCAGACCATTAGTCTCCTGTGGCAGGTGAGGGAAGATAAATGCAATGTGAAACAATGGAATGCCCAGAGAAGTACACTTGTTCTTTCATTTCAAAGGTGAAACAGGCTCCTGAGCCCCTTGTGGAGGTTAAGCCTGTGGAGGAGGAGGCATGAGTGTGTGCAGATGGCACAGGGGCTGCAGCCCCACGGGTGGTCAGACAACTCTAAGCACCATAAGGCAAACAACAAAACAACATTGGAGTCAATGGTGCTGTTACAAGCTTATTCTGAGGTGTGACCAAGAACTACACCAGCTAAAAGATAAAAACGTAGGCACAAATCTCTGTTGCTGTACAGAAACCTCAAACAACACTTGTTTAAAATCGTTCACATTAAAGGAGTAAGCTCAAAGCTGTTTTTTAGCTTTTTAGCTTACAGTACATGCTTGTGTAAGACTCTGAATCACAAAAGTGGCTTCATGTGTTTACATACAGGCTTGCGCTTAAGCTCATGCTATCCAGTGTTTGATAAATTAATTACATTCATGATGATGACATTTACCCACTGGCTTTTAAAGTGGTTAAGAAGTTTAACCTCAGCTATAATTTAAGGGGTTAAGGGAGATTGTAGGTGATTGTAACCCAGCCTGACATGTACTGCTATAAGGCCTCAGACGGAGCAGCTGTTGGAGTGGGGGGGTGCTGTGCCACATAATATCACCAAACCACAAGTAGCAGCAGGTGTGGCCATGGCCACAGTAAAACTACCAGACAAAGACCGAGAGGAGAGCAGTGTTTAAATTTGAATGTAGCCTTGACATTTGGACGACTGCAGAGAGGGTTCTCAATGGCCCTAAATTATGTAGAGAAAGGGTTTTGGTGGAGAGAAGACAAAAAAAGAAACGGTGAGTGTCTGCTTCCCGTTTATGCTACAACAATGCACATTTGCATAGTGAGAAAAGGTAGGTGAAGAGCAGACAGTGCCTCAAAGGCCAGACCTAAAGATGGAGCAGTTGTTGAAGGGAAAAAAGTGTCCAGAAGGTGTCCAGACAAATACAGTTGTCTGCAGGAGCCCACTGCATCAGCTCAAACTCAAACGTGAATGAGGAATAATTAAAAATTGTCGCTGTAGCAGTGGAGCAAACCGAAAGAATGCAATGTAGATACTGATGCTTTAGACATTGATTTATCATTGTCTGTCTAATCAAAAACAAAAAGCCAGCTTTGGGAGGATGGTGTACGTGCCATATCTGGGTATGTATGTAAAGATATGTTGCCCATTCAGGACTTTGTAACACTGGTGGAAACACTGGATTTACAGTATGTGCTACCAAGCTGCAAACAAAATGTTGTTGAAGCTGTTACAGACCGAATTACAATGTTTGTTTACAATCATAAACACTAGTAAACCCTGTGTAATGTACACACAATTCATCAACGCTGTGCAAACGAGGCAAGAAACAGCTGAGATATCAAGAGAAAATGTCGTCTTCTATATAGTGGTGTTGGCTAACTAAAAAAAGAGTGAAGAAGGGTTGGGGTTTTTCAGATTTCCATCTGCGAAGAGCAAAGATGCTCAGAGATAGCTCTGGACTCGGCCTCTGAAAAGGGAGATCTTGAACAGACCGAAAGTTTGTCTCAGATGAAAAAACAGTGGCGTTACTGTGTCAGGAGTTGGGAAACCTTTTGACCTGGTCCTCCTGGCTGAATTACTGAGAATCATTTTGACAAGTAAGCTTTGTGTCTCATTTCATTTTCAGTTATTTCACTAGCAAAGCAACACAGTACATAAAATAAGCACAGCAGAAACTATATAACACCACAGTTACAGCTGAAAATGACAAGAGATATAAACAAGTCTGCCAATTCCACATGTCTCTACAATTCAAATTAACTACCGCTTGTCTTCCTAGAAGTGATGGTCGTTGTTAGAGTGACGTGATAGCGATAAGAAAGTGGAGAAAATATCACACAGACAAAACTGTGAAATGTGGTAAGTGCTCATCTTCAGTCACACGCTACTACTTCTATTTTTGGCTAATGATAATAACTTTTACTCTACGAAATAAAAAGTTACCATCAAGAGTCCCATGTTGCAATTAAATGGCATTGTATATAATTTATGAGGGATAAAAATAACATGTCGATGTATTGTTACCATCTAATAGTAAGAATGTAGTCGTACCATCTAGAATTAGGCTAATCTCCTTTTCATACCAAGGGTTTAATTCTGGTTTCAGTCTGTCTGAAACTATGAAGCTAAAACTACAAACAAGACTGGAATACAGACAACCAATGCTGGTTTTGTGCTTTAAACGTGTAAAGATGTAAAACATATTCAAAGTATTAAGAAATGTCATATAGCAAGAAGAAGCTGACAGAGACCAGAAACAGGCCTCTCGCCTGGTTTATGCTACGCTCTGCTGACTGCTGTGATAACAGCTGCTGAAGCGAAGCATCCCTGCCTGCTCCTCAACGTCACCTGATCCTTCAACAAACCATCCTGTTGGTGTCTTTTCTCCTTTGTGTGAGGGTGTGTTTTGCACATGTTGTTTTCTTGCCAGCTCTGACTAGGATCAAGTGTTGTCAATGACAAAAGGCAGAGGAACATTAACTCCACAACCAAGGCTAATAAAACAATTAGCAATATTTAACAATTAGCTGCTGAAGCTAATTAAGAGCTTAGAGCCAAAGGTGTTGCATTCAGGGTGATAGCAGACGCCAGTGCTGTTAGCTAATATGAAAGGAGGCAGCCGTTCGTCCTTCTACTGACCCACATCTTATCAGGACGCCACACAGTAGCCCAGTAGGTAAACAGACAGACACACACATACATGAAGTTAACCTTAATGTAAGCCACAGGAAAGGACGGTAAATCAACGGAGTGTGTTACACAGGAGCTAAGACACAGCTATTAATCTTATTTTCAACCCTTTTCAGTGGAAACAAAGTTGTGTGAGTGAGAGCATTTCTAACATACTGCACTACCTAGTTGCTCAAGAATCCCTGAAGAGCAGGTATGACACCTTAAAGCCCAACCCATAGTTTGGTTTACGCTGATTCACAGCACTAGTGAGCAATCCACACGTGCAACATGTCACTCTCCTGCTATCAACCCACAGTCCTCTAAACAGAGATAATACAAGATAAGATCCTGCATTTTAACGCATTATGACACCATGATAACCATGAAAACACTAATAAAAGTGTCTTGCATATGTCAGTATGACAGGCTTCAAAACGACTTGTAAATGACAGGTGACAAAGTTTAAGCGAGCACCGACCTCTTTTCTCCTCCAGATCCTGGAGGAACTGCCTGTAAGCAGCCGTGGCGCTCATCCCTCCCTCCCAGAGAAAAGAGAGGAAGAGAGAGGGGGACAGAGGAATTAAAAGACTCAGAAATTATGTTAAAAAGTAGAAGGAAAGTACAGGAAACCGTTAAGAAATTGTGGCAAAGAAATGGAGGGAAAAAGTGATCTAGAAACCGCAAGGACGTTAATATAAGTGAAGCAGTAAGAGTGAAAACAGAGCAGAAAAGGAGTAAAGGTAGTAGGAGGAGGAGGAGGAGGAGGAGGGAGGCTCTGGAGGCTGCAGTTGATCAGTGTAGCCCGCTGGATCCAGGCTGTCAAGGAAGAGCCATCCTTAATCACGTAGATAATCCTTCATCTCTTACTCGCTTCTATTCTTCTTCTTCTTCTACCGGTCTTCTCTCTGCCGAGTGTGTGAGTGTGTCCGTGGTTACGGTAGCTCTGACTGAGTGACTGGTGTGTTAGCAGCTCTAAGCCGGATAGAGGAACTGGACTTTGACCACAAGGCGGGTGATGTCACTGCCAGAGCCTGAAACATGTGTTTCACTTGCGTCTAGAGTGAGTGAGTGTGAGCGTGTGTATGAGAAGGAAATTTAAAAAAAAAAAAAAAGGGGGGCGTGTTTTATTACTCACTCCTCAGCTGTGTGTTTTTTTTTTTTTCCAAAGCAGCGTGGTATGTTGTTGAGTTTGTGCATGAATGTTGGACTGCCACATTTGTCATGCAGTCTGCTTCACATTGTCTTCTTCATGTGTGTGTGTGTGACTTTCAGCTGCCTGCTGGATCAACATACTGGAGGAGATTACAGAGCGGCAGACAAGCAGAGGCTTCTCAAACGCCCACTTTTCTGCCTTTTTCTAATTTTACTGCGCCGTCTTGCTCATCCCATGCATGCTGTTCCTCTACTAATGTCAATATTTTAGCTGACAGTACGCCTCTGCACTTGTCTGTCACCAAACTGTCTCGTGTTTACTACTGTAAATTTGGAGAATTAAGTCATCATGCTGCACCAGATAAAAATGAGGAGATTATAACACCTACTGTATACAATACATAGAGTATATAAATGCATATACCATGTCTATTACGAAAACTTCAGAGACATAATCATGTTTGCATCCTGTAATCTCACATAGTCTCTGCTAGGCTGGCAACTATTTGTTACATTGATTAATCCCTCAATTATCTTTACAATTAATCAATTAATTTATAAAAGTCTAACAAATGCCCCAAAGCACAAAGTAATGTTCTTTTAATCCCTTGTTTTCTCCATCGAGTGGCCCAAAGCCCATAAATATTTAATTTACAATGACAAAAAAGAAAAGCAATAAAATCCTCACATTTTAAGAGCTGCAACCACAAATAATTTTTGCTCAATTAAAGAACAACAATTAACTCATAAACTACTCAATCTACTAATCCTTTCAGTACTAGTGTGTGCACCATAAGAATGTATCAGTATACATTAAAATACAATGAATCAGGATCAGTCAATCAGCTTAGGCACAGTCTTTCTCACACTCCCTCTTTCTATACATGTCTTATCAGCTCTGTCCGCTCTCTTTTATTCTACCTCATGAAAAGATAAACACCACATGGTAAATAATTACCTGGTTTTCGACATGTAACAGAGACAAACACACACACATGCAGCCAGGAGGGCAAGTTAGGCCAGATGAGGTCTAGTGTCATGACAACCAGCAGGTTGACTCAAAATACTTGTAATGGCTTCCTGCACTTCAGGATCTGAGGGCCGCATGTAAGTAGTGTAAATGGTGGAAGAAAAGCAGTGGCATTGAATGTGTCTCTCCACATAAAAAGTTACATCAGGAGTCGAATGATGGTGAAAGCATTTGATGCTTGAGTTCACACCAGGAAACTGTGGCCGAACGCTTTAGAGAAGAGATAAAAGGAGCTCAAGCTTTCATATGTTGTCAGAGATCACAGTCTTGATCTGATGCCAGCAAGTAGTAGAAACTGGTATAGCAGGAAATCAACCAAAACTGTGCAGTCAACACAAAATGTATGAATGGTGTTGGATAACGTACAGTAGCTAGCAACATCTATGTCTGTGTTTTAGCTTCTGGACACAGTAAATTAAATGATTAAATCATTTTTATGGACAAAATAATCACAAACAAGATGAAAAACCACAAAAAACTGAAAGGATGTGCAACTTTTCATTTGAAGCTAATCAGCAGTGGCTAGATAAATGCTTGAATAAAGGTATTGTAACTTTATAATTACATTGACTCAAGTACAAGTAAAAGTACTACTTTAGTTAAAGTAAGAAACCATCGCATAAAAAAGCTACTGGAAAAGTGAGAAACTTCGCAATTCATTACATCAGTGTACTACTTCAAATAGGTCCTCGACAGGTAATAACAAATGTGTGGTACATGTTGATTATCATTAAAGTTCCATATCCAGAACCAGAAACATGACAAAATAATCTCTTGAAACAAAACAACAAGAAAAACTTTGTGTCACTCGCAGAGCAGAGCAGAGAGACGCTCCTGGGATGTGCTTTGCCGCATCTGGTGGAATCAAAAGTAATGTCTAGAGTTGCAGTGATCAGCTCTGGCTTCTGTGTCGCAGTCGGAATGAGGCACAGCTGCACTCTGTGAAATCCAAGGGTTACTGAATCCTCAAAGGAGAGGCTTTGACAATGTCCGCATCGTTTGTGTTTTTATGCATCAGTAAAAGTAAAAAGAAGTGTGTAGCACGATGTAACGGAGTAGAAGTACATATATTTTGTCAGCAATGTACTTGAATAAGAGTAAAAAGTATTCTGCAAAACAACTACTCTTAGAAGTACAATTCTTTTTTTTAAGTACCGTCACGCTGGTTAGGGTAAGGGTCAAAGTACTGTAACACATTACTACCCACCACTGAAGCTAACAATTCATAAGCTAGCACTATACGTCTCTGTTGTTTACTTGCTAAATCTGCTTTCCAAACCACGCAAATAAGCCAAAATAAGCTCATCATTTCATCAAATAATGTATCCTATATTCAGGAATCTTCCCTGCAATCCATGCATTTTCCTTCAGTTTTGTTTTAGTTTACTGTTGTATTCAACTGCAAAGTCGTGTACAACATAAAGTGATTAAAATGGATCTGGAATGCTCTATAAATGTGACCCTGACAGGAATCAACGTGTTCTTCCTTGAAACGAATCTCTCAGATTTCAGTTTTATCTGGCTCTCTCTTTGTCACAAACATAACAAACACACTTTACACCCAAACAAAACCTGTCACACATCCAAACATTTCTCAGTACACACACACACACTCACTCACACACAGCAGAAATTTGGCTATGGAGCTTGCTGCGCTGGTTGCTAAAAGCTGTGAGATCAGGAGAGCCAACAGTATTTTCTGTCTAACGAGAATAATTACTGATCAATAGTAGGGCAGATACATCAAGCGTGTGTGTGTGTGTGTGTGTGTGTGTGTGTGTGTGTGTGTGTGTGTGTGTGTGTTCCAGGGGGACATGAGATGACCTCAGATAATGATCTGACCCACAGTTCAAAGGGTGATAGCTTCCAATTTGCTTCATTCATTTGTTTCCACACACACACACACACACACACACACACCAATGACTTTGTATAGGAAAGAAAAATACCCAGAGGGATTTGAACTGATACAGATGCACACAAGCCAGCATTGTTTGTGTGTTTTCTCAATGAATTAATTTCGGGAACAGGTATGAAAACAGTTGCTATAAATACTACGTGTATGCAAAACATCATATGAAAATATCTCCCACACACACCTCCCACCAGACAAATAAGCGGTGCAGTTCAAAGCAAACTAAGTCTATTCAACTACTCTTTTAAGTTGAGAAATCCTGACAAAAAAACGCTGAAAACTGTTCAGCGATCCTGAACGCTCCCCTGGGAGTCTCCTCTTTCACATGACCCTGTCACCAGCAGCCCGCTTCATCAAAGGCAGCTCTGGACACACTGCTCACACAGAGAAACACTGATTCACACACTTTTCCTCAGGCAGTCATACACCGGACCACAGGATGGTGGTGGTGTGACTGGTAACCATAGTGACGGAACAGCAGCTAACTGTTGGTGTGTTTTTTTTCCCAACTTTTACACACAAGTTCCTTTGGATTTAAAGAGCCAGGGCCGAGCAACACACTGTAAACTGGTTCAGAGGTGTTAACAGTGAACTTTAAAACAACTAAAACAAAACAGACTGTGAGTACATGGGGAGATATTTGACTGAGAAACAGCAAACAGGAAATAACAAAACAACAGATTCCAACTGTCCATGTTAATCAAGCTGCGTCTGCTGATGTGTTTCCTCCATGAACTTGACTTTCTTAAAGGACCAGTGTGTAGGATTTAGAGGGATATACTGGCAGAAATGGAAAATAACACAACAAGTATGTTTTCTTTAGTGTATAATAACCTGAAAATAAGAATCATTATGTTTTCATTGCCTCAGAATGAGCCGTTTATATACACAGGGAGCCTTGTCTACAGGGTCTGCCATGTTGCACCACCATGCTTCTACAGTAGCCCAGAATGTTTTCACATCAGTCACCACAGTTAGCAGCCCCTCTGTTGCAAGCAGCATTGGAAAATGTTGTTTTTACTGGTTTAAATCACCAGGTCCATTTGTTTTGAAGAGGAAGAGACATCTGGGAGTTATTAAGCTCCCGATAAAAACTTCCTAAACCTCAGGATCTTAAGTTATAAAAGAAAAAAGGTGAGCACACATTGACAGGTGCTGGGCCAGCAACCTGCCAGCTACCTGGGCCAGCAACACTGATTTGAATGTGAAACTGCTTCATTCAGTGTTTTTACCGGTTTTAATGACTTGGTCTGTAGAAATTTCTTTAGATAATTCGGCTCCCCTCAAAAACCTCCTGAACATTAAACACTGAAAGAATTCTAACCAGTAGAGGTTTCAGCTGGTTTTAATCTACAGTCCTATCTACAAGCTAGATGCCTCTTAATTCCCCTCAATCTTACACACTGCTCCTTTAAAACTTCGAGCCACAAAATAAAAGGATAGACACAGATTTTTTCAAAGGAATAAAGGAAGAAACTTTGCACCAGTAGGTCACACAGCCAGACATTTCAGCACAGAAGAATACAGTGAGAGGCAGAGGAGGAGAGACTGATGTATTTACCTTTGTTGGAGGCAGACAGCAGAAACAGCAGCAGCAACATGGAAGAGAAAAAAGACAAAGACAGTCTGGTTAGATTGAAGATCTTTTAAAAATGTAAGGTCAGCTTCAAAATGAGAAAAAAATCCTACTAAGTAAAAGTTACATTCACAGTTAAATAAAACTAATTAGTTATTTCTGACAAAATAATCTCAACTCAGATTGCTTTTTTTGAGTCTTCACCCACATCAAATGAAATAAAAACACAAGCAACACGGAGAGTGTGATGGGGCAATATATGCCAGACAAACACACACGATAGTTTCAGACTGACACTGAACCCGGCCTCAGTCACTCTGCACTGTTTAGTATTCAGACAGTTTCTTCTACAGGAGTCTAGGAGCTGAGGGCTGTTAAAGCATCTGGATTGAAATCGATTGTTTTGTGTGAGTTCATCTGTGTGTATCTGTGTTATTTCATTTGATGCTAAACGTGTCCATTGCCATGAAAATATGTGTGTTTCAGCCTTTGCCTTTCCTGTGTGCATGCATGTTGGCATGTGTGTTTGTATGTGTGATACACACTCTGTAAAATGCCAAGAAGCTTTTTGTTTCTGCAGATGGAGTGAAACTGTGTGCAGTCCTAATCAGAGATGCTGTTCAGTCAGCGCTGTCAGGAGGCTGATGTGGCACAAATGCACACACACACTTTGACAACAATCCAGATGTGGTCAGACAAGTTGTCTTATTCTATAAGATAAATGATTCTCACTCAATACAACAGAAATAAACATGCAGCAATGCGTAAACTAATGCATTTATCTGAGGTACTGTATGAGCAGAACAATGTGGCTGTGTGACAAATCAAAGCAATTTGATTTTCTGCATTTTTCTGCATGAACAATAATATCTTTAGCAAATGGTAAGTACTTAGAATAGTAAGTGATTTAGGGTTTGAAAGCAGCACCTGAAGAAGTGTATTGCCTTCTTCACTGAAACAAAGTGTCTCCTTTTTTAGCTTATTTGTTCAATTTAAGTTGATCCTATAATTACAGGTAGTTTTATCCAAAAAATCTGACATTTACCAGTGCTGATAATTAGTGATGGAAAAGCTTAATATGAAGGTGAGTAAATAATGACCTGCAGTCCATAAAATCAAAACAACCATCTTTTCTCTCCTGATTTTCAGCCCTTTGTGCACATCTTTACAACCTTTGTAAACACCCTTGAGAATGTTCTTAAATCTGTTTATTATTAGTAATAAACATCCCATGGATGCTCATGGTAACACAAAATGCTATGGTGCTTTCACTTCGGACATGTCTATGAGTCTGCAGTCTGTGCTTTCTTTCTCTCTGAATCAGGAGAAATTGCAGTAGGAGGCCAGACATCAGTGCTTCGCATCTTTTGATGTGCTTCATAGCAACACAAATTGCCTCTCTGGGGGAAGTGAAGTCCAAATCCAAGTATGGTCTCCTTTAATGAAAAGGGCCATGTCTGGAAAGTGGCTCAAATGTGACAGAAGAAAGAAAAGATGAGCATGTTGGACGGATGTGTGGACAGTGTGACGTGTCAGAGTGTTAAGAGGTTAAACAACTTTGGGCATCGGGAGTGGACAGAGACACATATTAAACAAAGGAGCACTCATCAGGGAAAAACACAGGAGTGAGCTGGTAGGCTCTGGTCTCAGCACTGTCACGAAAGAGATAAAGAAACCAACATACAGAGTAGCAACGTAAGAAAGTGAGGATATCATAATTTCCTGCAGAGTTAGCCAGTGGCTTTCTTGCTCTATATATCTCATCTGGAAAATGGAGAGGGGGACAGGAGGGAAAAAACACAGACTTCTGCAGAGGCATGTGGGTCATCTAGAGCTGAGATAAAGTGTGCTGCTAAAGAGTTTGACCACTGAAAATGGACAGAAAAAAACACGAGTGCCAAGTATGACGATGCACAAAATATAATGTTAAGTTCAGCTGGTTATGTCAGGATATTTGCAGGCTTCAAGAAAGCCAAAGTTGATCCAGACTTCTTCATCATAGCTAGAACTGAATTGAAGATCTTTTTAAAAACAAAATAAAGCTCTCAATGTACAGCTGAGCAGTATGAGGAGAAAGAACATGTGAATGTGATCAGTAAAGCAGAAATACGGACCAAAACACCTTTTTACAAACTGAGTATCTGTTTTATCTGTATTAAAGAGATGTTGATTAGGGTTGGGAGGATTTTTATATTGTGTAGTTTTATGTGAGTCTTGGTATATTTCAGCTGGTGTTCATTAAATTTTGCAGTGTTTCTGTCTGCTTACAGACTACAGGAGGAAAGTAGCAAGTTGCTGAATCAGTTACAAAGTCATCTTCTCTCTGTCTTTAAATGTCTTGTTGTACATTTACTCAAGGTACTTGAGGCACCTTCTGCTTAGAAGTGGTGAATTTTCAGCTCAAAGCAACTTAATACTTTTCAGTCTCTGGTTTCTGTTTGATATCTAGTGTCTACAAAAAATGTTTTTGCACATTTCCAATCCACTGCTAGCTTTGTTAGCACGCATTAGCTCGGAGGGCTTGGCTTGTGAACTGTATTACGTGAATGTCATGGTCACCCTGAACGTCCCGCCGAACCCCATTCAAACTCTCAATGTCTATATGGAGGCCAAATTTTCCTATTGAAAAGTCAAACCTGATTCAACTGACATAATTATTAGTCAGGTACTGCCCTATAATATGTTTTGTTCCCACCTAATTTCTCTAACAGCTTCAGTTACTTTTCAGATAAAATTTTTTACAATAAAGCATGAAATTATGTTGTTAATTATTATTCCGTGGTATAGATTAAGCTGTAACATTAAAATGCTGCTCACGTGTTACAGCATCAGTGATAATATTCAAATATATGATACACTATATAATACACACACACACACACACACACACACACACACACACGCACACACACACACTGAGGTTCCTCTGCATGCCTGTTAATCTTCTCCAATCTTTCAAGTGCAATTTGGAGAGGAAACTCTTGTCCTTTCATGTCTGAGCTGACTCCCTTGCCGACTCTCTCTCTCTCTCTGTAAGTGTATATTTTTTTGTGTGTGTGTGTGTGTGTGTGTGTGTGTGTGTGTGTGTGTGTGTGTGTGTGTGTGTGTTTCCACCTGGTCCCCTTCCAAGCCGTATCACCTGATTTGTCATATCATAACAGGCACTAGATGAAAGTAATCCCCTGCCTTTGTTTTACCATGCGTAGCGTTTCTGACCAAATGAAACCACACTGATTCCTGATTAAGTTCAGATGTTTTTCACATCACCTTTTCTATTTATCTCTGTGACTGACAGCGTGCTTAATATCCCAGGATTGTCTGTGTGTTGTTGTAAATCAGCATCAATTTGCTGCTATAAGATTTAAAGAAACTTTGAGTCCAATTATGAGAGTTCTTATGAAACATGGCTGTGAGAGAAGCTGTTGGTGCGTCATAAATATTCATGGTCTCATGGTGTGCTGCACAAAAAGCATCCCCAGTATTTTTTGCTGTGGCACAACACATCAGTTCCTTGTTATATCACAGATAGAGCTCATGCGTTTTCATAAGGGGGGGGGGTAAGTAATTGAGGGACCCTGAAAGAGATGGAAAGACAGTTATGAGAAAGCCAAGTGATGCAGAGAGAAGAAAAAAATATACTTGAGTAAAGTGGAGGGGAAAAGGGCGGTCTAGTTACTACAACTGGATACTGTATTGCAAGATGGCCTATTTCAACACTTCCTGACTATGTTAATAAAAACACTGAAGTCATTCAGCATTACATTTCCATTAAAACATATTTGCTGCTTCAAATTTGTTGTATATACACATAATTTCTAGAATACAAGGTAGATTGAATGGCTGGTAAAATTGGAGCATCCTCTAGCCATTTGGTCAGTGGACAAAAATGTTAATTTTGCGCCCTGCCTGCATTTTACCAAAGTAAATGTGATGATATTTCATATGAAATCTATGGAATTACACAACAGCCCAATGCAAGTATCCCCTTATTAAGATTATTCAATGACAGACACTGTGCTTTATAATGACATACAGTATATGCTTGCCTGCATCTTAAACCAGATTTTTCTAAATGTCATTGGAACTTTGCATTGACGGGTAGGGTTCAAACACACACACACACACACACACACACACACACACACACACACAGACAAACACATAATAGCAGGGAGGGGCTGGAGCTAAAATGCATGATAACCCAGACATCCACCACAGGCCTCAACAAGTCCACCCCCACAAACCATAACATGAGCTACAACATGGAAGCAGCTGCAGGCCGGGGCAAATCCATGTTCCAGTAATGAACTCTGACATTTTCATGAGAATGAATGTCTGCATTACTGCTTCTTCCTCTGCTGCTGCTTATGTTAAGTATTGTAAAACTGACATGAATTTGCTGCTCTGATTCCTCAATCGGTCAGAATCATCAATGTTGAGCTTTAATTGTGTTATATGTTATTCTAAAGTGCAGAGGAGAACAAACTGTTATAGAGGAACATTTTGTGCATGGCCAGTTACCTGCAGTCCAATGCTGGCTGCTGGCCACTGTTGTTTCTCTTTAACAAAGACAATGGAGACCAGAAGGGAGAGAAGAAAAGCAGGATGCAATATTTGGCCAGCGGAAGGGTTAATGTCAGTGATCTACATCTGTTTGTTTTCCAACAACAGCAGTTTGTTTTAGTTAACAGAACAAATAGATTATGTTGCATAAGTAGCAAGACACAAAGGCTGAACAAATAAAGAAAGGAGCGCCACAGAGACTCGAATTTCACAAACAACAGATGACTGAGGTAATCAAACTGCTTAGCTTTATTCCTGCAACTGGCTTGAATTTTTATAAATGCTATATTTATACCAATTTTGTAATATTAACACTGTAATATTGTTGTAAAATAAGCTGTGTGTGATGCAGCTGTGCAGACAGGCAGACCAGAGGTGGGTGGTTCTAAAATAAAAACCAGTGATAAGCACACACATAAACACACATGCAGGCCTGAATAACAATGTAGAGCTGGAGAGAAGAGAAGGTGGGCGAGAAGTTGAAATGGAGTTGATAATGTGCATGAGAGACAGAGAGTGGGAATGAATGAGTAGGTAGGATGGAGTGGGAGGGAATGGTAGTGATAGAGAGAGAAAGTAATGCTGCCAAAAAGATGGAGAGGATGAGGGAGATGCCACAGCAGGATAAAAAAGCAGAAGCCAGACATACGTAGACATGTTGATTTACAACAACAAAAACATCTCCTTTTCACTGTGGGAGGAGTCAGGTCTAAGATATGTGTTTAACACAGAGCCACACACAGACACACACATACAAAACACACAGATTCCAACATCGACAAAACCATTATGGTACATATTGTATAATTGTGTGCATGTTTTCTGTATATGTTATAAGGCTTTGACACACTTCACACATTAAACCTCCACAGACAGCTATGGCCATGTGGACGCACCCAAAGTTCCATTCATAGTACAACTGAGGGTCCACACAAGCCCCCAGCAGTAAATGGGACGGCTTGTAGGTAAGCTCACCATCCTCCAACAGCCAACATCAGGTCAAAGTGAAACTAATAAGACAGTGGGTCTGGGGTAACTGTCCAACTTAAAACTAACTTCACCATATTGAGGAGGCTGTGGCTGGCTTAACTGCAGTGTTTTAGGCTGTTGAGTGAAACAAGATTTGGAAAATGCACAGTTGGCTTGTTTGCTCTGCATACAGCCTGTGCAATCCTCCTGGATCATGACATTTACATCCCGCCAACCAAAGTGGACAAAAGCCTATTACTCGCATCAAATGTTTTCAGAAAGATAGCTTACTGTTTAACTTAAACTCGAGATTGTTTATTACCAGCCAGCCGCCATATTGTTTCCAGTGTGAAAATGAACAAGCTCGTTTTATGTCACCCACCAGTGGGTGCGTTTATTGGGCCAGTCCGGCACAGTGCATTCTGGTAGTTGTACATTTTCTACCTCTTCGGCAAAAGCAAATGCCACAGCCCTTCTCCTCTGTGAACTTATCCTGGTCACATGGAATTATTTATGCTTAATAATGCACATGTCCCTCTGCAAATAAATGAAATAATAACAAAAAAAGTGGAGCAATGTAAGGCAGAAACATTATTTCATATATACACAGTCATAAAAAAACCAACATATGAACATGCACACACACATTCAAACACCTGTCTGATGTACATAGTTGGAGTGCCCCACTTTAGATTGAATTGCACAGTTGTTTAAGAGGAGACAGACAGGACAAACTTGTCCTTCACACATACACACACACTTTAACACAATCAATCTCATCTAGATATAGTAGCAGGCCTATGTGCGTCATAAGACCCATGATAGCATTTCGCCAACGCTACGCAGTTACCTAACAATGTCAGGTTCTCCTTTTGAAAAGTGTTAATGGGGAGTTACATGTTGCTAATATGAGATACACTATCATTACACAGCACTGTGACGACTCTTTGCACAAGGTCCAAATACGCACTCTGCTAATACCAAGAGTGGATGCACACAGCGAGCAATCCTGGTCTAAAAAAGAGCCAAAATACACTTAAATGCATTCACTTATGCAGATACTCTTATCTAAAGCACACTCCAGTTAAACTGTATCCCCCCGGTGAAAAATAAATTTCCCACTTGAGCACTTCCCTCTCCAGGCATAAGAGACTTCTTTTTTACCCTAAAGTGTGATGAATTGCCTGATTTTAAGTCAGTTTGGTCAAAATCTTGCATTGCATGTTCACCTTATTGCCAATTTATCTGCACTCTGGGAATGTGGTGAGACAAAGCTACTGTTCCTCACAGCTGGTCGTGTGTCTGACACGAGGATACAGTAATAGTAAGGTTGCATTAGTGGCTGAGTGGATGATTTGGACAGTCAAAGAGAGACAGATGTGTTTTTAATGGGGTCTATAAGCTGAGAGACTAAAACTACAGTGACGCTGCCTCTGAGGACTCTCCTGTCTCTGGGAGTTCCCAAGCTCTGAGAGAGCAGTGTTATTAAATATTCACACATTCATATTTATGAGAGACGGGACCATCTTCAAAGAAACATGGTCAGCACAAAAATGATCGTCAAGGGGAATCACGCAGTACACTTTTATGGTGCCTTATTTGTAGTCATCAATACATTTTATGAAGGGCAGCTGCAATTTCAACGCAAATACTCCATGGGAGGAATCATTGCTGATCTAAACATCAAGATATAACCTCTCAAGAACTTTTACTGTTCTTAACTACTTTCTTGTTAGGGCCCTAAAAATGACTTTACATACTATGAGACAGCATTACTAGTCACACTGTTCAGAAGAAGAATAAAGTAAATGGACCAAATGGAGTTGTGCAGATAGTTTCCGACTGTATACGCAGCCAAAAGTAAATGGAAGACTTGGAAGAGTTTGAACAGACACAAATGTAGTTGTTCCTCAGTAATGATCAAAGGAAGCATCAAGGAACTACAGACTTAAACAGTAGCAGGAAGGAGCTGCTGAAAAGGATAAACACACTCAGACAAATTACATAGTTTTGTACAGGGTTTCTTCCTCACTAACTTTCCTAACTTGAGTGCCACACTTTAGCTGTAAAACTGTTGTTTTAAATCTGAATAATTCATCTTTAGTTAGTTCAGGAAGGTGGGACAAGTGAGACATTTACCTTAACTGAGCTGGAGGGTCGGTGTGACTGCATCTGACAGGATAAACACAAGCTCACTTCGCATCATAAGACTAAAAGAGACCAGACTGGAAGCTGACGACATGGTCAGCTTTTACTAAAAAATGAATGCCCAAAGAAATCATTAACTCTGGTCATGCTTAAGGAGGATTACTGCACCATGAATACACACACAGAGAGCCTGCACTGTCAGCTAGTGGCCAGCTGAAAGCTCCTCATTTCATTAGAGACTGTAATTAATAACCACTCATCACAAGGCCTAACTAAGCAGCTGGAGAGCGAGACAGGAGGGAGAGCAGAGGAGAGGAGAGGCAGGAGGACACAAGGATTTAAAGAGGGGAACAAAGGGCACAGGACAGGCTGGAGGAAGTGAGGGAACACAGAAGAGAGGAGGGAGCTGGGTAAGATGGTTGTGGAGGATTAGAATTAGGACTGGGAGACATGGAGAAAATCTAATATCACTTTTTTTTTTTGGACAAATGCCTTGATAAAGACATTGTGAAGATACTGTAGGGTTGACTAATGGTGCTTTCACAAAATATTAATTAGATTTTTGATGAATAATCACCAGTAATGTGGATATAATGAATAAGTGGGTACAGGCAAATAATAGCCCAGCTAAGAGAGTCTGGTAAATTGAGAAAATTATATGACTTTACTGTTATGCAGCCTTTACAACCAGGAGGACACAATATATACAATATTATGATATCCAAAATCTTAGACAATATCTAGTCTTACATCGATCAGCCAAAACATTAAAAGCCACTGACAGGTGAAGTAAAAACATTGATCATCTTGTTACAATGCAATGTTCTGATGGGAAACTTGGGGTCCTAGCATTCATGTGGATGCCACTTGAGATGCACCACCCACTCAAACACCACTGCGGACCAAGCAAACCCCCTCATGGCAACGTCACTCCCCAATGGCAGTAAGGCAAGCTTAAGGCCTTGTCCTGGCCTCCAAATACCCCAGATCCAAATCTCATCAAGCATCCTTGGAACGTGCTGGTATGTCATCTCAACCCACAGGACTTGAAAGATTTGCTGTGAAGACCCTGGTGCCAGACACCACGGGGCATCCCCAGACTTCCTGTGTCCATACCTTGACATGTCAGATCTATGTCCAATTCGTAGAGGCCCCACCGTGGATGGGCGGTAAGTCTGGGGTATTGGTGCGTCCCACAGATGCTCAGTCAAATTGAGAACTGGGTAATTTTGAGGCCAGGTCAATGCCTTGAGCTCTTTGTCACGTTCCTTGGGTCATTCCTGAGAAGTTTTTGCGGTGTGGCATGGCGCATTGTCCTGCTGGGGGGGCCACTGTCATCAGGGAGTGTTGTTGCCATGAGTGGGTTTGCATGGTCTGAAACAGTGTTTTGGGTGAGTGGAGCGCGTCAAGTAACATCCATATACATGCCAGGACCCAAGGTTTTCCAGCAGAACATTGCATTGTAACAAGATAATCCATGTTATTCATTTTACCTGTCAGTGGTTTTAATGTTTTGGCTGATTGGTGTATATCACAATTACGATATTTTGCCCAGCCCTAACTAGAAAGCATGTCATCTATTTAGTGGTCCATTCAATAGCTGTCATATCAGTCACATTGACAACCTTGGTCCAGACCTTTGAATCCGCCCACTCCACTGAGTTCCAGTTGACTGATTCGTCTTGCATCATGACATGAAACAGCAGTGTCTCGGTTAAAATACTAATGAGTGCCACAGCGGGACTTGATTAAACTATCAGCACCACAAGCAGGACTACCACCATTGCCAAACTGTTGTCAAGCAGTGCAAAACAAATGAGGTGTAATAACTGCAATGGTGAGCGCTATAAACAAGATCAACACTACTATCGATATTGTAGGCTTGGCTTGGCTACGCATTAGTGTTGACTCAACATGTTAGATTTAGGCAGATACATTGGTCTCTGGTAATGGGTCAGGGAAAATCGAATCCTCCTCCCCCATGGAAATCAATTAGAGTGGATGCAATGTCAGACTTAAGATGGAAACTGAGTTTAACTAGTTGACAATTCTGTCTGAAATCAGCCAATTCAGTACAGTAATCTCATGACAAATGAAAAACACCAGACAGCAATATGTATAAAATATGGAACTTCATGACACTGTGCTGAGAGTTATTTTTCATCTGACAGCTTATAAATAAGAAAAATATCTTCCTCTCCTCTCTCCATCTGTCTCATCTGCTGTATTATTTCGGTCTCTCGTTCCATAAACCATCATTTGATTGTGGAAATTGGACCAGTCACACCCAGGAAAGACAGCCAAAACATTTTCACTATTCCACTGCCAAATGCAGGGCTTTTTTTTTAGAATAGAGGATTCTCCGATGATGAATGTGGCTGGTCAAGAAGATAAAGTTACCAGCCAATAAGAGATATTTGACCATATTTAGTTTCCACCCTGGACACACCCTGCAGTGATGTTAAAGTTCACTGAAGTCACAGAATGGCATGAGTATCTCATCACTCTCAACTGTAAGAAAAGAGCTTGGAAACTCCCTCTCTTAAAGTCATCCCTCTCTGAATTGTCACTTTAGGAAGCAGCTATTTCCAGAGTGTGTGAGCGAGAAGGCACTGTGTCATATACTCTGTCTTTCTCTTTTGAGATCCTCCTTTTATGAAGTGAGTATCAGCAGGCGTCCACACCCTGTAATGTGACAGCAGTCGCTCATAACGCGCGAGATGCAAATACCGATCTGACTGCACCCAGTGGACCCCGGCACACCCTGTGACCACAAACAGCTGGGGAATACAGGAAGGTGGGAGGGTGTCATGCTGGTCGAGCAGTGTGTGTATCAGGGTATGGGTTAAGCAGTTATTCAGTAAGATACAGCTGCCATCTTGCCTGTTTGTGGCCCCAAAGTAGTGACATTTATATGACTTTAACACCCAGAAAATTGTCAGGAAACTCACAAAGCTTTACGTGACTAATACTGAACATTTGCCACTGTTTAGTTTTGAGTACATTTTTGATTCATCACTTCCTGTGTTTGGAGACACCAGCGAAATACTTTACTGAGCTGTAATAAGGGCTAATCATCTCGATGAAAGGGGGTGGAGAACTCTTTAGTAATGCAACCCACTTCCTAATTTAAGCTGATAAGCTGTTGTAAGTACAGGCTGTCATTTCTAGTTTTGGTCATACAGAGGACAGAGTTGAGAGAGGAGCTGTAAAAGAGTAGACATACTGTATGTTTACAGAGCTGATAGGGAAACTCCCTGCAGGGAGAACACAGACTGGGTGTGCCAAGACAGACAGGTGGGCTACAAGAGACCCCAACAACTGGGTAGCATACGGATCACATTCACCCCACACCCTCTTCATCAATCATTCAGCCATGTCTGTCTCCCTCTATATGTCCCTATACCGGCCTTCACTCAGTGCCATCAGGGACGTTTTCAGGATGGCATTCGTCAGTTGTTCTGTTGGCTTGTATCCAGGCGTGAGGAAGAATTTAGGCTCACCACACACCTGTTTGAATGTCTCCCACTTAAGCACCCCTGTTCACTGTCTTTTGAAATATCTGGACAGGTTGTCATCACTTGTTTTAACACAAGGAAGCTATTCATTCCCACATTACCTGGCTATAAAGCAAATAGCCAATCAATCATCATTATCCATGTTGCATATACAAGTGTAATTTAAAAATGTCTCAATGTTTACTGCCTGTTCATTTAACAGGCAGTAAAGATCAAATGACAGACACCTCTAAATTGTATTTTGAGAAAGGCAGGATCTGCTTGACCCAGGTTTGGGACTAAACATCTGGATTTATCAGTCTCTGCTGCATCAATATAAACCAGTCTTTTTGCTTTCTTAAAAATGTGTCTTATGTGAGTACCCAAAGTTATAGAAGTACAAAACTAAATCACTAAAGTTCCTTTTTGAATCCTTTTAGGCCACATTTACACTTACATGTTTTCATTTAAAACAGCTTTTTAAATTGAAATCGACCTCTGTACAATTTATCTCCCACCATACATACACACCTGAAAACGCTTACCATATGACCATATATATGCACACTAGGCATGGATTTGCCAGGTGTAAGCAGAAAGCAGATTGTATTAGTTACAGATAATACTACAGAGATGGTTTGGACTGATAATGAGGTGGAACTGTTACTGAAAGTAACGCATGAGTATAATGCAGATAAGGTGGTAGAAGCCAGACTCTGAGTTGTTGCAAAGCAAATACAGTAACATATTAGAGCAGTACTAGGAGCATTATCGATCACCAGAGGAAGCCATGGCAATGAGGAAGGAGTAACCACACACAAAGGATAACATCACAAAAGGTATGTTAGCCTACAATGTTTTGGTTTGATACAGTGTAACTGGACTCAACTGAGAAGCCAGCGTGGGTGTGTACATCATCAAAACGTCTCCAACAAACCATGCCCTAACTTCAAGTTTTCAAACTAAAACAGGGTCAGTAACAGTTTCAAAGGTCTCAATTCAGGGGTTACAAAAGGCTGTAGTAGTGTGGATGCCAGGCATAAATGTAGCAGTAATATTGTGGATGTAGCTGTTGATGGGTGAACAGGGAAACCTGAGGTTTTGGCTTGTACAGGCAGAGTGTGTGCCATTATCTCCTTTGTGAGGTGACTGTGAATAATCTGGCCCTTACTTTCCAACAGGACTTTTTTACATGCTTACATATTAATGTACAGTTACTCTTCCACTATACAGAGGCGTCACAGCTCCAGGTAGCCTCCTGCTATAGCTTTTTTTTTTTTTTTTTTTTTTAATTTTAATAACTGTGAGTGGGTGAGAGATTTTTGGAGTTCAGAGGAGGGAAAAGCCCCATTTACATAATACACACGTTAATGTGGACTAGGCCTTGGATACAAGTTGCAGCCTCTTACACTTTGGGATTTTCTGTGGTCACTTTATGTGCAATATCCTGTTGTCCATAGCATGTGTTCACTCAACAGCACAGAGAAAGAACAATGTGCACTTTCAATCCAGAAGAAGCAGAGGCCACTATTAATATACTGTATATGGCATACAGGAAATTGCGCTCATACACAGAGCGCCTTGGGAGCCATTCGGTAGCTTTAGTTTCAGAGTGCAAAAGGAATTCTTGTCTGCTTGGAGACTAAATGGGAGAAAGTCGCCTCTGGAGCTACACTACTACATTCCACTACGTGAGTTAAACCTGAAACAGTGAATCAGCCACTTATTCCACAACAACGAGCAGCAAAAACCGTGCCACTGTGAAAACTAGCAGGATAAGTCGTTATGTCAAACCACTGCATCAGCATGCCTGTAAGGCAGCCAAAGTCATGAGGGATGGTTTTCACACTCAGACATAACAAAGACGACTGCTGGAGGAGAAAGCTACATATGGCTGCAAAGCGGATGGTACAAAAATAGGCCTTTGTTCGACTTCTCGCTCGCTCCCTGTGACCTTCCTGCTCCCTTCTCAGATCTGTTCCTCCCAGTCTCTCCATTTTCTCTCCCTCCCTCTTGGTGGATCTCTCCAGCTCGTTATCCATGTTTCTCTTCTCTATCCCCCTTCTCTAAATGTCTCAGTCCTTCTTTACTCTCTTTCACAAATCCACTTTCAGTTCTGCTGCTTTCATTAACCTTTTCTCAGTGGATCAGAGTGTTTATATACATTACAGGTTAAAACAATTAGGCAACATATCTCTGGCCAGGCTGCATTCCACTACACTTTCTCCAGTCAGCGCTCACTACACAAACACCTTCCTGCATTCCTGTAATAACTGCAATGTGCAGCCTTCTCCTCTGGCTGATTAGACATCTTTAGGTGGAGTTACTGGATACAGTTCACCACCACACAAAGCTTTAATGCCAAACACAAAGAAAAAAGTGAATCAGATAAAAGTGTATTTATAGGGCTGTACTGTACTAAATCTGCTTTTGCACTGACATGTAATAGAGATGAGCACTCACTCAGGCCACGTTCATACTAACCAGTTTTCATTTTAAATGGCATTTTGAAACAAAAAAGGTTGGCCGCACACATGAGCGTCTTAGTGCTGTTTCAGAACTAATTGTTGTCCATGTTAGCAAGCTTTAAAATGCATATCACATGACCATTCACATACACTGGGCATGTGCGTACCAGTGTCTTCAGGAAGCTTCTTTGCGTTTGATTGCTTTGTTGCAGAAAATACTGCGAGATGGCAAAAAGTAAGATCAGAGATTACATAGGTTTGACCATCGAGGTGCATTGTCCATCATGGGAGGAAGCCATGGTGATGGGAAAGGAGTACCCGCACAAGAAGGATAAAATCACAAGCCCTATGTAGGCTTATGTTTTGACAAGCTGTGACTAGAAGACCCAATTGTGAAGCGAGCGTGTGTGTCTGCATCAGTGTTTCCAAAAGCCTCTGGATCCACCTGTCCAGACTTTAACACAGACTAAGAGTTTTCAAACTAAAACAGGGCCATCAGCATTTTAAACGTCTGCGTGACAGAGTAGCGTGAACACTGGACATAAACTTTGCAATAATTACGCATTTTAAAACAAAAACTTATTACTGTGGATGTATACTTAGTTTAAAACAGTACGAACAGCGCATATTAGTTTGTGGTAAAATGATTTTCTGCCAACACAAAATGACATTTATTCTCTTAAATGAAGAAGGAATCCCTGCCCTGTAAATCTAGTGGTAGTAATCCCTTCAGCAAACACAGTGACTCTGAAAGATTTTGGCTTTGGCACATCCCGGGCCTCAGTGCACACAGTACAGCAGGAATGTTCTTTTCCCAGGTTCAGACACTCTGAAGTGTGCATTATGTAATAATGAACCTGTTCTTACTTTAGAGCAAACTTTAAATGCCAAGAGTCATTCAGGCATCAGTTCAAGTGGGACTCCAAGGTTTCCCACAGGGTGAGAGTGTATTTAACGGTCCACCTCAAGTAAAACAGCATCAATAGTTGTGAGGAGAGCGACAATGAATGCACTCAGGATTGCACATAAATGCACCATTCTGGCAGACCCCTCCATCTTTAAATCTCTCACTTTCAGCTGCTTTTCCACACAGACCTTTGAAACAAAGAAATAAAACATACAAATCTATTTGAGTGGGTTGCTCATGTAATTTCTGTCAGAAAAACAGCAATCTTATCCCGTCATAATCATCCAATACAATTAGCCACATGAGTAAAGAAAAAAAAATCTAATTACAGGACCTCCTCAGGCGAAGCTTATCTTATCAGAATAGTGCTGACGTAAATAGGATTGAATTTTTTTCTTTTTTTTTTCTTAAAAGATAAAAATTGATGTTAACATCCTCTAATGGAGTACCTAATTTAGATTTATGGTGTCATGCTTGTATTTGTGAAATCCACTGGTGCCAACACCCTGTTTAAGCCTGCTATTAGCCCAACAGTCGACACTTACATCAGCAGCAGCGTATCGGCTCTTTAACTCAACATTTAGATACTCAAAACTAGTGGCTGAGCTGAAAAGTTATGGGCCTAGAAGAGTTCCCTGACCTCCACAAGGGGGCTGAGTTCAGAGAGAATGGACAAGGAGAAAAAATGAAGGGAGGAGAAAGAGATACAGGGAGAGAGAAATACAGTAAATGCTGGAGAGAGAGAGAGAGAGAGAAAGGGGAATACCGAGAGGACAGAGTGAAGTGAGGAAAAGCAGGAGTAAGTAAAAAAGGTAAAATTGAGTGAGAAAAAGATATGTGAGAACAGCCTTGTGTCCTTTGCGTCAGAGATAAAGATTTCATTCATTCGCCTCAGACAAACACCACCACTCAGTGCCCTCCTCTCCCCTCCTCCTTTCCCCTGTGTTTCTTTCTCTTGGCCTTTGTTGCTCCCCTCCTCCCCCTTTCTCTCTCATTCCCTCTCTCTCTCTCTCTCTTTTGCCCTGCTTCTCCTTCCCTATTGATGTGAACAAAGTGAAAGGGAAAATCTCCTGGTGCAGGGCTGTGATCTAGCTCTGCTCACACCCACCCACTCCACAGCGCTCAGAGGGAGCCAGCAGAGTGAGAACCAGGCTGGAGCTAAAATGTACTGAGGGGAGAAAAAAAAAATTACTGCAGCACTGCCGGTAGCTGCAGCCTTGAACCCCTGAATACAAGGAGAGGTTCGAAATGGTAGAACTGGGTCTCTGGAGGAGTCATGGCGTGATCTCAACAGCTCTTGTCAAAAAAGTCACACTGATCAGTTTCTTGATTCAGAATAAGGAAATGATGCGACTGCAAAGCCCAGAGCCGACATGCTCGCTCATCCCTGAGACCTGCAGAAGTCAAGTGGAGCGAGAATACTTCACTGTCAGCAGGAAAAAAGACATACAGATGCAGCAAACAGCAGCAAATACTCCACCACAGTCAACATGTACAATAAGATCTGCTGTTATTGATGTTACCTACTAGTTTGGATCAGATCACTGAGCTGAAGCGGTGAACCTGACACCAACAGTCTGGGTATTTTTTAAATAAAAACTGAGACTACACTGAAGCCTCTCAAATGTGTCTGAGTTGCTGCCGTCTGGCTCAAGACAGGTCTATGATTATATGCATGCATGTGGGCGTGACAGCAGGGTGGCAGGGTGAATTGGGAGAACATCCTTCAACTCATGTTCAAGCCTCTGATTCATCAAGCTGTCGCCCTGCTGATAGCGCAGCACTGAACCGCAGCACTCTACCAGCTGTTCGACAGCTGAGCCTGACCTTTGACCTCCAGCAGGGTGCACAAGAAAAGAGGAATCCATAAACTGGAACAGATTGCAGCTATGCGTTGATATAAATAGTGTTTCTGGTATGAAATGGTCTGTGACATGTACGTGTCATGGAAGTGATGGTTGTATGGTTATGTCATGAAAGCGGAGCATTCATGAAGCCACATATCTCAAGATAAGGTTGTTAAACCTGAAAACAGGACACTCAAATCAATTATTTAGGCCTTTTTTGACAGCGTGAGGACAGGAATGTGAAATAAACACGCAGTGAAATTTTATTGAGGTTATTAACATTCTGGAGCACAGTGGTTATAAAATACCAGCTAATTTTGAGGAAGTAGTTGAAATATTTTGCAAATATTGATCTAAGAATAATATTATAATAAAACTGTGTCCTGATGAGAACTCTTGGTAGCTTTGCCTGTCAGAGGTTGTGTGTAACTTGTTGTCCTAGAGAGGCTGATTACTAGCCACCATTTTATGGCTTTTATTGGTCTACAGTCATAAAAGAAGTTTAGATTGTATATCAACACAAATCTAATGATAAAATATGATAATATATTTTTTTATATTACATTCTACTCGTGTCAGCCATGTATTTGTCTCAATTGTCACTGTTTTATAGGTCTGTACAGCTTTTCTACTATCCCAAAATGCACCTCAGGTCTCCTACAGGCCTGTACTGTAGCAGGAAAGGGAGGGGGAAAGCTGCACTAATTAGAAACAAACAGCCACTTTGTTGTTTTTTGCTCGACAAAAATAGAACTTCCACGTATTTCTCCCAAAATAACCACCTACACCACAGCATGGGTAGTGTGTCAAAGTAGCAAGTTTGACAACAATAGAACATGTAAACAGACATTCAGACTGAAGGCAGCTTTGCTGAGATGTAACCCAGAACAAGAACCAAAGATATATTAGGAATACTACTGTGTAATCTGGTCGTATTGGTAGTATAGGGTATCTTTGATTTCTTATGATTTGTAGTCACATTAACTGGAAATCCCCACTAGAAGCGAGATGTAAGCAAACATGAGCAGCACACAAACAATCGCTCATCCAATCCACTCTGACACCTTCTTTCATAACGTCTGAAGCCCAGTTCAGACCAAAGATTCACAACCAGATGAACTGAAACTTGCAGCTATATGCAATGTGCCTGTCTGCAACGCTCTAAACATCAGCCAGTTTACACCAAAACGACTAAACGAGATGATTTATTTTCTCAACAACAACAACTCTCTTGCCATTCTGACTGCCAGATTTTCAGGCTTATTATGGAGCTGAATATAAATTGGAGCTTCTTAAAATATAATTTTGGATCATTGATACTCAGATGTTACAGTTGCCTTTTAGTGATGAAACAGCAAAAAGATAAAAAGACCTGAGCTTCAGATGGACTTTTTTTTTGCTAAATACAACACAATAATTTAAATAACCAGCGCTGATTAATCAGTCAGCAAGAAGGCTATATGAGTGTGATATGCGCACATGCAGCTAGGAGCTGCAGTGACCCACCGTCTGACACAACATGAGGACAGACAAACACACAACAGTAGCAGGGATGTAAATGAGATGGACCTGGGCTCAGCAGGGATGGAGGGCTGCTGTCAGAGAATGCCACAGCAAGCGAACACACCGTCTGATGACAGTTTACTGACTTGGCCGACGACTTTGCTACAAGCTGACTGGCTGTTGAAACAAGTGACTTTACAAGCTAAGTCACTGGTGACATCATCAGCCAGCTTGAGTCGAGCTAAGACCGACTGGTTCACAGTGCTGCAACTTTTCTCTGCAATGTTCTAAAAGATTATTGTCTGGTGACAATTCTTTGGTCTGAACTGGGCTTTAGCCGTCTGTCAGGAGCTTCTGGGAGCTGACTGGACTGGATTGGCCATAGGGGAGGTGACTTTTCTTGGTCAAAGTAAATTCTGTGTCTTTGTTAGTTTTCCCCTTCAAAGTTGCTAGGAGGTTTGCAATCATCCAGTGACTCCAAATTTCAGACGAACTTTCCAGAACAGGTTTTATGAAACCAATATGTCTAGATCCACAGTTCTGGACCAGAGCTCACAATCACAATTATATTTCAGGCATTTAGCTGATGCTCTTAAATAAAACAACGTGGGCAAGAGAGGGACTGAATTCATTCTTGTTTCAAGACACTCTGCTGTTGCTGGTATGTAACCACATGTGCTGCCAACACAAAACAGGGTTTCTCCCCAGGAAACGTGTTAGCTGAGGTGGTAAGCATTTAATCCTTTATGATCATTCTAGTTGCTAAGTGATGTTTTTAACAGTAGTTGTGTCATTACAAATGAAAATGTATTAATTTCTGCTAATGTTAGCAGATGTGGTCATTAAATTCAGTGGAAGTGGCCAGCCTTTTATAAAGCAGCAGTTTTACTTTACTGATATACAAACAGTATCGTTGCAAAGTGGTGTAAATGCTCTCATTAAATCATAAAATTAAATTTCTGGTCCAACTTCACTCTTTCAAAGCACCAGTCAAATTAAATGTATAAAATGTTTAGAGGGATTTATTGTGCAGTTAGATGCTATCAAGCTAGTTTACAATATTTGCTGTTTCCAAAGGGGAGGCTATAAAAAGTCAACAGAACAAGAGTGAGACATGGGATATGTAAATGTAGAAAATTTTGGAGGGGAACAGAGAGAGAGAGAGATATGACTCTGCAGGAAAACACCAGAAAAGAGGCAGTGAGTAATGAGTGGGGGGAGAGAGGAGGGTGAAATAAATCAAGAGAGGAAAGGTGAATGAAAGAGAGGCCAAAGACACAGACTGCATGTAAAAATAAAAAACAAGGGAACACAAAGTGGGAAGACAGAAATATGCAGAGAAAATACAAAAAAAGAGACAGAAGAAGAAGAGAGTGACGTATGTGGCACTGACAGCTCATTAGGAAACTGTCAGTTGGTTCTTCTGAAACTGCAGATCAGGCTGAAAGTAGCGAGGAGTTCCCCGGATCACCACGCACAGTCACACACTATTACTAAATACTGAGATGACCACATTACACAGGCACATACACACACACACACACACACACACACACACACACACACACACAGAAAACAAGGATCAATTACATGGTCCTGTGATGAGTTATCTGATGCTTGAGGGGACATTTCCTAAAAAGACTTCTGAAGATTTTATCTCACTTGTCTCCTCAGGGCGGCACTTAAAACCCCCTCAGTTTAGTGCAAAACAAACCCAAACATCGTCTACGTGCTGACTCCTGAGGCAGCAGGACAGAGTTGTGAGTGTTAATGTCAAAGGTCATTTCCTAAGTATCCTAATGCCACAGGTCAGTGCAGTTTAATAGACTGACCTAAACTGATCCAAAGCATGATATGTCTCCGCTAGCCCCCTTTACATTTATATTTTAGGCACTAAACTGACACTGTGATAAACAACCCCAATACCAAAAATTTGTGACACTGTGTAACATGCACATAAAACATAATGCAATGATTTTATCCTTTCAATAAGTATTCAATATGTCAAAAAAAATAATTAATAATATTTCCCATGCAGCTATTCACAAAAATTTAGACCAGACATTGGTACTTGATCAATATAATTACACTGATAAATAACAGTTCAATCCATAAAAATCATGTGCTACAAAGTGGAATGACAGAGAAAAAAAGATTGAACATGCTAAACGAAATGTATTAAATCCTTGAAGCCTTTGTCTGCGATGCCAACTTAAAGACACTCTCTATATGAAGAAACTAATGTCAACTCCGATGGGATTTAGGCCCATTCTTCCACACAGACAGTCTTTAACTCTTGAAGATTTTAAGGGGCCCACTTGTGAATCTTGAGAAACAAATTTCACCTGCAAAACATCAACAATCAGTGAGCTAAGTTCCCAAATGCTTACTGAGTGATGTTTAAAGAAAAGGTGATGTCACACCGTGGTAAACATAGCCTTTTCCCATTTTTTGAAAGTGTCTCAACCATCACATTCAGAATGAGTGTATATGTAAAAACAAAACAAAGTTCATCAGCTTGGTAAGTGAGTGTTTCTGCATCATCAAGAAGAGGCATCTGTCTCATCTCTGTGTCCTCTAGCAAGGCAATAATCAAGCGAGCCATGATCCCCTGCTGTGGTTCTGTTAAAGACAGTGCAGTGTGAGTGCCTGAGAAGTAAATGCAAAGTAGATACTGAGGCTCCATTTACATGTCATATTATCAGATCATCAGGCCGCAAAACATGCTGTTTATATTAGACGAGCAGGTAGACAGACAGCTGAGCAGAAACAGACAAGGCTGTGGACAGACACGTAGGCTAACACAGCCTCACACGTGCAGACGGTGTTTGTGTGTGTGTTTGATATATTAGGATCTTGGTATGCGCTCTACAGAAGCAGACATGCCTAATCTGTTAGAACTCTGTAAACGGACGTGCCAGAACTGGACCTGTGCTATCACGGGATGTCTGACTGTGCTGCTGCAGGTAGAGGCAGGTGGCACCCATACTGTGTGTGTTAACACACTAATAGACACAACTGTACTGCTATACTTGTGAGGACTCTCACTGACATGTTGTATTCTCTAGCCTCTAAACATCATCTCAACCTATTTCTAACCTTAATTAGATATTTTGCCAAACTACCAGAAGATCTCAGGTTTGCACCAACTGTGACTGCTTTTAGAAACAGCCGAAACACTTAAATGTTCATGACTACCTTGCACACTGTTAGAGTTGCCCTAAAACTGCACTTTTCATTTTGCCTTTCTGGCTTTTTAAACTTATTTTAAACTGTTTTATGTAAAAAAGAAAGTTTTATGCTCTTTTACTCATTTACTTTCTCTTACCTGTCTTTTAAACGTCATCATCTAAAGTGCCTTGAGTAGCCTCTGAGTATGAAATAAGTTATATAAATAAACTTTGCCTTGCCTCAACTCTAAGACAGATTCTCATCCCTCAAACAGCCCTTTGATGAAGTAAGAACTCACCAAAATGTCCTCAGTTTCCAAAAATGTTTTTATACAGTTTTAAAAGTCAAATTGGTCCTTCCAAAGATGAAAAGCAAAACTGTTTATAGAGTCAAATTTAAATGCCACATCTGTCCTAAAATAAGTTCTATGAATATTGATGTTGTTTCCACGCTGTAACTGTTTAAGGGCACTGAAACATCAAGCTGATGGTCAACTGTTGGGCATTTGGCGAGCATCAGATGCCCTAGTTTTTTTGTGGTGTGTCCTGCACCACTGGCAGTAGCCGGCCCTTACTGGCTTTTTTGTTTGCCGATTGAGCATGTGGAATCGTGTCGGAGCAGGCAGAGCCCGTCTCAGTGAAATCACTGACTGGCAGCTCAGCTCAGTCCATGAGAAGGGAAACGGAAGTGAGAGAAGCAAATACCACCTGAAGTCAAGGGGGTGTAAGATCACAACTTATTATATTAGATAGGGTTTTTTTGGCCATTGACTTCTTTAACAGAGACAGATTGTAACTGTTTCTGTTACTTATCACTCATGTACAGTAGATATCCTTTATTTTAACATCAGGGTTGTGTTGTTAATGTGCTAACTGGCTAACTAGCTTCTTGAATCTGTCCTGTTGGTCCTCTGATTTCCCTTTCTTTTTTTTTTTTAATGGCAAATACAGACTACCACCGCCTGCTGGTATGGAGAGTTATTTCCTTTTATGCAGGCGCAGAAAGTTCGTGCCAGTTGGCTGTTTCAGATGATCTCTGTGGTGTATACAGGTGCAACATTTTTGGCGGAGACGCAAGGCGACGCGAGGCAACAGAACAGTCAGCTTTCGTTGCCACCAATTCTTTAATGTCGGTAAAGTGTGTCTGGGCCTGAAGAGTTACCACGAAATGCCACAATATAACGTGTTATTTGTTTTCATTTCTCACTTTGTCACACACAGTGGTTTTGAGGTTTCTGTATTTGTAACAGTCTGCCAACTAGCACGCAACTCTGGGGGAAAAACCTGAGACCGATAACAAATTATACCTAGACATATTTGACTGTCTTGCTGAAACAGAAACCACTGGCACTGATAATGTCATGCAATGCCTTTACAGTAACTAACAGCCTATTGATGCCTCTCGGATACACATGAACTGCATCTATGGTTGAATAAACATTACGAGCTCCAACATGTGAGCACCCATTCAGCCACAGTGACCTGATTTCAGAGAAACACAAGATGTGCAGACACCCACACAAAAAAAGGAACAGTCTGTGCTTACACCGCCGTGCTAATTCAATATTCATAACTTTATTTAAAAATATCTACACTTTCAGAAAAAAAGCAGAGGGCAGAGGCTGACTGCCATCTGGCTTCTGATGAGCAAACAGCTTCACATGAAATGTCTGACGTTCATTTAAGAAAGAAAGGGCCGACACAGAAAAAAATAAAAATCAGATTTAGAATAAAATTTAATCCTGCAATTCTGCAAATACATGATATGTGGTGACTGGTGTGGAGTGACAACCAAGACAACTGAACCATATCTCGCAAAGCAATCTATATTTTACACCACCTGCTCTATACTTCCATCATCTGGTCAGAATAGTACAACTCATCACTCTTGCCTCTCTCAGCCTCTTGAACCTGGCATGATCCTGATCTGTCTTGTAGGACTGTATGTACATTTGTCTCTGGTGTTAAAGATGCTAAATTGATCACTCAAGTACAACAGCATGGTGGACTGCAGGTACACCTGACAGCATCTGATAACTTTTAGCATCCAGTCATATTAACTAGCCAAAAGAGTGAATCTTTAATATTTTAAAGACATTCACACCACTGTAACTGTTGTAACTGGCCAACCAACAAGCCAACCTGGTACAACAAGGCAGCTTTTAGTTTTACAAATAAAAGCTCTCTTCTCCTGTAAATGATATCTTCATGTATTCATAAAGAAAAAGCAGAGTCCGCAGATGCTCTTAAGAGTTAGCTGATGACTGACAGAAGACACTGAAGGCAACGCCAGCTGCCATAAAGCAAAGCTGCTACATCACTACATACATCAATATGAAAAAAGGCTGCTTTCCAACAGAAGACTAGAAAGTAGGTCAAATTTAAGGAGGATATAACAGCTGTGTGTGTATGTGGATACGTATAGTGAGACCACAGATGTAGACTCACATAAGAAAAAAGACAGGAAGGGTCAGAGAAACACAGAAAAGAGGCAGAAAATGGTACAGAAATATGGGGAAAAAAGCTAATTTTGAGCTAGATAATTAACACTAAAATAATGTGAGACATAATCACATTTAATGAAAAAAATAGATATTAAAGGACAAGTTTTCTGATGTTCAATCACACACTACAGTGCACATTCAATGTTGAGAAATAAGCCACAGCTGGTAAATAAGGAAATGAATGCAATAATCCAAAGTCTGAAAATGCCATTTGATTTAATTAAACTGAATGTGTGCATGTCAAGGAAAAAGCTGCATGTCCTGAACACATATATAAGCTCGTCAGCAAAAACTAGCATATGCTTCAGAAAGTTAATATGGGCTTCGGCCAGAAGACAGACACAGAGCAGAGCACTGTTTGGTAACTGCTCAGAAACATTCAACCTAAATGAGAAACAGAAGCAGAGCTCTGAGAAGAGCAGCTGTGGATGAAATAGTTTAGAAAGGGTAGTCTGTGTGAGTGCATCCTTGCATTTCTCACATTAAGAAATATGATGAAAATCTTTAAAAGTGATGGTATATGCTCAGTCCAAACCCAGTCAGGTACTGGTTCTGGGTCAGGACTCGGGTTTGGAGCTAAAGGTGTGACCGGGATTAGGTTCAGATTAAGGCAGGAGTTATACACTAGGTTTGTAAGTGTAAGTGTGTGTGTGTGTGTGTGTGTGTGTGTGTGTGTGTCCCACCCCAGACTTTACTCTGCCTCTTTAAGAACAGTAGAAGAAACAGTCTCAACTTCCTCTCTCCTCCTCCTCCCTCCATCATGTTTGTTATTTCAGGAATGTTCTTGCAGCCTCACTCTCATTTGCTTCTGCTGTGTCACCACTAGTTGGCACACACTCACTCACCCACCCAACCAACCACACACACACATACACACACACACTCAAGAACTTTTCCAAACATGCATACAAGTTGAGTATACACTCACAGAAATTTATATGAAGGTAAACGTGTTATGAGTGTGTATAGAGGTATGTTTATACTAAAATAAACATAAATGATGACATAATTGTGTGCTCTCTGCAGAGAAAGTGGCTTCTCAAGCTCTAAAGCAAACTGGTGATAACGGTTGTCCCCTCAGGGTATAAGTCATCAACAATAAGTGTCATGACGCTATCTTCTCTCCCTTGTCCTGTTTTACTTGTAAGACTTGCCATATTGAGATAAAAGTCTTCTGTCATCTGAAACATGCTGGATTTCATTAACTTATTAATCATGATCAAGTTGTTTACAATTGCATTTCTCTTTGATGTAGCATTTAGGGAAGAGATGATGAAAAACACACATTAAGTTGATGGTGAATCTCCATTATGAGGATAACTGCATTATTTATTTTATAAAGAAAAACATAATTTGAATTAACTGAAAGCCTGGCTTTTTGAGATTGTTAGTTTTTCACAAAAAAGAGGCTCACAAAAAAAAGATGTGTGTCCTATATGTGGTGCAATGAAATATTTGTTTCTCTACAAAAGTGATTCCAGTATGTTTTAGAGACATTTTAGGAACTTAAAGCAAAATGTGATGAAAATCAGGTAAATTTTCTGAATTGCAATTATTTTGGGCCAGGATATTCATGACATTAAATTTTCCTACCATCCCATGTGTTAACAGTTTCACTTTCCTCCATGTTTTCTATCACCAACAGTGATTTCTTCCTACCAACTAAGCACCTGTTTGCATGTGCCTGCAACATAAATCCATCTTAACAAATGATCTTGTTGTTTTCCTTGTCAAGCAGCAGCCAGTTATGACTTGCTCACCGTTTCTCATTAAATGTCTGACAGGGTCACTAATAACTTGACAAATCTCCAGCCAACAATGTGACTGTATAACTGACTGTGCTCTGCAAGAAATCTAATTTATTCATCAAATTACACTGGGCAATGTGGCCACCAAAACAGATTACTGATGGAAATATTTTATCATTCAGAGAACAGTTGAGATGACTGTTTCTCAATAATAGAAAGCAGGTTATTTTAGGGAGCAGAGGATGGTGCTCCACCTTCCGCCTCCTCTGGCATCACTCTGGGTCTGGCTGTTTTCTGATACTTTGCAGAAAACAATATATTTACTTGGTTCAAAACTCTATAAGTTTTAAACCATGAAGTAATCTATCAAATTTACACCAAAATTTCAAATTTGTTGCAGTGATGTAAAATGCTTCACAGAGACTAGAAGGTGATAACGATTTAGTTTAGTTAAGAACTGAAACTACCAACTGTTTTTATTGTCAACTTATCTACCAAGAATTTTTTCGAGTTATCGTTTAGTCTGCAAAAAGAATGCGACATTATATCAATATCCTACATGTAACACCTCCTATAGTGCCCATCAGTGCATGACAATGCATTCACAACTGACCTATAATATTCACGTCTGCTCTGAAACTCCAAACCATCCATTTCCACCTCCCTCTCCCCTCCCCTCCCCCTCTGAATCCCCTTCACACCTCTAAAAGCTGGCTGTCATGATCCCTCCCTGCCTCCACCCTATCCATCCATCCATCCCCCTCCTGGAATGTTATTGTCTAACTAAACGTTTAGATTAAAAAAGAGGAGAAGAGGCAGAGTGGGGAAACGTCAGACTAGGACGGATGAAGGGAGGGAGGGAGGGAGGGAGGGAAGAGGATTAGCAAAAGAGGGGTGACAGACGGGAAATCCAGGAGACCTGCTAACATGGAGGAGAGCAGCACCCTCCCCCCTCTATGCCATGCTTTTATCATCCCTTCTTCTTTGAATGATGGCATGCTTTGTAATGCCACATTAGACCATAATGAGAACTAAGTTTTTAAATCAACTATTAAGTTTGTTTTTGACCCAAAACAATACCACAACATCTAATTCCATATACATGTACATCTTTGGGAGATTACATTAACTGATATAGTCTTTCAAAAACTGGAAAATGCAGAATACAGGAGAGGGATCTAGAAAAAAAAAATCAATAACAAAGGGAAAGAAATTAATCACATTAACATCAACATCAGAATATAAACTTGGCCAAAATAGTACCTGGGCATTAAAAACATAAAGACATCCAGGCTGGCAGTCAAGCAGACCAGGGGTCTCCAGCCTCAGAGGCTGCAGGGCTCTGTGGGTGAAGTCTGGTGATTAGAGGGTGCAAAGACCCTCCGACAGATGGAGCAGGTCACGGAGAGTGGGACGTGCCAGGTCTCACACACACTGACACACTTAACAACAGCACAAAATGATGTGTGCATTTACACATAATCACAGACACAATGTATATCCCTCGACTTATAGGCTTGTGCACACACACGCATAGTGTGTGAGCATGTGGCCGCATTAAAGACAGGCGACCAGGGGGAAGATTATTAGTGACTGAGGGCAATCACACTGTTTAAATGCAGACACACACAGGTAGTTAGTCGGAGCATGGGTCAATACCCTCAATTGAGCTGTAACACAAGGTGTTAAAACGTCCCCTTAAAACACACAAACAGATCATCATTAACTACAGCAGGACAGTGCCCTGATGTGTGTCCAGTTAGCGGACTCAGTCAATCACACATTTAGAGAGCACCTTGCTTCCGTATTTTAACCAATATCATGTTAGAAGACAATATGAGGGTATTAGGTTAGGGCATGATATTGCATGTTGTACAGATTGTAAAACCCTTTATGGAAAATTAGTGATTCTGGCATGTGAAAATTATTTGATTTGACTAGGGTGGAAAATAAGGAAGAGACAGACCACCTCATACAAACTAAAATGAAAAGGTCCAATGTGTGGGATTTAGGAAGATATATTGGCAGAAATAGATGATAAAAATATGAGTGTGTTATCATACATGTGTAATCACCTGAAACTAAGTATTGTGTGTATTCCTTGCCTTAAAATGAGCTGTTTATATCTACATAGAGAACCAGTCCTCATACAAGGAAGGCACCATGTTGCACCTGCTCTTGTTTACAATCGCCCAGAACGGACAAACAAAATATTGGCTCTAGATAGGGCCATTCGCATTTTCATTTTAGCCACTGTATTTAGCAGCCTCTCCACGAAAAACACTTATTTTTAACATGAAACTGCTTTATCCAGCTTCTTCACCAGTTGTGATTAACAGGTCAGTTTGTTTTGGAGAAGCAGAGACCTCTGTGGGTAATTCAGCTCCTGGTAAAAACCTCCTTAACATCTGGATTTTAAATCAGACAATAAAGGTGAGTAAATGTTAGCAGGTGCTGGGCTAGCAGTCTATCTCTGATGAGCCACACTGAGTCAGAGAAACACTGATTTATAACATGAAAGTGCTTTTTCAGAGTCTTTAACCATTTTAATCATGGGGGTCCATTTGTTTTGGAGAGGAAGAGACCTCTGGGTAATTCAGCTCCTGGTAAAAATCCCCTGAACAATGAACACAAAAGGAATTTTAACTGGGAGAAATTTGAGCTGGTTGCAATCTGAAATCCTCACTGCAGGATGCCACTAAATCTTATACAATGGACCTTTAAAATAAAAAAAAAGTAAAAATAAAATAAAAAAGAGAGGCAGTTTTATGAAAGGTGGAGGGAGATGACTGTATCGGTTGAGAATTTCATGTGCTATATTTTCAGTAAGAAGCTAAAACCAGCAGTCAAATAAAATGATGTAACATTCTTGGTGTATCTATAAAAAATAAAAATTATGGTAACACAATGAAATAGCCATTTTAACTCTTGCCTTTATGGGGTGCAAAGATTAAACCTGTCTTAATTATCGATATTTCTGCAACTTCTAATCGATTCTTATTCTATTCTATCAGGAGAATTGGCCATTAGCCTGATGAACATGACATTATTCAAGCCTTTCACCGAACATCTCTTTCCTCTGACATGGCTATTGATCGAACACTGTAAGGCCCCACAGCAATCAGGTCTGATCTCTGACTTCAAACTGTGCAAGAAACTCTCCGACACACACACACACACACACACACACACACACACACACACACACACACACACAGCAGAATCAATACACCTGTGATCTGATCCCAGACCGGATATGAAAGTAAGAGCATGTCAATAATGAGGTCAGTGTGATGGTAATGTTCTTGTGATCGATGCTAATAAAGCGAATAAAAGTTCTACTGGCATGAAAATTATTTATCTTCTGATGATGTGAATGTTTGCATGTATTATTCAACTAATCAATAGCTGATGATCAAGAATGATTCTGACTGACGGCACATCTACTGAATAGCAGCTGATTAGCTCAATCCTAATAACAGACTGCACTAACTGTGATGCTAATGAATAGAAACGGAGAAACTTGCACACACAACCAAAACACACACACATTCACACACACCCTGAATAATATTCATGCTCGCTCAGACAGTCTTGCCTGCAGGATGGTAATTTTAGAGTTTCTCAATTAGGAGCAAAGCCTGTTAAGAGAAGTAGCTGGAGCTGTAAGAGATTAACAACAGCTCTGACTACTGACCTGGTAAAGATAGAGAGGGGGAGGAAATGAGAAAGGGATGGTAAAAAGAAAAAGGAGAGTAAGTGCATTAAAAGATGACATGGGGGCAGCAACAAGGAAATGAGGTAGAAGAGAAAGAAAATAAGACTGAGACCACTGAGAATAGGGATGAAAGTCTGCCTCCCCTCACTGTTTCTGGTCATAGAAATAGCCGCACATGAATGGACAGCTGAAAAAAGCAAAGAGGGATTGAGTGAAGCAGAGAGTGTGTCATGAGAATGGTATGGGAGTTTCAACGAGGACAGATAAAAATAAGATGATGAACCAGAAGTCTTTACACTCACAAGGCCACACAGTAGGGTGCTGCAGAGGTCAGGATGGGGACAGCCAACATCAGCACCTAGGCTACAACATACAATGTCTCAAAACATTACCAGTGTGTATCACAGTGGTGATAACCTGAGGGACTATTTGACTATTTTGAGCAACTCTTCAACCCCTTTAGTTTTCTGTTTGGAAATAGGATACACTAATAAAAATGATGTCTTCCAACAGAGAACTAGCCTTGATTCAATACAGGCCATATAGGGAACACTATAAAAACTGAAACATTTCCTGTCACCATGTTGTTATCCACCACCTATAAAAATCCCTAATGTTCTCTAAGGTGGGAGGAGGACATTAATGCTGACACAAAAAAGGCAAGAAGCTTACAGGGGGATTGTTGGATTTTAAAAGGCTCTGCACTAAAAAGAAAGACGCTTAAAACACTGCAACCTGATTGCTGCAATTGTGAGGGAGTGCACATCAGCAGTGCACCGTTTTATGTCAAAAGCTGCAGGTGCAGAATGAATCTGAACCGTTACTACTGTGATGTTGAAAACAAAACGTCAGAGTGAAAGGAGAGTTTAAACTCTCGTAATATGGATCAATTTCAGCATCTGTTAAGTAGCCACATTTTATCTCTCTGAAACACAATCAGCTTTCTATTCATCCAGAAATCAAATCAAAGGCCACGCTGCCTACTACTCCATGATGCCAGAGCCACGCTGAATTACATAAGAACCATGGTAAACCCCTGTAGCAGCAGCATCAGTGGTACAGGCCTGACGCCGCAGACATGTGAGGGAATGGACCAGTCCACTGTGACAGGAGGCGGGGGTGTCCTGGTTCCTTGCCCATGGCGTTGGTGTAGTAAAGTGGATGAATGGGATTAGGGCTCGGTCCCTGCTGGGGGGCTGTCTGTGTGACGTCCCGCCAGGATGGACCAGATTACCCTTACAGCCTGATTTGAATGGCAAATCCTCACACCGCCGCACGGGCACGAGCACACACGCAGACGCACATATTGACACACAAGGCTTAGCGAGTGTGGATTGTAAGCAATATGCTGGGAAAAGGCATCAGAGTGGCGTGCACAAGAAATGTGTTTAAACACAGACAACAGATTTCATGGCGATTAGGACCATTATTTTCATTACAGAATGATTATATCTGAATTAAGTGCTCAATCTAAAAGAAATTTATGTTAAAAAACAGTGAAAACTCATCTCAAAATGACTGTTACTCAAAGACACTTCTTGAAATGGCTTGTTTTGTACCAATCGTTCAAAACTCTTAAATTAGCAATTAGAGTGAAGCATGAATTGTCTCGTAACTCCCATGTGACCCTGTTTACAGGTGATTCATTTACTCACCATTCAAGCACAAATGTTAACGGCAGAATTTCATACTAACGCTGATGATTAGGAGAGAACACCTGTTGTTGAGCCATGTGTGCCATTTAAACACATGTATTTTGAATTCACCCACACCTTGCAGTGTTTCCTGTGTGTACCTGCTAAGTGGCCCAGCTCCAGTGTGTGACCTAGTGTCCCACAGTGAGTGTGCAGTCAGCTGAGAGTCACAGGCTGAAGGAATTGGAGCAGATTAAAAGTCACCCTGCCTCTCTCGCAGTCACAAGCAAGGGTCGACACTCACAGCCACTCAGCACATCCTTTCATCTGACAGGATTTAAGAACACAACGTACGTCCAATCGGATGGGACTGACAGTTCACACAGTTATTAGGGGGCCTGGACAGAAAAGGGCGTGCGTATTTAGTATGTAGACCTCCACTCCTTTTCCCTTCCTTAAATAGTTTTAAAATGAAAATAACCTCTTTGCTTGTCTAAAATAAGACACTGATCTTAAAGGAACTATTTAAGTGATACTGAATTGGAATTAGTAATCTGATCCTGGTTCAGAAACTTCGTAGTATCATGAATATGAACATTTTAAAACAGTCATTTGCTGCTGAGGAGCAGCAAGTTAAAAGGTATACTATGCAGGATGGATGGATGGACATCGACTCATACAAAAGTAATCCCTCTAAATCATTACTTATGACCCACTTGAGGTGTGAAGCGGTGTATTTATCTGCAGCGCCTCTGTCTTCTGCCTGTATTTTCTCCTTATTTTGCTGTGGTCGGTGCACAGGCAAGGTCGGGACAGTGCAAAAAGGTAGAGATCGGGTAGTAGCAGCACGCATCTGGAAGACGGTACAAAAAAAAAAAACGCAGAAAGTGCAAGCTCACTCCAAAAGGAGAGGTGAATCTGGGGTTGGCTTTCACTTTTGATGGTGAGCACTGATGGAGAAGATGGGGATGAAGAGTGATGTGGAGTTGGCCTGTTTTCTACTGGACCAGTGGGTGCTGGCGGTTAGCTTAGTTAGCTTGTCCGAGTATTAACTTTTCCATTATAACAAATGAAAGATTTCTACAATAGCACAGTAACTTGTACATACAAGCAGAGTAGGGAGCAGAGGCCCAGTCACTTTGAATGTTATGTTTACTGACGTTGCCCAACAACTCCCGCATAATAAACCTTTAAATTTGAATAAAAAAAAACTCACATCATTCATTTCTTCTTTCTCTTCTTCTGCTTTTTCTTGCTTAAAGAAACATTTGCTCAAACTTTTTCATGTTACAACAACTCAGCATGACTCAAAAATAGTCAAAACTCCAACACTAGCTGCCCTAGGCATCAACAGACAGCAACACTGCTGACGCCTTTCTCCTGATTCTGGCTTAAGATATGAGGATCCAACTGATATTGAAAAAGAGCAGGAGAGGAACCATTCTGCTTCTCTTCAATTGAGCTTTAATGTGCCATCATCTTTATGGGTATATAGTCTACTTGTCTGTTCCTTCATCTTCTATCTGGCCTGTAGGGTATAGTCATTTTTTCAATGTCTGTGCATGTCCCTGATATAACCTGATAAAATTTCAAGTATCAGGATTCCAGACGTGCGGAATACCTTACACGCAGATATACAGATAAAAGTGGCCTCCTATAGCATACTATCCCTCAGCCTTCAACCTCACTGGGGTAGAGACTGATTGAGTAACATTTATGTGAATGACAGGATGATGGAGAGAGACAAGGGGGGTATAGATTTACCTCCTTCAACCAACAGCAGCTTCCTGCTTTCATTAGAAACTTAACAAGGAGAGCCTAAAGGGAATAAACTGAAGAGGTGAAAGGGCTGAAGATTAAGAATGAAATAAAGCTCTTGTGTTCAGGATAATGAATATGAACAAGCAGATATAAGGAGAGATAAGAAAAAAAGTGTAATGAAAAGAAAAGGGAGGAGGATAAGAAATGAAGAGCAAGTCAGAGAGCAAGATCAATCCTAGAGAAGAGAATTGGCATCAGCGGCTCAGCCTCGGCTCTCAGTATAGGTCAGTGAGACAGAACAGAGCACTCGCTAATCTGTGAATTAGCACCAAAGGAATATTTGAACATTTCTCAGAAGGCCAACAACTAATTCTCATTGTGGGAAATGAAAAAGGAAGAGCAACTAAAGGATTACAGAGGAAAAGAACAAGAGTGAAAGAGGTTGCAGTATAGCCTTAAGACAGATGATGCCCTATAGGGGACTGTGTGTGTGTGTGTGTGTGTGTGTGTGTGTGTGTGTGTGTGTGTGTGTGTGTGTGTGTGTGTGTGTGTGTGTGTGTGTGTGTGTGTTCTGCCCAGTCCAGCAATGTGCAATCGATGCTCACTGCAGACTAACCACTGTCCCCTATATTGCTTTTAGAGCAGTGCCCATGATTTATTTATTAACCGTCTCTCTCTGTCGTCTTACTTCATCTTGACAGCTCTACTTTATTTTAGACCCATCACACACACCCTCACACACTAACACATATACACATGCGCACACACACACACACAGCAGCAACAATTTTTCAGCAACAGAGATGTGAAGAGATGGCAACTCTGTTTGACAAGACAAGGCTGGCGTAATTTGAAAACACTGTTGATAGGTGGAAATAACATGCATCCACACTTTGTTTTCAAGTCTTTTTTGGAAAGACTTCTATTTACAGTGAGACACACTATACAAACACAGTAAAATCTCCTAATGCTGGCCTCAAACAACAAGACAGCCTCACAGCAAACATCTGGTTAGAAGTGGGACAGACACACGTGGTCAAACTGGTGTTCTGACCCCCCCGGCTCTCTTTCATCATCTACAATGTACACTAACATTATACTGTTCTTCCAAATAAGATAATATTCTGAATTTGATGTGGGTCATGTGAACAGCATATTTCTTTTAGATACTCTGCATTAGACCTTTTGCTGAACATAGCATTTTCCAATTAACACATGTAGGATATGCAGGTATTATTCGGGTTTTAAAAACATTCTTTGGACATGTAAGCAGAGCATTTGGGGTATGAGTCCCAGTTGGGGTTTTTACTGTAGTTCACGACTGTAAACAAACCAACGTGGCAACAGTTTGCGCAGCTTCAGATGCATACCTATAAGAAAAGCCCACACTTCTGGTTGGAAGAGGAAACACACCTACTTTAAACATTATTAGACTTGGATCTTACAGGTTTTTGGAAATGCGCAAAGATCGCAATGTCAGCCTTTTCAAGGCAGTGGTTGAAGGGATGAAAGAAGGAGGATGTGCTTAAATGGTCCAACATGTCCGCCATAAATGGAAAACATTTTTAAAAAATCATATTTTGATGCAAATACACAAAATGAAAGGTGCCTCCAGCTGTTCCACTCTTCTATATTTTGACATGATTAACAACATGTTAGGGCACATTAATCAGAGTATGCATGACTGCATGTAAACAAGAGCATTTGTGGAATATTCTTTTTCATTAGCTATGTAAACAGATTAGTGGCAATATTGTTTTTTCAGAATAAGTGCAAAAAACTCTTGTTAATGTGTATCAATACAGCTGGTCTCACGATATGATTGTTTTAATTTCCATTTTTCATTTCTGCTGCCACAAAACTAAACAAGCAAAAGCATTTATTTGCTACCTCTTGAATAGGTGAACTGTAATTCCTGCACTGCTGCACTTAGACATCCATCAACTTCCTGTTTTATGGTCATATCCTCACCTCACAAAATAAACACTAATACAGGTTAGTGGTAACAGCTGTGCTGCGTAATTGGCTTTATTGACATTTCATAGAATGGGTGAGTGGCAACAAAAAGGTGGCTTCTTAACTTTATTGCTACACACCCCCGAGTCACATCCAAGCAGGCCCATGTCAGTGTTTTCCAAAAGCTCTGTTTAACGCTTCTATCTGAAAAAGCAGAGCCGTGTGTATCCACTCGAGACAGCTTTTTAAGGCAGGCTTAGTGTGGACTGGACAGAGAGGGTAAGATGTCTATTCAAATTTAGCCTTAGTGTGATACTGGATGTGACTGTGTGTGTGTGCTTGTGTGTCACAAAGGTCAAAGCAGCAGCAGTGTGTCCTTTCTCTATTTCCTTGTGGAGCCTTATTATCGATTCAAGTCATGGCGCAGCTCCAAGGATCCTGCAGAGTGTGCGCACACACGCACGCGCGTGGTGATATCATGCATGACAACATCTACTGATATTCTTGACCTATTTTTTTCCTTTAAATGAATGCAGACACTGACACACAAACACACAGCCAGAGATTCCTCCCCCTCTTTTTTCAGCGATTACATTAAACATCCAGGATGCACCAGCAGAGATAGAACAAACCTCTCTCTGCGGCATCAGTGCAAACTCTAAGAGCTCTGACAATCGGCACCAACGCTGTAGAAAAGTTTTAAAGAGATGTGGGTCGGGCCACACAGCCTTCACTGTTACAGTCTGTCATGAATACAGGCCCTGTGTGCTGCTGACAGAAGAGAAGGCCGCTGTTACCACACACACAAACACACTAATATGCAACAACACACACATTTACACGCTGGGGCAAATATTTCACACTCACTGGCTGCAGTCTGCACGACCATTCAGCTCAATTTTCTCCCATGATGCACACACACACAATGAAGCTCATTGATCATTTAACTAAAAATCAGCTGGGTGCTGGTTACATAAGAACCCTGAGGGCTAAAGGGGGAGCGAACAGAAAGAGGGGGAGAAAAGAGGGGAGAAAAGAGGGGGGAAACAGGGAGGAAAGAGGAGGGAAGACGTCACAGATGTAGATAAAATGTGGAGAATGCAGGACAGACAGAGTGCCAGAGGGATTTCGTTTTGACACTGCAGTATTTTTCTTTTTAGCTGATACACATACAGCAGCTAGGCGTCATTATAATAGTTATTTTCTGTTTATATTCTGCAGTGTCATTTATTTTGCGTGCTCTCACTGTAAATATGTCTGATACTATTAAAATGAGCATTGAACAGTCCTTCCCTCTGTAATTTTTCCCTTGAATTTTATTTCCTTTCATACTCTCTTTTTAATTAATGTGCTTTGTTTCGTTTCCATTACATTTCTATCTTTATATTCCCTATGAGCAAGACGTTTCCCATATTTCCAATGTCCATTTTTCACGCATTAATAACAAGCACTTTGTCCCAGCAGGGGGGAGATGCCTCCCAGCACAACCCCGCGCTCTGGGAGCATTTGATTTCCCTGAAGGCTACCCCCTCTCTTCCCCTCTCCTACTACGAACAGCAGCGCGAGCTTTAGAGCTCTGTCAGCATTTGGTCTTCCCTGCCGCAGCTCTGACAGCGTTTGGTTTTCCCTGCCGGCACAGTCAGGTGCTGCTGGAGAATGTGACCAAACAGGAAGTAAGCAGGGATAGACGGGAAATCTGGGAGGGGACAAGGGAGAAGGCAGGGAAAGAGGCAAGCGAAAGGCGAAGAGGAGAGGGAGAACCAATGAAGAGATAATGAAATAAGCAAGTGAGAATGTGAGGGAAATGCAGACAAGAGGGAGGGAGAGGGAAAAATTGATAGTGAGAGACAAAGACAGAGAACGAAGGCAGAGAATGGGGAAATGAAACAGCTATTAGTAGCAAAAGGGAGCAGCAAGACCATTAATTTTACAAGATATATCAGAAAACGTTATTACCACCTTGTGGAAAGAGGTTGTTTTTTGATGTGGAAATGAAATTCAGCAATCTAAGACCTTTGTAAAATCCTTAACTGTAACATAGTTGTTTCCCAAATAATAATACAAGTCATTGTAAAGAGGAGATTGAGAAAGAGCAGGAGGAGGAGGTTGTGTTCTTGCGGGCAGAGATCTACCGTGAGAGGAGAGCAGGAGCGAGGGAGTTAGAAGGGAAAAACTAGGCCACGTGGAAAAATCCAGCTGTAATGATCCAACTGAGGGACTAGCCAATAGCATGTCTGCTTCTCTTCTCTCTAAATGTCTATCTTCATCTCTTTCACTCCACAGTTACATCTTTCTCTTCTCTCTGATGTTCAGTTAAGCGGTGTTGTCTTCAATTCTGTCTCTACTTCCCATGCATTCCTCTCATGAGATTACCCCTCTCCATCTCTGCATTTTGAGCACTCATTCCATCTCTTCTCCGTCTTGTTTCCTCCATCGAGGCACAAGTGACACACAAATTCACCACTTTGCCCATCGTCCAATCTCAACATTTCAAGGTCTAAATTTAACTCTAATGAGGTCACGTTAGTCCAGGAGCATGGCATTTCTCAGACAGAGGCACAAAGACAGGACACATGACAGAGAGGCTCAGTTAAAGATAACATATTGAAAGCAGCAACAGATACACTTTAATAGGATTCATGAGGTAGTTGGAAAAGCACAAGCGTCCTTTGTATGTCCACAGTGTGTGACGAATTGTAGAGGCAGGTACAAACACACAAACACAGATCTCAAGAGACAGGAAGAGCTGGCCTGCCACTTCCTGTATCCCATGAAAATGCGGGACGTCAGCAAACACTCAACTCCGAACCGTTCCTCATGCTCTGTGACTGTGCACTTCCTGTCTCTTTTTTTAGGTCATGGACATCTGTGAGTCTTGGCAGGGTTAGCAATAGTTACAATAATTCAATACTGCACACCTACTCTCAATAAGACTGTATTGTAATCATATCATTATATCTTGTTTAAGTTTTTTGGGTGTAACACTAAAACACAGCTCATTGCATTGAATGTCCGTTTGATTATTTTATCTGGCTTTCAATCAGCAGCATATATTCTTTATATCGTGATGTTGATGTCATCCATATTGCCAAGCCCAGAGCTCTGATTTAAAGGGACAGTTCACCCCAAAATCCAAAATACATATTTTTCCTTTTTCCTGTAGTGCTGTTTATCAGATTGTTTTGGTGTATGTTGCCAAATGTTGGAGACATCAGCCTTCTCTCGAATATAATGAAACTAGATGGCACTCAACTCAAAAACTCAACAGCAATGTCTCTTTCCAGGAATCATGACCCAGTTACTAAAAGATAATCCACAGACCTTGTTGTGAACAGTTACATGTAGGAACAATTTTCTTTCACCAAACTACACCTGCAAACCGTATCACTAAGCAGAAGGGAGTGTGCATTCACTGCTAGCTCAAGTAGCACCACTCAGGTAGCTAATGGTACAGCTCAGCTGGAGAGGACGCCATTAATGTTTAGGCATACATCTCACACTGTCGCGAGTATGAGACTCTCATCCATGCTCTCTTCTGCTCACTGATACAGTTACCTAGTGTTATTTAGAGCTTTAAGCACCACAAGCCAGGTGCCATCAAGTTCCTTTATATTCAATAGAGGGCAGACATCTTTACGGCCAAAATCTCCAACACTCAGCAACTCACACCAAAACATGCTAGAATGATCAATAGCGCTACAAGTAAGCTTTCATCTGTTTTATTTGATTGTAAATTGAATATCATTCAGTCAGAAGGAGCAACATCTATATCAACATATAAAGTAAATAGTCCTCTGCAGCTCCAGCCAGCACACTCACTGCAACTAGAGGTCTGGCTGTCAACACCAGGGTATACTTTGTGGGTCACAGTGAGAGAGTTAAAGCCAAATAATTAGCTTTTTTGGGTGCAATCTGCTATATCACTTGAGAGAATGCCCCAATTTGGATTTTATTTGAAGAGCACTTTCATCTTAGGAGCCAAATTGTGTTGAACGAGTATATGCGCATGCTGTAAGTGCAATTGTGACTGTTCATGTCACTGCCGATATACATTAAAACAGTGAATGTGAATTTTTGTGTGACCTACAAACAGTACAGTAAAATATTAATCCTGATGGCCAGAAAAAGCCACAGAGAATGTGTTCTTTGCTTCACTGCTGCGTACCAGCTAAATAGGGTCAGCAGGAGGACTGAGCTGACTGGCACTGCCTGCAGACTGATGAGTTAGAGGTGTTAAGTATACAGAGAGAACATCATGATGCCATTCTCAGCCAAAGATCTGCAACAATCTTAACCCTGCTCACTATGCACACAAACACACTTGACACAGGATACAGCTCAGTTTACCAAAGACATGAAGTGTCTTCAGACTGAGAGTACAGATTTTATTTGGCAAAACTTGCCCAAATGTTTGCCTGTCAAACACAGACACACACACAGACAGTACAGACACATTAGCTGGTGTATATATTTGTAAAGGCCAAAGTTATGGCTGTTGGTTTCCTGACCATCTTGTTCTTCTAAATGTCCAATTGTTCTGTTTCCTCCCATGTTTCCTGCCTTATATTTGGCTCTGAAAGGATTTTCATGGGCTGTTTTGAACCTTTCATGTTTGGCACACCTTTAAGCTCCTCTAAAGCTTATGTAAATGTTCTCTAATTAGGATTACAAAAGAAAAAAACAGCAGAGAAGCTGAAATCCATAGTGTGTTGCATGCTACAAAATAATTATGGAGCTCCTTGAGTAAATATAATGTTCATGAGAATGCTGCTGTCAATCTGCCCTGAACCATCTGGTTTTCCACTGACTCAGACGGTGTGTTTTCTGAGTCAGGTCTCAGTGTTTTTCCATATATGACCCTGTCGCTATTGCTTTAGATATCCTGTCATTGTTACACAGCAGCTACACACAAGCACAAACAGCCTACCACCCTTTTAAATTATTTAAACAGTATCAAATGTCCCCAACTCCAATTTCAGTCAAGTGATGCCGCAAGCAGGACGCCAAGTTCACATTTCGGTGTCTATTCTTTCTGACAACTGCTACAAGTGACTCACACACAACTGACAGAGTAGTGAAAAGTCACTGTATGCATACAGGATAGTGGTTTAAGGGGTCAAGTTCACTGCAGGATATGAAACACTGCTGCAATCCAAACTACCGGAGAAAAGAAAGAGAAGAGAAAGAACAATGTACATGACATAATGAATGAATGACAGGAAGAAAACTTGATATCATCCAAGACAAGAAACGTGCTTTTGTCGCTAAGGTTCTTCAAAGAGCAAAACATCATTAGACAGTGACATACTGCAGCACAAGTCCTATTGTACTGGAAAGACTCCAGAGGACACAGAACACGTCCGATAGGGTTACAGCCTCATTATAGCACTGACGAAGGGGACAAGATGTGAGGGCGATGTTGACAGAACACAGAGTCAAAAAGTGCAGCGTTACAGGACCAGAAAACACATATTAATCCAGGGATATCCTGCTACCGCAACAGAGAGAGCTTGGGGTTACAAGTTAGTAGGACATGTCACTCACAAATTCTGCTACATTGCCTTTGTGCGTCTTCAATAGATCTACACTGTATCAACAAAAATAGAGTTATTTTAGAACTAAACACTGTCCAATATTACAAATGTCACACATAAACACATTGTAAGTAGATATACAATTCAAACTGTACAGGTTTTGTATGTTATCAAATGTTCATGTCCTGTCGATGGCACCGTTGGAACAACATGTCATCTGAGTCCCTGCACTAACTGGTTTACCAAAGGAACTACCTATACATTCGTGCACCTGCCACAAAAAGGACCAGCAGTTGGTTATGTAGCTGTCAACAATGCCAGTTTGGGACTTTCTGGCCTTTATGTGCTGAGATTTCTAAAAGGCCAAGAGGGCTATCTCTAACTCTACTTAAGTGTTTATGTTTCCTCCTTTTAACCACCTCTCTCATGGGAAACACCACCTCTAATGCCTTATATATTTATCAAAGTAAAACAATTCTGCTCGCATATACAATTAAACTGCGATAGCAATCGACAAATGGCATTTTAATGGAGAGCAATCATTCCGTACAAGCCTGAGAAATGGACTGCAGTTCTGCCTGCATACTGCAAACCCAGTCTGAATGTACAGTGCTCTGGAGTGTGTGTAAGTGAAAGGGAGGAACCGACTGCCTCCCAAAGAACTTTAACACCTTTACCACCTTTACCATTCTGAGTCATTTTAACAGTAAAGTAGCTATTAATGCCAGACACATAAATACAAATCCCTGTGCGCTAATAAAATACAGACCTGGGTGTAACAGCACCTGTTTTACCCAGCATGAGTTATGAGTGGGATTTGTTACATAGATCAATAAAGTAAGAGCCAGAAACTGTTTTTAAATCAAAGGAAAGTATTGCAAACTTAGTATAGCACGTTTTTCTGTTATTAATACCTTGCTATGCCCCTGGCGGACCTGCCTGCCGCAGAAAAAAGCAACTATTCAGGCCAAAAAGCCTTGAGTGATGTGTTATGCCGGCGATACACAGAAGATGTCTGCATATTTTGGCCCCAGATATAGTCCAGATATGTCCACATGTTTTCACTTTCCTTAAACAGAAAGCTTATTTCAGTGCCTACAAAGAACAAGAGCCGGGCAAAGCGTTGCTATAGCACAGATGCAACAAACTGTCACCGAAACAATTTCCCACAGGGCTTCTTCCTCTGTGGTTAGACATGTTTATTGAACAGATACTTTATGTTAGAGAATTAAACAACTGCTGAGGACATGAACCATCTCATATCCCATGTTGTCTGTCTCCACCTGTCTCCCACACACACACATTTGCACACACACTTGTAAGCGAAGTCCCACACCCCAAGGAGTTTAGTTTCATTATAATAATCAATAATTAAAAGCCACCTTCTTTTCATCAGCGCCAGCATCACAGATGTGACCCTGAGCCTATTGGCTGTCCGCACCCCCATCCTCTCCCTCACACACACACTCCACCCCCCTCCCTACCACAGTCAATTTCAGTAGAGGCATTCATTTTTAAAGCGCCCCTTGTCACTGGGATTATAAAACACCAAATCTCAATGCTGGTGGTAACGCCACTGCTGCAGGGGGGTAACAATAAGAGGGACACACACAGAAAGAGATCTGCAGCAGCCCAACAAGCACCACTTTGTGTGAGAAGAGGGTTCGCTTTCTCAACTTAATATGCTTTAAAACCCCATCAGAGACAAACTCAACCTTTCCACTGACTTGCAGAGCAGCAGCTCTGATATTTACAGGACAAACAGCAAACACAAGGCGAAACATGAGGCCATGTGGGGAAAATTCCCTGAAGCTGGCAAGCAGAAGGGGGGCTTCATAAAACTGCTTCCTTTGGTGTCTCAAAAGCACACAAGTGATTACAAGTGAGTAAGGGCATGCAGTGTGCCCCTACCCAGTGTAACACAGATAGAGGGCCAATAATGTGGCAGAGCTAGAAGCCCTGCTTTGTTTATCCAAAATATCAACAATGAAACAATCCAGATTATGAAACTGGCAGACTGGGCTGGCTGTCTGCCCAAAGATCAACTCTCAGACAGTCTGTGCCCCATGTTTGAAGTATTTCCATCCCATGACAAAAATAAAAACACTAAAAAACACAAACAATCCTTTAATATTCCCAGAGGAGCAAGGAGAATATTAGATCAGCTCATCCTGTGACTGTAACTGATTTGTTTATTTTTGTCTTGTGCTACTTCAAACTTCACTTTGACATTTGTATGCATCCCTCTGATGAATATTAACATAGTGTACCTGTACAGTACTTCACCCCATGTCCCCTTTTACCTTTATATCTCTCCAGCACATCCTCGTACGCCTGGGCGAATTCCTTCTCCTGCGAATGATTTGTCGGCAGCAGACCCGGAATGAACCCGGCCATGGTGGCTCTGCAAGCCGGCTTGTGAGTAGAGAGGGGTCGGCCTGCAGACTACCGCAGTGACCCGGTCCGCTGCTGCGCTTCAAGACCCCAGCTGTGGCTCCTTCCTCTCCTCAGCGTCCAAATCAACACCACCTTGTGTGAAACAAGTGAATCTGATGCATTGACGCACTCTAAAAGCCCAGTAGCTCACTTCCAAGCAGGGTTAGATAATCCTTAGGGATACTTAAAGGAATAAAAAAGGACAACAAAAGCCTGAAGTGAGCGCGTTGTGATGAAAATGTAGGACATTAAAGACGCAAGTATCTACTTGAATGAAGGTTACATAAACGCTATCTATCCATTACCGCCGTGTGAGTGTGTGTGTGTGCGGGAACACACAGTCGCATCGCTCGGTGTGTTGTCTCCAGTCCCTCCTTGAATATCTGCTTCTACCCGGCGACTGCTGCTTTCTGCGCCTGCTGTGTGTGTAAGTGAGGGAGGGAGGATATCCTACACACCCCAGATGAGTGTCCGAAGAGGCGGGCAGTGTGTCTGTTTCCGTCCCCAAATCGGCGGAGCTCCAGGCGAAACCGTATCCGGACTCCTCGGGCTTCCTATCCCTGGCTGTGTCGGCGTCCTGTGGATCCGAGGCGAGCCGCCCGAGCTCCCAGCATGCTTCCCAGCCGTAATGGCCGCTTCTGTCCGAGGCTTTGCGGTCTCTGCCTCCGTGTGAATGTGTATGTATACGTTTCTCTCTCTCTCCCTCTCCCTCCCTCTTGTGCTCAGGTTTCTCTGCTTTTCCTGCAGTGGCTGTCTTCCATCCCTCTCTACCGGCCACGCCAGGAACCTCCGCCACAGGAATTTCAAGAGCCGGTGGGGAAGAGGAGCTAGCTAGCTTACATGGCTGCCGCTGGAAAATGGAGCTGGAGCGCCCCCAGCTGGGCCAAAGTGCTCGGTGACAGATAACCACTACACTCCAAAAGCCCTGAGCAGGCCATGAGATACAATTCTACTGTAACGAATATAAAACTATATAAAATATTTACGTTAGCTTACCATTTCTACGTCCCAACTGACGATTGAAATCCAGCTCTAACCACCAGAAGTTGAAGCGTATCACTCTTCTGGTTACCTGCTTAGGAAAAAGGTCTGCTTTTGATTTATTTTGCCCTTTAAATTATTCTACGAGGACAACTTAAAATGAAGGCATAAGCTGTTTGTCAAAGAAGCTCTCGCAGAGAACCTTGATAAATGATGGGTAACACAATATGGCGGATCTACCTACGTTTGGATTTTTTAAAGGTAAAGGCACGGGCGGATTTAAAGACAGAGGGTCCCTGGGCGCAGATACTAAAAAGGCCCCTCCAATATAGGAGCAAGACATCCTGACATTAAGAAAAAGAGCCTGTGTCCACAAAACAACGCCAACAGTGCTTTTTTTCTGCCACAACATCTTGACACTAACATTAGCCAGGTAGCTAACATGACACTACATTAACAGAGGGTTGACTACACAGTCATCTTCAAGCTTACAAAGCAAACAGTGATAAAACCACAACATTCAACAGCAACATCCTGTGTCTGCCGGTGGATCTGCTCCCAAAAAATGATCTATTCTGTCTTTGTTGTGACAGTAGAGAGTAGCCTAGCTAAAGAAGCGGCAGTGACGTCACTGGCACCTTTCTTAAAAGTTGAGAGATCTTCAACTTAAAGTGCTCGTAGTGGCCGCACAAAAAAGGTGGAGCAGCTCTGGAAAAAGACGCTAGGCGCAGCACTTTTTCTCGAGGCGACCACATACACTTGCTCCTCATTGAGAACAATTGAAAAAAGACCCAAAAAAAAGACTGAGAAAAAATGCTATGTGTGGATACAGGACCTGAGATGTCTCTGTATAGTCATTTTGTGGAAATATTGTGTCTTTTTGGTTATTTTGTGTCTCTTTTACATCTTTTCCACGAAAATTTGTGCTTGTACATGGGGTTAATTAAACCCACTAAAATTAGGCTGTAGACTGCCTTTCCCATTGCCAGTAGATTAGAGCTGTGCTGCAGCTGAGCATGCTTTTTCATGACTCGAAAACAGGTTAGTAAACAGCAGCAAGCAGCATGGCAGCCAGTGAAAATGTTATTTATTTATTTATTTAATTTCTCTTTCAAACTCAGTCAGTGTTTAAGTGCTGCTTGGGCAGAGACAGATGGTATTTTGTGGTGGTGCATCATTGAATCTAGCCAGTAAAGTGGCTAAAAATAGCGCGTTCACCCTAACATTGTATTTCCATCAGTGCAGATCGGAGTCAGAGCTGATAAGTACCCTTGTCTACAGCAGAGTAATTTGAACCTGATGTGAATGCCAATTGTAACATTTCCCATTACATACAAAAGCCAGGTGTTAACGGGTGTTAGTTGTTTTTTTGTGCCATGGAAAAGGGGCTTTTTTAGTCATTTTGTGTCTTTGTGGTTGTATAACCTTTTTTGTAGTTATTTTGTGTCTCTTCACAGTTCCTTTGCATCTCTTTGCAGTCTTTTTGTGTCTCCTTGTGGTCATTTTTAATCTCTTCCTAACCGATACATGTGAATTTGAATGACATTTGCAGGTGAAGGCTAGGGGGCCCCTGACACTTTGGGCTCATGGGCCTGTGCCCAGTAGGCCCATTCAGTAATCCATCTATAGGTAGGGGTTACTGCAAAGATGAAAACTTCTGAAATTGGTGGCTGTGACAATATTACTGAACTAATAGTTCATTATATTACTGTATACAGGCAATAAATTAGTAGAAACCCTGTATACAGCCAATGTACAGTGCTTACATAAAAGTGGGTGGCATTTACTTGGCATGGTTTGGATCCACTTGGAGTGATGGGAGTAGCCTATTCAGATATTTCACTTTAGTAAAAGTAGCAATACTACACTGTATATTCACAATTATCTACGCAATTGTAGTTGACAACCGTACAATTCAGGTCTTAATCATATCTAACAACCAATATCTTTTCAGATGGACCTCTGTGAAGCAAAATCTTATCAGATGGGGGTCTCTAACCAAATGTTTATCAATTTAGGGGTCCTTGACACAAAAAAAGATGAGAATCACACTTTTAGCCTGTAATACAAATACTGAAATGTATTTGTTGATGTATTTTGTATTAATAATCCAGATCCAGAACCTGTGAAATAAATGTTTGCGGAGTAAAAGTATAAAGTTGCACAAAATGGAAATATTCAAGTGAAGTACCTTAAATTTTACAGTACCTGAGGAAATGTACTTAATTACATTCCCCCAGTGTCCACTTGTCCTCTTGAAACCAATACATAGTTATTCTGAGTGATTGGTTTTATCCTTTTGCAGCTCTAACCGAAGTTGCAGAAGGCCTTAACACTGACTGTATGTAAGGGAGTTTTGATGGTGGACGAGCAGAATAATGGAGCACACTGCCATCTAAAGGCTAACTGAGGCGACATTACAGAGAGGCAAGCAAAAGCCTTGTTAACAGCCCGATAAACCCACCAGACCGTTTAAACACATTTCACATTCTTGGATCCAAATTGAGTGCAACCAGAAGAGATGAAATCACAGACCCATTTTTGGCCAAAACCATATCAGGGAACAAAAAGGGATAAACGTCCTGCATCATGTGTTTTTGACTCCAGTGATGCTATGTGATGCCAGGTGAATCTGCTTACAAGTGTGTCCTGTCCTACTGGGTGAAACACAGCCATCAGTGGATAATCTTAGCATGAGATCATCCTGGGGTCAAAGCCCATGAGCAGCCTTGTTGAAATGGTCTGGAGATAATGTAACTTAATCCCATATAGAGACACAAAGATGACCTTAAAGTGAAGCACAATGTCAGGCCAATGCAGCTTGTAACAGAAATATACAAGTATATCGTTCTCCCTGCATGAAAAGTAGACTGTAGAGAGGAAAACAAGAACTGAAGCAGATGTGGACTGCTCTCAGGTTCAGGTCAATATGGATCCAGATACAAATAAAAGATGCATAAATGGCTCCACAACTTTCAAACCACTGCAATGACTTTGGGATCCTGCTCTGTGTGGACTTGCTCCCTGGTCTGTTTTTCTATGAAATACACCTCAACTTTGTTCACTTAGTCAAAGGTGTCCACAGCCAGTGGCCACTTTATTAGGTACACTTGTACAATCTAATGCAATCCAATACAATTATTCTTATGATGGCTGTATATTCATAGATGTCATCGTAAGTGGTGGTGTTCTACTGTCCTGCATTATATACAGGGGTGTTTTTAGAGAGAGAGAAGTGGTCCCAGTTGAGAACCTGTTCCAAATTGGAATTGCAGTCAAATGCCTCTGAGCTTATCATTTCCTTTTATCAGTGCTGGCATGTTTTTTCAACAGCTGCACACTGCAAAACAATGACGTCAAACTTCTCTGTCAATGCTGCTGAAAACTTGCAACAAGAAGGTCCAAAGCCTGGTTTTATCTCACTAAGAAAGATGACAATAATGCTGTTTGTAATATCTGAAAAATGATCATTTTAAAGGTGGAAACACCAGCAATGTGCTGAAACATCTTTCTACTAACTTTACATTTCCCATTGTATATACAAATAATATTGCTTCATTTATAAACATTATTTGTTCTAAACCTGATGGAGAAAATCAAGTTTACTTTGCCACAGTATCTCAAAGATGTAGGGAGATCATGCCAGTGGAGGTATTTCTGTGAGCACCAGTATAAAAGATAATTCTATGTTCTACAGATTCACTCTCTTTTTTCTTCTGCCCTTAACCCTCTTTATTTTCATGTCAACGCAGCCCAATTCTGTGAATTCATGTGTGTTCACATGTGTATATAATACTAATGGTCTTTCCCAGTCAGTTGGTTATTACTGCTGCTGTAACAGATCTGGCATTAGGTATATCATATATAATTATTTCCAGCGTCCATGCACACACACTTCTAACAAGATTAAATAGAAAGGGATGTAAAGAAAGATGAAAGAAAGTGTCAGTGATTAAACCAGCGCAGATGGAACACACAGTAATTATCATGTCAGGGGTGTAGCAGCCTCTAATATCTTCTACACTGCAGAGAGCTGTGAGAACACTTTCCAGCACATAACAGAACATTTCTCAAGGTAACAGATGGAGGAACAAGCTACAAGTTGAAGGGAGATGAAAAAAAGAGATAACCTTTAACTGGAGAATCAGAGCTTGTTCACTATTACAGGAAACAATAAGATTATTAAAGATATGTCTTAGACGTTTCCAGTCATTCAGCGAGCGGTCTCATGTGTTTACAGTAATTATTACCAGTATAAATGATTAGGAAAAACTCTGTGCAGATATTTATTTCCTCTCCCTTATCTCTTCATGTGTCTTTCATTACTTTTAATGTCCTCTTTGTGTCTCCTCACCCTGACTCACTCCTCATTACAGGACTCACACATCAAATTAGACGCACTTCAGTGGAAATGCAAACAGACACCTCAGGCAATCCAAACCCAACACACACACACACGCACACACACACATTCATCACACTCACGTAGTTGTGCACAGCTTCCAATCACAATACAAGTGGGGGGTCCAAAATGCTCATAATGAAAGCAAAACAAGCCAGCACATGCGGTTGTTGTCCATCTGCAACCTCCTGACACACACTTGGGGGCCCCGACCCCCACTATGGGTCGCCAAAGCTTGACAGGAGTTGCAAGGCCTTCTTGATTTTACGGGGTTTAAGAGCACATTTTGAAACTATACAGTAGGCTTATATCTCAGCATGCCATTAATTTCTGAGGAATTTGTTATATTTAAAGTTCAAATTATTTTTTAAGAGATAAACTTAAAAAATCACACAAGAAATGGGCACAATAAAAGCCAGAGCACAAGCTATATTCACAGAGCCTTCACTCTCTGCTAAATAGTGTCACAGAAAAGAAAAGACTAGAATTGGTCAAAAAAGAAGCCTATTACACACATGTGATTGTTATTAATAATATCCAAAAAGATACAGACAAAAACATGTAAAGGAAGTTCCTAAAAGTATCAGGAAAACTAATCTCTGATGTAATATTCACAACTATTATCTGCTCCAAATTCCATACAAATCGCTGAAACTTCTTGCAGTTATTGTCTTCACTATCAGGGTTAATTGTACAGTTTATCAGTTGTTCTGTACTCTTATTGTTATGCATTAAATATAATATGAAATATCTATTAAATATGTCACTTTGTCAGGGGTTGCCATTTTACTTTATGATAGAAAAGGGGTCCCTTAGGATAAAAGGCTGGGTAGGACACACCTGTTACTGTGTGAAACCTTTATGTCCCCGCCTAGTGGTGGACAATGGGAATAACAGTAAACTCTCACAGTAAAAACTTTATTTTCTTTAAGTTCTTCCATTTGTATATTTCTTAATCATCTCATGATGGGTATCAATAGTAATGTGAATAACAATAAAAGTAGTAAAATGTGTGTGTATGTGTATTAAAGTGCGGCTGTTCAAAAAGGAAGAGTGCTGACTGACAATATACTGAGTCATCTCTTTCTCTCGTCTGTCACTCACACTGTTTTCTTTCTGCAGTGTGTGCCCTCCTCTTTGTGCATACACATGCATGTAGATGTGTGTGTGTTGTTGTGTGTCTGTGCTGCTGTCATGCAGAGTCCAGCTGCACGATGAATGTGCTCTGTGAGCCAAAAGGACACTCAGTTCTAAACACATCAGCATGATGACCAACGCCTCAGCAGCAGAACTCCGCGCTACGCCTTCTGACCTCAGCTTTAGAACAAGAAACTCCCCTAACATCAACCACTCATACTTTACATCTCTGACCCTCTTTCTCACCATCCTCCATGTTGCTGGGAGCTAATCGCTAACAGCTAATCTACAAAACAGCCGCAACATCAATCAATGTGATCTGATTACCAAGGGCTGCATTTTTGTTTCATAAAGGCAGCTCAGTGCCCTGAATAACCAGGAATGAACAGGGGATTGAATGACATTACTGTAAAATGTGTGTGACTTGGATTAGTGTGTTTCGTGGCGGCACAAATTTCAGACAAGATTCTTAGTAAAGTCTGACCTTTGGCCGACAACTGCAAACTCAATTACAGTTTAAGATGCGGATGTAAACATTAAAAACAGTCTCAGAGTAATTCATGTGTGGAGTCCATGGTTGATCCAGGAATGTGGATTATTAGTGTGACTTCTGCAAATCCAATAAAATCATGTAAACAAAGTCACTGGTGTTTTCTGCAGGCTCATTAAAGCTGAAAAGAATACAGTATGTTCAGTATGTGAACCTAAGGCATGAGTGTCTCATTTAGATAAACAAGATTTGATCCATTGACTTTTATTTTAATTCACCGTTTCATTCATAATAATTCCAAATGTCATTTAGATTATATACCTATAATCAGTTTAGACTTAATGTGGATTATATACCTGTCTCATACTTGGACATTTCAAATGTTTGGTTGTCTCCTTGCAAACTACAATTAAGTTTTTACAATTGTTCCTTCATTCATCGATTAATTTTTCTTAACCGTTTATCCTGTAAGGGACAGGCAACCATTCAGGCTCACATTCACACCTACAGGCATTTTAGTCACCAATTAACCTGCATGTGTTTGGACTGTGGGAGGAAGCTGGAGTACCCTGAGAAAACCAACGCTGACACAGGGTTGAAACTCTCTTGCTGTGAGGCAACAATGCTAACCACTGCACCACTGTGCTGCTACAAATGTTCCTATTTCATGAAAACACAAAAGAATAACTTTAAAGATGACACAACTTAATTCAGTGTTTTTACCAGTTTAAATCACCTGGTCCAATTTGTTTGGGAGAGGAAGAGACTTTGTGGATAATTACATTCCTGATAAAAACCTCCTGAACATCTGGATCAGAAATAAGGTGAGCTCACATTTGCAGTGCTGGGTAAGCGAACAGTCTCCAGCAAGTCAAACAGCATTGAAGAAACACTGATTTGTAATGTGAGACTGCTTTGTTCAGTGTTTTTGCTGGTTTCAATTGCGTGGTCTGTTTGTTTTGGAGAGAAGGAGTCCTCTGTGGATAATTTAGCTTCTGGTAAAAACCTCCTGAAGGAATTCTAACCGGGAGAAGTTTCAGCTGGTTGCAATCTGCAATCCTCACCTCTAGATGCCAATAAATCCCCCACAATCTTACACGCTAGACCTTTAAAACTGAAGACTTGCAGCTCAAATAACACACCTCTCTTTGTCCCAGTTTATCTTCTCGCTCTTTTTTCAAACTTTTCCTCAAGGTCTCTTTCTCTGTGTCTCTCCCTCATTTAGTCTCTTTCATGGTCTCTCATTCTGTCTCTTCCTCTTTTTGCCTTTCAGTATAAATTCCTCACTCTTTCTCCACGTCAAATGCCTTTCCTAAAGGGGAACTACACCCAATTTTAAAATTCATACTTGTTTTTCCTATGGTCTAAGACAGTCCAAAAGTATCAGTAAACATGACCAACTCTCTCCCAATTCCAACAACTAGAGTGCTAAATTCAACTTGTGATGTCATCAAGTATAAAGTCTGGAGCTGCTCCATAGGCAATGAATACAGAAAGATGTTCTAGATGACACTACAAAACCAGTCCCCCATTCAACTTTGAGTCGCTTTGAGAGAGAGTAACTCATGTTCACAAATACTGATTGAACTTTTCTCAGCCATAGAAATAACCTATTGGAACTTAATTGAGGTGGTGATGCCCTTAAATCTGTCTTTTCATCTTATCTCATCTTCTTCCTTTTTGACTCCCTTTATATCTGTGTCTGTTCTGATCTCTTTCAGTCATAGCTGCAGTTTTCCACCTTTGGCAGTGTTTCACTCAACACATTTCTCTTTTCAGTCTTTAAGTCCTTTCAGTTTTCAGTGATTCTCTGGTCCAGTCTTCATCCCTCTCTCTCTTAATCTTTCTCTTTCTGTTTTATGACCTCCCTCACCCCTCGTCTCCAGCTTGAAGTCATCATTTCTTTCTCTCTCCTCTATGAACCTTGCCCTCTTCTCCTCCACTCCCTCCATCTCCCCATTACCTCCTCCCCCTTCTCTTTCTCCAACTCCATGTTTTTCTCCTCTCTTCATTACCTTTTACTCAATCATTCACTCCTCTCTCTCTTTTCTTTCACAAACCTCTTTTCTCCACTTCCAAATTAAAATTCTGACACTCTCTCTCTCTTTCGCTATTTGTTTTGCCCTCCTTTTATATTCAGTGTCAGTCTCTCTCTCACCCCCGCCGCCGCCGCCATTGCTTCTCCTTGCCTTTTATAACCATGGAAACAGAGGAGACCACGTTGCCATGGCAACAGGGGAAACAGCCTAGGCTTTGGGAGCCGGGGCTTCCTTTCAGCTGCCTGCAGAGAAAGAAATGTGGAAGCAACAGCAGCAGGCGGGACGGTGGACGCCTAAGTTACATGCAGGCACAGACGTCGGGGTCCTGATGTTCATGTGCATGAATTATCACTGCTGCAGTCTGACACATACACATGCATGCACACAGACAGGGACAGATGTGATGCCTCACACACACCTTCTTGTGTGTCATCTTGAGTTTTCTTCTTGTTTTTCTGTGAAAATTATCATTAAAATGTATTTGCAGCCTTTTTAAATAATATAATATTCCAATTATTCCAATAAAAAATACATATTTTAGACATTTAGATGCACATGAAGCTTCAAAAGCAAATGTTATTAGATTATTGTCACTAATTTCTCCCCATACACCTCATTCTCACTTTAATTTACAATTTAAGTTATTGAATCCCCAAAGCTCTCATTGATACAAACAGAAAAACCAGCAGCTGTTGGGAGGTTTCATTGACATTCATGCTCAGCAGGCAGGCAGAGCCCGTCCAGAGAGGCTGAATAACAGTCCAGTCAGGACAGCAGTGTCTCTCTTTATGCTCTCCAGTGTGAATTCAAAACTCATCTGCTCACAAAGCTCCTCATGTTTGCACTCTCTCCTGCCATTACTTCTGCCTCGACCTTATTCTGTCTTGCAGGAAAACAACTTTCCCTTTTCTAATGTTAATTTCTCTGATAAAATCAGTGTTCCAGGCAGAAGAAAAATACCTTGAACACATATTTTCCAGGTTCTCTGTCTCTGTGGTGTCTTGTAATCTGATCAATAAACAATCTTTGTCTACTTTTAAACTCTGGACTTAAAGCCATGCAGCTCACTGGTACAAGCAGCCTAATGAATTCATATTTCCACATTCCAGCATTTCCCTGAATGGAAATTGAGGTCAATGTAAACACATAGTCCACATTATGTAAAATGTAATATCATCACAATAGCCTTCATGCCTGAGTGAGCACTGGTCACGCCTGGGAAACACTGGATGTTACCAGTTGAATCACTCTGCAAGCTTACAGAGCAAATCTGGAAGCATCAATGTTACAGAGAGAGACTCCTGCTGTATATTGCTGGTTTACTGTTGAAACAGATAAAGAGGGTCCATCAAATCCATTTCTTAGCATTTTTGGAGAGCTCAAACTGGCTCCTAAATAACAGCTGATCAAAAACATCTCACTCATTTAAAAGAATGGGTCCACATTTTGGGAAATATGCTTATATTTGTCACAAGTCCACTAAATATGAAGCTGGTGCCATCAGCTGGTTATTTATCTTTGCATTAAGACTGGAAGCAGGGGGGGGGGCAGCTAGCCATGCCAACTCACTGCTCTGTGCCAAGACAATATTCTGGCAGAAAACTCCTCATAAAACCACAACTGTCACAAATTAAACAAACATGTCTCACCTTTAAGGGTGTTTGCACATGGAGAGGCCTCAGGTTCATTCTATGTATGATGTGCAGTAACACAGGGGTAGATTTTCCCTATGTCCGCCTCAGTATTTAGAACAAGTGCATTTGTCCTCCTAACAAAACATGACAAGTAGCATAGGACTTTTATTTGGACAAACTGCTAGAATGCAACTCATAAAGGCAGCAATGCCTCCATAAAAGTAGGTGGTGGCAGTATGCAAACTCAAAAGCAATGGTTGCAATCTGCCAATACATGGAAAGAAGAAACAACTCTGTACAGTTGAAGCAGGCAATATGTCATTTCCACCACAACCTGATGCAGAGAAGGCACAAACTGTTGTATTACAAATTCACCAGAATGCAGAAAACTAAGCATCTAACGCTCAGTATTAGACCACCCACTTAATCTAGCCACTTTCACAAATGCACTGCCAACATGAAATTATCTCGACATTACCCGAAGGAGCTGTATGTGAAAACACAAATGTCAGAATCAGTTGGATCGGACATTAAACAGACTTTATCCTGCCAACTCCTTTGTGAAAAGTGAGTGTGAGGCCATGTTGATGACGTTTCTGTCACAAGGCTTGTGCAAAACCAGGAGAAAAACTAAACACCCAAGGGTAAAGAAGACGGGTGATTTACACAAAGCCAGCAGCAAAAAGGTCTAACTGGAGAGATGGCAAGATTTAGGAACTTCTGTTGGTAAAAGCTGAAGCCAAACTCATCAAACAAATTAAAGGAACAGCAAGAGACTCAGTTGTTTATGACCAAATGACAAACCAGCTACAGAACTGCAGTGTGATCTGTGTCAGGTCCTGCCTCTGTACACCCTACCCTGGGTGCCACCCCTCGCCTAAACCAAAGCGAGTACTTCCAGTTGGGGACAATCTCCTGTTGTGTGCTACAAGTTTGAAGAGAAACTGCAGACAATATCCGAACCTGATTGGTCAAACACTGTCCAGTTCATATGAGAAAACTTATGTGCCTCTCAAAAATTGTACCACTAAATTTAATATCAACTAAACTGACAAGAGCCTGCATTAGTCCTACCTCCTATCTCAAAAACACATTTGAATAACTTCAAACTTTAAATGGGTTAATCTGGCCATGAAAAAATGTCTTCAGATCTTTTTCCTTCTTTAACCCTCTGTGGTTTAAAAATAACGGGAATGGGAATAAGACATGAGGGGGCATGACTTGTTGCATTTTCCATTTCTGATTTTGGAAGACATGATTCATAATGAGACAGACTCATTGGCTCTACAAATCAGCAGCTTTTAGAAAGCAGATTTCACACTGCAGAATATTGGCAGTGTCAGCAAGGTGCCGTCTGTTTTAAACCCCTGGGTGGTTTGTGACGGCGCCAGCATCAGCTCGGCCGCTACCTGCTGCTGCTGCTGCCACAACCGAATGATCTCCACACAAACAAGTCTGACTCGCTGACTCAGCACAAAGGTGCTGCCAGGAAACCTCCCTGTCTAACAGTCTCTTTTAATACTGTAATTGTACATAATAATTCTTAAATGATTTTTTTTCTCTTCACTCTTTCAGGGCTGTCCTTTATTACTGTATGTGTTTAACTCTCACACACACTCACACAAACTCTTGGCCCAAACTTCTGCACAGCTGTGAATTTCCACTACATGTCACATGCTCATCCAACAGACATTAAGAGAAAGCAGAGTGGAAAAGTTGAGCTTTTTGCCTCACAGAGCGTTTATTAAAAACATGTCATATGAGATTACCTTCTCACATCTGCAGCAGCCATGACAGAAAACTAGACATACACGCTCATCCTTCACTGGCTGTAAATAAAAAAACAAACTGTTAATTTTCTTTCAGGATTTATGGTTTCTGGATGTTTTTCATCTTGTCTGCTTAGACATACCAACGCAATGAAAAAAGATGACCACAGCACATAAAAGTGACGCCAACCGTCTTTAACTAGTGTGATAACTGATTCCATATCCCTGCTCAGATCTGGTTGTAATTAGTCGCTCTCATGTAAACAGCAGAGAGCCGTCACATGTTGGTGTCAGAAGAAAAGAGTTAAGGGTGAGTGTGTTACTTTGCAGCTATTTTCACTATCTCTTACTATTTTATATTGCTTGTGGAAGTGATTTGCTAACAAGAAAAAGCTTCATTTCAGCTGCAGTGGCTGAGGAAAGTCAATTTACAACAAATTTACAGCATTTGTTGGATGTTTAAAGGAACAGTCTGTAAGATTTTGATGGATTTAGTTGCATCTAGGTGAGGACAGCAGATTGCAACCAGCTGGAACTTCTCCTGGTTAGAATTCCTTCAGTGTTCATTATTCAGGAGGTTTTTACCAGGAGTCAAATTATCTGCAGAGGTCTCCTCCTTGCCATGACAAACAGACCAGGTGATTAAAACTGGTAAAAACACTGAATGAAGCAGTTTCACGTAACAAAATATCAGGATTTTCTTATCGCAGAGGGGCTGCTAACTACAGCTGCTGACTATATCCATGGACCACTGTTACTAAATGTATTTATCTTTATGATAAGAGGATAAATTAAATGATAAATTATAATGGTAATTAAAATCATAAATTATTCGAAAACACACATTTGACATGTATTGAATTAAATGAAACAGATATATTAAGTTTTATTTGGTTAATTGTTTTCATGTGTGTTTGTTACTGTTTCTTTGAGTCACAGTTTGCTGAGCACAAACTTCACTGTGTGGACGCCAGGCTGTTCCACCTGTCCTCACCTGTGAACATAAGTAAAATATGCTTTGATTAATGATTTATCGTAGCAGTAAACTGTGTAGTTTAAAGGATAAAGTGAGACTCGGTGAGCACGCTGTGTCAATTGAGTTTCTTTGTGAACTCTGCCTGTCTCTCTTTCCTCCTCAAGGCCTTGGGCAAAAGAGCTCACCAGGGGTTCGAACACCTTTTATTAGTTGAGGGGGGAGATACCAAACAGGAGGCAGGTAGAGGGGAGTTTAAGTTTTGTGTTTCAATATTTATGTAAATTATTTAGAACTATTTATGTAATGGGTTTGTACATGTATGTATGGTTCTGTACTGGTATCATGTATAGATTTATTGTGTATTTATTCAGGTGTGTTTGACTGTTAACCTTAATTTTGGTACATGCCAGAGAGGAGTCACGGAGGCTCTGGTATAAAAGCCAGTCAGTCTGTGTATGGTGTTGCTGTTGATGTCTGAGAGTATGGTGCTGGAAAAATAAAAAAAAAGACATGCTGCACGTCACCTCTCCTGTCTGGTCTCCTCATTGGACACCTCTTCCACTCGAGTCAGTTAACACTGACACATGTGCACGAATATGTGAAACTGCCATGGCCCAATCTGGAGCTAGTGTTTGGTTTGTCAATTCTCGCCTACTCTCAAAACATGGCGCTGCAACATGGCAATCTCACAGATGAGGACCAGCTCCCTATGTAGATATGAACGACTTATTCTAAGTTAACGAAAATGATTGATTATACAGTAAAGAAAACAAACTTATTACATTATATTCCAGTTATACAACAGATCCCCCTAAATCCTACACACTGCACCTTTGAATCTTGCCTCAGGGGTTATTACATTTTATTTTTGGTAGCTTTTTCAAACTTTGTTTTTAGTTTACTTTCTTCTGTAAGTGATCAGCATAGTTTTCACAATACAGTATGCAGAACTCTCACTGATTTTTAAACCACAAGCTGCTTTTATCTCCTTCTTTTGATCTATTATTATCCAACTTTCAAACTCGCTGCATGTCTAACTACGTGTGTGCATGTGACAAACACTCAGTCCTAAGAAATACACAAACATACTTTGTATGCACTCTCCTTCCCAAACTCTCCTTACTCTCTCATCTTATCTTGAACACACATTTTCTCAATTGAGGCAAACACTGTCATTTCTTCTTCTATCAACATGTAACATCTAGTTTCGCTAATCAGGGGTTTAAGCCCGAGGGGCCGAAACTCTATTGTTTTTGTGTTCTTTTATTATTTTTCTTCAGAAATGTTTTTGCAAATTCCCATGAGCTGGTACGTTGTAGAGACATGAAATTTTCACCAGTATTTGGAAGTTGTGTGCAAATGCTGCTCAACAAAAGAGCCCCAATCAGCCAGATCGGGGCGCTATTGTTAAAGGTCAACTTTGAACAATATTATCTCCTATACTGTAAATTGGATTGACTTGAATTTTTGCACACAAATCTAACTCGGTGTGCTCTACAAAAAGCCACATGAACCATTAAGGGCCACCTGGTGAGATTTTCTGCCATTTTGAATTTTTTGAAAAACACATTTTTGACATTTCCTCCTCAACCGAAAGTTTGAATTTACCAAATGTAGATCTGGACCATTCAGAGGGTGTCAAATGCTTCTTGATATCTTATTGCGTTTCGAAAATTTTGACTAGTGAACTTTAAAAGGGGCGTGGCTCTGCACATAAATAGATCTAACTTGATTATTATGAGGCCAATCATCATGAAACTTTCAGTATATATTCACATAACTACCTGAAATACACCCTAAAAGTCTTGTTGAAATTGACCCTTAGGGCACACCAAAAATGCAAAAAAATGGGCATGGCATAACACAAATCAGACAACAAATAAGATATTGATTGTTTCATAACAATGTAGAACCATGTGTGTAAAACTATTTTGAAATCACTCAATAGGGGGCGCCACCAGCTCCACACAAGAGCATTGGCCTTGCATCAAATTTGACCATAAATCAATTATAATTTGTCCAACACCAAACTTGGAAGATATTTTTAAATTTATATTTTTAATTATTGTAGCATGTCAAAATGTTTTTAAGGGGCAACGGTGTTGTGAAGAGCATGATCGCTAGAGATTTGGTCGCGCATGAATGAGCGTCTGTTCAATCGCCATAAACTTATCTTTAATGCATGTGTTCATGAAGTGTCAAAGGTCTTAATCATTCACAGCTTTCAACTTCTAACGGTCCATGCTGGCTTGAACCCTGGAAACACCATTGGCAGCTTTATTCTCACTTTCACTCCACATGGAGCACCGTGCTTCCATGGAGAGATAACCTCATTGCATCCTCACAGCAACACATTTTTTCCCCATACACAAAAATAACCTGACACACAGTCAGACCACTTCTTCATACTAAAATTCTGCTGTGAAAATTGAGTATGTTAAATAAAAGAAATTAAGTCCAGTAGCTGCAGCTCTGTTGCAGCACCTGACATCATGGCTCACAGAAATCTTCCCTCTAAACATTTCGACAGATCTAGGAAAGAGGAGCCTCGGCTGACAGTCGTCTTAAACCAAGTAGCTGATTTAAAATCCAGATATCTCAGTAAAACCCCACACAGGCTTCTCTTGTAACAGATACAGAGGCTCAGAGACTCTAAAAAAAATCAATGCTGTAGGTCTGGAAGCATCTTCCAACTGGGATTGGTTCCAGTGCAGGAAATACATCTTTCTTCACATACATACACCATGAGAGCAGTACCATGCACATACAAACCCCCTGCACCCTGTCCTGACCTACATGCTGTTTCCACATCTATAAAGTAGGCTTTTACTGTCTCGTCATCGCCTCCTTACTCCAACACCCCAACCCCCATCACTTCCCAAGCAACTGGCATTTACAATGTCAGCGCTGCCAGTTTATAACAGTTTATTTCTCACATAAAAAAGGCTAAAAAAGATGTCAGCACAATAAAACAAATATTTTTTACAACACTCTCAGGACAGGAAGAGTTGGAGATGCATGATATTGAATTCTTTCTAAGGATGCTCTGGCTGATACTGATGTTTTTTGCATCTCTCTCCAGATACAACAATATCCTTTTAATTGATTATTGCCCTGTATTGACAAATTAAACCCTAAAACCCTATTGTCTCTATATGAACACTTTAAGTAGATCCCCGTATTTGATTAATTTGATTTGCTTGCATGACTGAATGCACCTAATTGTAAGCTGCTTTGGATAAAAGCATCACCTAAATAAATGTAATGTTTATTCTACTGTTACATCATCATGCAGCTGGTAAAGGTTTATAGACTGCTCTGTGCTTTATATCTTTTATTTATTGATGATATGTTTTAATAATAATCTGAATCTGTAATGTAACTAGTAACTAAATTTATCAAATAAATGTAGTGACGTAAAAAAGTAAAATATTTGTCTCTGAAATGTCGTTAAGTATATGTATAAAGTAGCATAAAATAGAAGTACTTAGGTAAAGTACAAGTACCTAAAATTGCACTTAAGTACAGTACTTAGGTAAATGTACTGCAGACATACATCCACTAACATACATTTATGTGATAAAAGCCTCCAACAGTAAATAATCAGCACAACTATGAGATGATGTGAGTGGATAAATTGCCACAGATGATAAGAGGTGCAGCACTATAAGCCTCAGTTATCAAGCTGGAAGTCTTCCCTCCACTAAAAGAGGGAAAGCTGTTAGACAGCTCCCAGTGTCTCATTACGCAAGCTGGGGAACCCTGGCTCCTCTAGAGAACTCAGTAACCTACATTTCTCCTCCATCTTCTCTTACAGTGAGTAAGAGAGGGGAGCCAAGACGGAGAGGGAGGGAGGATAGTCGTCCATGTGGCAGCACAGAGGAGTCAGGGACGTGTCTGCTGATAAAACATGTCTAACCTTCAGCTTTGACGTCTGAGTGGAAGGATACAGATAATAAACCCAGCTCAGGGTTTAACTCTTTTCTCTCTTTACATGACAGCCGTAACACATCGACATGTACATGCCACAGATCTCATGTTTCAGTGATCACACTGTGAGCCCTGAAGGTGCTGAGAAGAAAAAAAACACAAGCTCCACCTAAAGAAAATGTCAGTGACGATCACATTTAAAGGAAAAGTTCACACCAAAATTAAAAATACATATTTTTCCTCCTGTGTTATTTATCAGTCTAGGCTGTTTTAGTGTGGAGATATCATAATGCAGATAGTTTTATCTACAGTATAAATATGAGATTTCATAACCAGATTTTCCTCACGTCTCTTTGACATTTACTTACCCTGAATTTTTCAGGAAACAGGGCTTTTTAAAGTATGTGGACCTTAAATCAAAGCCAGGAGGAAGGCCCTACAGTTATATGCCAGAAGCCAAGAAAATGTCAGCATGCAATTCTGGGCGACTATAATTCTGTGTTAGCTCACCACAAGAACAGGTACCATCTCTATTTTCCTCCTCTGTACGTCTCATACGGCCTATTTGCAGTGAGCAGCAAGGCATCTATAAATGCCAGGCATCTCTGCTGCCTGAATTTAATGTTTTGTACTGTACGAGTGCTACTGGACAAAAAGTGGTGCAGTGGATTAAAATTCTTTCTTTGATGATGATTCTCTGATTTCACAGATCAGTGAAGCTTCATTAACACTTTTACTGTGAGTTCAGAGTCAGTGCACAAAAATCTCTCATTCCTTTTTATGAGAGAAGTTTAACAGACGCTACTTTTATTGGCTCCTGTCAGTGTTCATCTCCAGTCAGACTGGGTTTTAGTTTGAATTCGCTGATGCACTGCAGTCATTATTTTCCGCTGCTCGTCCTGACAGCAACATCCTGCTGCACGTTCAAACTCTTACACACATTCTCCACTAGAAGCTCCACGTAACAGCTACAGTCTTCTATCTTTTTCCACTGAGCTGCTCCACTCAGCAGCTGCAGGTTCAGTGTCTTTGCTCAAAGGCACACTGACAGCATCTTTGAGACTGTGAGTGTGAGACTGTTTCCCTTACCTGCGACACGAACCACCGCCCTCTCTGCCGGGTCCAGCACTGAGTCCTGGCTCTTCCTCTTCCTCCTCTCATGTTTGGACAGGTTCCAAGGCAACGTGTCTCCGGGCGGCCCCACAGGTCCTGATGGACATGGGGACAGCGACCCCCCTGAACGCTCGCTACGGAATGATGGCTCGCTGACGCAGGAGCGCTCACTTAGAGTATCATCGTCTGACGACTCCATCTCACTTTAGGGCTGTAGGGAGGAGAGGGCATGGAGGAGGAAGAGAAGGAGTGGAAGTAAGGAGGGATAGAGGGAGGAGAGAGGGATGTATGGCAGTGGGGGAGGGGGAAGAAAGAAGGTCAGAAGAATGGAGGAGGAGAGAAGAATTGTAGGGAAAGAGAGGAGAAGGAGCTTTAGTCAAAGTGGAGACACTGTATAATTCATTGCTGGCATACAGAGTGATCACGCAGGGGGCATGAATGATGCAATGTTCCAACATATCAGCACAACAGAAATAATGCAGTGATCATGAGGGAAAGGAGAGAAACAACTGGGTTAAATTAGTCATCATGTCTAGACGCCTGTTAAAGAGTTTAGGAGGCTGCACACCTACAGTGACCAACAGCTGCAGAGCTCTGAGAGAGACATGAGAGAGGAAGAGAGCACATGACAGCAGAGATGGTGATACTGATTACTGAGGACTGCTCAGAGGGCCGCAAGGGCCATGAATCCTAGTGATAATCCCTTGACTTTTCCTCGTCACCATATCAACATTTCTAATTAGCAAAAGTCATGCTAACAGGCTAAACTAAAGTATACCTGCCTAACGTCAGCATGTTAGCATTTAGCTGAGAGCACCGCTATGCTTTGCTGAAGCCTCACAGAGCTGCTCACAACATTGTAACCACGTTATATTAAAGGGGAACTAGGCCTGTATTCAAATTTCATAGATGTTATTCCCTTAGAATCAGCACAACGCTGAGGTCTGGACACATTATGTTCATCTCGGAGCTAATTTATTGATGATATGGATGATACCAGCTGTGATGAAAGAAACACAGCTCTGTTCTTGGATGGAGGAATGAAAACGGGAGTACGTTTCTTAACTGTCACTAATCAACAGACTTGGCTGAGACAAGGAGCAAGGAGAGTGAGAGAGATGAGATTTCAAAGCTCATCTAGTGTTTCTATTTTTAAAGAAAAGTCAATAAGCTGGGAAGACAGGAGAGTTTTTTTCTCTTTCAATCTTTGTCCTTTCTCTCTCTTCTCCTTCTTTCTCTCCCTTTGCCTCTCTGTTAAATTCAACACCTATTTATCATAATGAACACAAATGAGTGATCGTAAATACTCGATGTTAGCATACACACTAGACAGAAGCGTGTGTGTTTGTGTGTGTGTGTGCAAACTCTGGAGACCTGACGCTCTGATCTGTCTATCACAGCCTCAAAAAAATCAATACCTGTCCTGAGAGAATGAATTGGCCGTTACTGGCTCTCAGGTTTCAGCTCCACAGGGAGTCACAGGTTAGTGAGCGTCTGCCATGTGCTGCTGGTTTCATGAGTTTGACTCCTGCTAACAGTCTCTTTGCAGATCCTACAATTTATTTTAATCTCCGCTGTGTATTGAGCTATATGCTAATTTCTTAAAAAGTAGATTGTCCTAGGACTCTACCTTTTTATCTGACATTCAGCTGTGAGATAATAGTCTTTAGAAGACCACACCAGCAGAGACTCTTAATGTTTTATGTTTGACATCACTTCTAATCAGTGGTGTAAGAAGTAGTCATGTCTTTTACTAAAGTAAACGTATCAATACAGCTCTGTAAACATACTCTGTTACACTCAAGATTTTTACTTTCAACATGAGTGTGACTGAGACATAGCTAGCAGCTAACAGTGCTAACAGTGCAAACAGCACTAACAATGGCAGCAGTGCTGACAGAGCTAACAGTGTTAACCAGAGGGGAACTGCATGGTTGGGACACACATATGCACTAACATGCACGTGAAGCCGGATCGTCTACATGAATACACAACAGGGGAGCTCAGACTGCAACAAACACAGAGGTAGCATGATTTCTTTCTCTGCTCAGGACGCCATTACTCCACTATATCTTTACAGAGTAGATAGTGGTTTGCTGCTGTATTAATGTTCTGATGGTCGTTCACAGAACCTCTAAGTCAAAGTACAAAAGTATTAACAGCAAAAAGCACTTAAAATATTATTATATTATAAGTAAAAGTGCTTGTTGGGCACTGTGGTCCCTTACAGAGAATTATATATCATATCACTGGAGTATTATCACTGATGCTTTATCTCATTAGCAATATTTTAATGTCACAGCTGGTGGACGTGGAGCACATTTTAGCAACTTCATAAACTGTTGGAGAATTTAATCTACAGCACAATATCATGTTTTACAAATTGATCATTGTAAGAGAAATTAAATTTAGTAGAGCTGACAAATGAAGTAGCATAAAACTGAAATACTCAGGTAAAGTTAAAGTACATGTGCTCACGTGCAGTACTTGAGTAATGGACTTAGCTGCTTTCCACCACTGTTTTAACTTTTCTATAAACTGTGCCTGAAACTGAGTAAGTGAATGTCAAGTCTGCTTTCATTTTATTTCAAAGTTACATTGCTGTTATAAGATTATGCAATATGCAGTCAGTCTGTAATTATGAATGCAACAATAACATAACTCTGATTTTTTTTAATGCAAAATATAAGGCACACAATGTGCTGCATTACAGGATTCAAATAAGTTTACAGTTTCCCTGATTTGCTTTTAAATCATGGACAAGATTTGATCCAATACTATAGCTTCTACATAAAAAGTATACAGTCAAGTATATATGCAAAAGTATATAATCAAAAATCTGAAACTCTACAGCATAGTTTTAAAAAATGGTCAGTAGTAATGTGCACATAATTTGTAATTAAGGAGCAAAAACTTGGCTTTAAAAACAACATTAAAAAAATCAAACATTGAAACGACTGATACGACAGTTTCAACTGCATTTACAGCATTTACTGAATCTCAGAGGGTCAGTTTCTTAAAACAACTGGCTTTTTTAACAGCAACATTTTGTCTTGTCTCTCTCAGAATGCCAAGCACGCACAATACCAGGCTCCTGAAACTGAAGCAACTAATTTAATTTACACCTGTGCTTTTCCTACTGTGACATGTCAAATGTCTTCTATTGAAAAAGGTCTGAAAGGCAAAACAGCATCTTTTGTTTTTGTCCAGAACACACAGGTTGAAGGTCGTCATGAAGGTCACAAGACTGGCTGACATTCAGGATTACAGCAGGATAAAAATTATAAATTTGAATCCAAATTAAAAGAAAACCATGTGCCACAAGTATACAAGAGTATCCTGTGTTATCTAGTAAGAAATCCTGGTTAATTTATTATTTTTAAATATTAACTGATACATTTTGTACATGTCTCCTCAAAACAGTTTTAAGGTCTTTCAAAATAAAAGTCCATAAATTCACCAGTGATCTGGTTCTCTTCATAATTAATTCACTAACAGTTAAAAAACGGTCACTCTGTCTCCTGAGAAACTCACCAAACAACCAGCTTAACCCCTAAAACTGTGAGCACTTTACAGACTGACTAACTTCTGCAGGCTGCCAAAGAACAGCTCTGTCTCTATTCACCCCGAGGCTGCACTGTGGAGCAACCTGAGTGTTGGTCACAGGGTGGGAATGTTTCTGTGTACGATGTGTGAGTCCCACACAACGGCAGGGATTTCCATCTGGACTAGTCCTGCCAAAAACCCTCCTCCTCCTCCTCCTCCTCCTCCTCCTCCTCCTCCTCCTCCCGCTGCTGGCCCCTGGCTAGACCGCTGGCAAAGCCCCACTTCCTGAATCCCAGTCTCCACGGCAACACTGCTAGGAAGAGGTTAAAGCCTTCCCAAAATTCTCTGCGGTTCGCTGGTGTACAAGTCTGTGTGTCTCTGTGCTGGTGTTGGTTTGTGTGTGTGTGTGTGTGTAAAGTCAGTTTCCCTGCTGCTTGCTGACAGTGAGTCAGTGCCACTGCAACTAGAGGTTTTATAAATAGAGCCAGAATGGAGGCTTCAAAAGCCGCACCATGTCATTACGGCTCTGTGAAGAGAAAAGGAGATCTTTGAAGGAGAAGAAGAAACTAGCAGCAGAAACACTGCAGGAGCAGAGTGAGACAGAGTGAGATCACTTCCTGCCTGATGAGACCCTCGCTGAGGCATTTTTACTCACAGTGACAAGCATGCACTCAGATGTACAGTGACTTTGCTTACAGCTTTTTATTAGGACTGACTGGTTTCATTATGGATTATTTTCTAGTCTTTTTCATTGATTTCTAGTCAATAAAATCATATAATTAACCATCACCAGGCTCAGGGACAGCATCATCCCGTTGGCTAGAGACTTTTCAACTTTTTTAAACTCTTAGTGTCATCACTATCATATATACATATACATATATATGATTCTCATTGTTTTTTACTTGTGTGATTTTTTACATTTTAATGGTTATGAATATGACAATAAATAACATGAAACTTGCTAAAAAAAATGCTATAGTTTCCTGGTCCCCTGGGTTCAGTCTTTTTTATTGAAAGTGATTAATGGGAGATTATTTGTATTATCTGTTAACTTAATTATATATATAATAGCCTACTGATATTTGCACCAGTGATTGACAATAGTTTGTGTGTTATGGCGGCACACAAAGGTGCTGCAGCTTTTTGCTCTCCGAGTTGGTCAAATTCAGTCCACTCACTGCCACCTCTTGCACGTCAACACCTGCACTTTATTTTATTATTGCTCTTTTATGTTGTGTTTACTGTATTTATATGTTGTATTAATTGTATGCACCATGGTGGAGTAGCGCTCTTAATTTTGTTGTTTTGTAAAGTACAATGACATTAAAGGCATTGAATTCAACTGTTTAAGCTTTTTAAGAAATTGAGAAAATGTCCATTAAAGGTGACTTGCTCAAATTGCTTGTTTTGTCTGACAAGACGTTCAAAACCCAAAGATATCCAGTTAATTATCATAGCAAAAAAACACAAATAAGATCAGTAAACATTTGTATATAATAAGAAACAGTTGAATTTACTTGATTTTTGCTTGAAAAAATACAGGCAAAACTTTGTTCCTGTTGATCGTCTAATCAATAAATGGACACTTTTCTTTGTTAGACTGGTCTGCTCCTTTTTAATCTTTTACCTAGACATATATCAGACTATCTGTAGTTTATAAACTGATAAAAAAACACAGAAAAAAAATCCTCACCACAAGTTGTCAAGTCATCTAAAGGCAGCCTTTTTTATTAGGCTGGCCAAGCAGCTATTTTAAATTTCAGTTAGCCTATCTATTGTGTTTCGACTACTTGTTTAATCTACAAGGTCTGACATTAAAAAATACTCAATTTACAAGAAAATAGATGAAAAAAGCAGCAAACACTCAGCATTAGAGGAGGTGGAACCAGTGAGTATTTGACATTTTTGCTCGATTAATTACTTGAATGTAAATCAATTATTTCATCTGATTAAACAACTAATATATTCTGACTAATAGTGACTAATATACTAACTAACTGTCTTATATATAGTACACAAAAATGCACGTATGCAAGCAAGTGTGAACCGAAGTATTACAAACACTCCTCCTTTTCCTGTGACATCATGCAGTGCAGAGACGCTGGATGCTTGACTGGCCTGATTCATAACTCACAACCAGGATTTACATGGACATGGTCTGTTCCCACAGCTTATCCTGAGCAGGGTCTGTGTGTTTGTATATGTGTGTGAGAGACGAAAGAGAGCAGCAGTGACATGAAACAGAGAGGGGGAGACTCTGACAGAGATGTAGAGCTAGCAACAGATTAAGAAGGAGAGAAAAGGGAAGACAAGAAAAAAGAAAAATAAGGTCAGGGAGAGTCAGAGAGAGAAACCCAGACGTTTGCAGAGTAACGGTCGTAACTGCCGGTGCACGTCTTTGTGTCATTCCAGAGCTCTAACAGCCGCTAATGGGAGTTTAACTGACATTCATGCTCAACAGACAGACAATATTTCTGCCAAACAAACTCCATAACATAGATCTTCCTGTGCAGACAAAAATCAGATCTACAAGTGATTTACAGTTTGCATCCAGAGCTGCACAGACAGTGTTATGTTGACTCTAGCGAGCTGTTTCGCTGTTTCCAGTCTTTATGTTAAGCTAGGCTACTCTCTGGACTCTAGCTCCATATTTATCGCACAGACATGTGAGCTGGTATCGATCTTGTCATCAAACTCTCGGCAAGAAATAAGTGTCTTTCCTGAAATCACACACTTTTCCTTTAAAGATCAACGTTCCAACGTTAAATGAATAGTCTGGTTAATTACCATACCACTGTCGCCTCACAGCAATAGGGTCCCTGGTTCAAACCCAGGGTGGGGAAGCCCTACTGTGCAGAGTTTGCATGTTCTCCCCTGTGTCAGTGTGGGTTTTCTCTGGGTACTCCAGCTTCCTCCCACAGTCCAAAGACATGCAGGTTAATTGGTGACTCTAAATTGCCCGTAGGTGTGAATGTGAGTGTGAATGGTTGTCTGTCTCTATGTGTCAGCCCTGTGATAGTCTGGCGACCTGTCCAGGGTGTACCCTGCCTCTCGTCCAGTGTCAGCTGGGATAGGCTCCAGCCCCCGCGACCCTCAAGAGGATAAGCAATTATGGAAAATTAATTAATTAATTAATTATTTGAAACATGCTTCGTCACTTTTTTACAAAGAGTTCAATAAAAATATCAAGATCACTCTCATGTCTGTGGGCAAAGTATAAAGTCAGAGTCATTAGCCAAGCCTAACACTGGAAACGGGGAGACAGCTAGCTATCATAACTCATTTTTATCTGTGTAGGCTACAGATTAAACACACAAGATATAATGTGTTTATTAGTGAGCTTTAGAGGTGTCCAGTCTTCCTTTATGCTAAACTAAGCTAAGCGTATCACCTCCTTGCTCCCGCTCCATACTTATGCTGCCCTAACATCATGTTGTTTAAACTGTAATTGCAAGCAGCTGAGAGCATTGACGACAGTGACGATATATCCCACTTCGTGCAAAGGACTACAAGAAGTGTCAAGAAACCGCAAAGCCCCCATCACTGACAGTTAAACCTTAATAAAATCCAATTCTAACACTTTTAAAATCAATTCACCTAAATGTGTATTGCATGTGTTTTATCTTGTTATTAGCACAGAGTAGAGAGCAATCTAGGGGCCAGAATAGATGTTGGCACTGTAGAATTCTGCAAACAACAGATAAGTTACATTTGTAGGTTACTGTATAGTGGATATGTTGAACTTCATGTTTCTTTACATTTCAACAACACTGTGGTTAAGGTGTGGTTAGGTTTAGGCTCAAAAAACACTTGATCATGGTTAGAAAACGATACTGTTACAGCCTTAAAATATCCAACTCTGATGGTACAATGCCAGCAAGAAACACAGCGATGTCTCTGCAAAAAAACAACCTGTTTTCCAGGAACTATCATGACAAGAAACAAACCAATGTCTCAGTAAAAAACAGCTGCTTTTCCTGGTACTATCCCTGGTGGAAACAGCCATTGGATACTAAAAAACACCCATGTTTGGTGCCTAAAAGATGTTGGAAGTCAGAGCTATGACTTAATAAGAAAGGCCAGCATTCCCATCTGCTGATTGGGCGGTGGTGAGAGTGGTCTCACTCTTGCCAAGAAAGCATATATTTCCCAAAATGTCAAACAAGTCCTTTAAGTACATATACAGCAAAAGCCTTTGACTTTGACTCTTGATCTTCCTCTGAACCTTTCAGCATTTTCCGCGGTCGAATATATTGATCTTGCACTTATAAATGAAATATTTAAAGCACATGTGTTGCTTCAGTTATTAAAAGTGCAGATAGTAAGTAAGTAGAGTTATGAGGATGAATGACGCAGCCCACAGTCATGATGAGTAACACACTGACTGACTGATAAATGAATGGCTAGACTCTGCTCCCCCACGCGCACACACATTTATACACGCAGAGCATATATAAACACACACACACATACACACAAACTGGACTGGCTTGCCAACAATACTGTAGCTTACTACTCAGCAAGACTGGACAGAGAGAGAGTGATTAAAGTGAGAGTGAAAGAGAGTGAAGCAGAGGAATTGAAACAGAAAGAAAAGTGTGCACATACAACAGGCTAACAAGTGACGAAGAATAAGAGAAAGGACAAGAGAGATATAAAAGGAGTAACAAGTGCACAATGGGGTCACTGGTGCTGCTGTCTTACACACACTGATCAATATTAGCAGCTCCAGGACGTCACTGATAGCGTCATAGAAACCTAACGACATCATAAACACTGTGGAGGCAAGAAATCTCTCCCTCTTCTTCTCTCTGTCTCTATTTTTTCTTCTTTCACTCATGTTAAGATGCAGCATGCATACCAAAAAGCTGCAGGGAGAGCAAACCAACAGAGACTGCCGGCTAGACAGACAGACAGACAGGGGAGGATGGAGCTGCCAGTCAAGCATTTCACAAAGAGAAAACGGACGATTTCAGTATCATAGAAATGGTGCTGACATGTATAATGAATTGGTCCAGAAATTCAAGAAAAGTCTGATGGATGACAAGATAATTAAAGGGAACTGAGGGACAAATATGTATTTCTGTCACACAAAACTAAGTACATTTGGTAAAAGGGTTTGGCAGAATCTAAATACAGCATTTAACTGATCACTATTTACATCCACACTGAGGCCATTGACATTGCCTCATTGAAAGGGTTACGAGCTTGAAAGGTCGGGGACCACTTGATTAGTTTCTAGAGAGAAATGATCTGATGACAGTTTTGATGATCAGTTTAAGTCATTTATCATGCAAAAATGCCAAACATTTGCTGGTTTCAGATATGAGGACTTCCTGCATATCTCCATTTAGGATCATTGTACACTGTTTATATTTGGATTTTGGGCTGTTAGTCACCCAAACAAGGAATTTAGAAATGTCGCTTTGGGCTGTAGGGCCTTTATTGTTCATGTAGCCCAGTGTTGTAGTACTCGAGATCGGTCTTAGTCTCCAGATCATTTTTCAAAGGTCTTGGCTTTGTCTCGGCATCACCAACATTTTTACTCGGCCTTGCCTCGCTCTCAGATACAGAGGACTCCGGATTTTATCTCAGTACCTGTGAAGACCACTAAACTGCCTGCACAAAAAGGAGTGTTGAATAAAGATGGTTTAGCTGATTTCAGCTTCTTAGTGTTTGTATTTGTCTGTTCAGAGAAAGCAAAGGAAGAGTCCCACATAAAAAGCAATGCTTTTTGATTGTTTTATCAAGCCAATTTTTGGTAAAATGGTAGGTAAATGAAGACAAATGTTAATTTTAAGGAGTGCCTATGGTTTGGATGTTCCACATGTTATTGTAAGAGTGTCATGCAGTGTGGGACTCGAACTGGTCTGGTCTTGGTCTTGACTTGGTCTTGGGTTTAGGTGGTCTTGACTACAACATTGGTATAGCCCAAGAGGCACTTTCTAAAGTCGCATTTTTCACTATTCTTTGACTCAGTGCCTTGCTTAAACATTTTAAATAATTTAATTTCATTATAAATTTAGTATACTTTGATTTTAGACTAAACAACAACAAACATTTCAAGATGTCAAATTGAGTTCTGGGAAGTTATGATGGGAATTGTTTCACTCTTTTGGCACATTTTTCAGACTTAACTCAGGTGAATCAGAGATAATCAGTACCAAAGACGATCATTAGTTGCAGCCAGACAAGAAAGATAAAGAGAAATCCACTGTAGTTATGTCTGCCTCTAGTGACGAATTCAAAAACAGATTTGATTAATAAACCAAAAATCCTCTAATTCAAAGCCCTCATTTAAAATCAAATTACAAACACAGTTCTCCTTTATCCCCTGCATCAGAGACATACTGGTGCTTTCCAACACTGTAACATGCAGTAGTAAGGGGGGTGTGTCTACGGTCGGTGCAGAGGAAGAAATGGGTGGAAGAGACCAACTGAATTATATAATTTCGCCTGAATACAATGGAATTAATTATAAATAGGTGGTTTGTGTCTTACAGGTTTGACCGAGGAGATGAGTAGCCTGTATGTTGAAGGTCCAACATAAGGCTGGAGGGAGATGCACGTTTGACCATCTGGTACAAAGCGGCAGGAGGGGAGCCCTGAATCTTGATTTTTTTTTTCCCCCTCTCTCTCTCTCTGACTGCACCTTGCATTATATTGCTGAGCTTCTCCAGACAGACAGACAGCCTGCAGTGGTGAGGTCCACTGGGATTCACACAGCAGGTGGAGGTGGAGGTGTGATGATGGAGGGGCTGGCTGTAGGGGTTGCACAGATCAATAAAGGCACCCCCTTCATAAATGTGTGTGTGTGTGTGTGCACATAAAATAGCTGCAGCTGGTGTTTCATGTCATCATTTTGCATGCATGCCTTTCACTGTCTGTCTCTGTGTCTGTCTCTCCCTTTGAACGTGAAATGGGAATGTGTTTGCATGAATGGACATCAGACATGGAGACCAAAACGCGCTGTGCACGCAGGGCTGCATGCAGGAGGAGCAGGCTGGCAGCACGGGGCTCTTTGTCCAACACACACCCGCACTCGCTTGCATTAGATGGATAACACCAACTAATTACATTTATCCATTTGTGGCTGGCTCTGTTGCCCAAATGCTGCCTCCATACTGCTGCTGCTGAGCGTCTCTCATTAGTGGGAACAGCCTAGGCAGCCTTCTCACGACCCAGAAACCCTCTCTGAGTGACTGTCCGCTGGTTATTTCCAGCCCAGCCCTCCGGCGCACAAATCACGAGCAATGTGCCTCGAAATTTCAGGCAACGACTGACTGTGTGAGGTTATTGTTATTATTATTATTATTATTATAGTGAAACCACAGACATCTCGTGCAATGATGCCAATCAACGTGGAGCATGTGATCAACACGTTATTGATCATGGTGTCTGCCAGGAGCACCAACACAACACCGTAACAGCCAAATTCATCAATATATTAATTTTAATATGCATGGTTTAAGATTTGGTGGCAACCCTTATTGAATATGCGCTTAAATGGTGTGTCCTTGTGAGTTTATAGGCTCGTGCGCATCATATTCCGTCTCGAGTCTGATAGTTTTGATTTCTAAGAATTAATTTACGCATTAATTAATGTTTTATACCACCACGCGACTCGGCAGCGATTGAAAAGACATGATGATTGTATGATGCACGGGTGGGTGCAGAGTGGAAAACACCAGCTGGAGCTCCGGAGCCGCCGCTTACCTTCACCGGGCAGCAGCGGTCCTGGAATCCGAGCACAGAGCGAGGGAGGCCGGGGATGCTGCCGCCGCTGCTCCCTCTCCTCCGGAGGTTGGATGGATGGATGGATGAAAGGCTGGTTTTTCCGTTTCAGCGATCGGGTCTCTGTTACCACGCTTCCTCCAAAACCGAACCGACACACAGCCGGGGGGATGAGGCTGGAGGAGAAAAGCAAGGCAACGTAATCCTGAATGGTAATGGCTGTCCTATTCCTCCTCCTTTCCCCCTCTGTGTCTCTCCCTTCTCCTCTCAGCAAACCCCCCACCAGCCCTCCTCTCCTGGTCCGCTTTCACACACACACACACACAGACACACACACACACACACTCTCTCTCTTTCTCTTCAATAGGCTATTTTCACGGCTCCGACACTTAACCCATGTCTATTGAGTGTGTTAAGTGTCGCGGAAATTGAGATTTCGGTTGTACTCCTGCGTCATCCAGTGGCTCAGCAGCACCGCCAAACCCAAACCGACACACACACACTCACAGTCACACACACTTTCACTCATTTGGGGAATAAAGAGGGGAAAGGGCGTTCACGGTATTTGCAGCGGCTACTCATTCACATATATTCAAGGATTACGCAGAAGAAGCATTGCTGGATCTGATCTGCGCTTTTACATCACGAGATACCATTAATCTGGGTTTTTATAATCCCTACACACACACACATATACACACACACGCACCACCAACTCCTCCCTCTCCAAACAGCTGGAGGAAGAGAGGGAGTAGCTCAAAAGGCAAATTGATTACAGCTGGAGAGATGGCGAGGAGTGGGCAGATTTATTTGGGCTGCCGCTCCCAATCAGGTCTTCACAGTTTGGGTTGACCTTTGGTTTGGAGAGTCACAGGAGGCCCAGACTTCACACTTGACATGTTAATACATTTGTAATGCAAACCCTCTCTGCAACTTTAAGAATGACACATCAAAACATTGTTTAAAAGGCTGCAACTGTGATTAAACTGGATTTTGGGCCCCAAACAGGAGCAAGTCTGGGACACTCTGCATCTCAACTTCTGTCTTCAGCAGGTTCAATGTGTAGGGTTTAGAGGGAAGTACTGGCATAATGGTATTATGTATAATAATTACCCTTTCTTGGAAATAAGAATATTTGAGCTTTTGTTACCTTACAATGAAACATTTATATCTACACAGGAAACAGCTCGTCCACTCAGCTCACCATGTTGCAAAGCCATGTTTCTACAGTAGCCCACAATGGACAAAGCAAACACTGGCTCTAGATAGGGCAATTCGCGTTTTTGTGTTCTAGCATTTTAGTATCAGCAGCCATGATTAGCAGCCCCCCCCCCACAGCAACAGCATTGGAAACACATTGACTTCCTTATGTGAACCTGCTTTATTTAGTGTTTTTACCGCTTTAAATCACCTGGGGTCTCATCTATAAACATTGTGTATGCACAAAACAAGGCCTGAAAGAGGCATATGCTACTTACCATGCAAAAGTTGATGGAAGAAACTTTGAACCATACTTACAAACATTTTGGAGACAGGAATTTGGCAACGAAGATGGTGAGATGGAATCTTGATTGTAGAAACTGTCCAATATTTTTTTATGCACCATTTGTGGCTTTTGTTCCTACATACATTTTTAGTATGTATCCTATACACTATTTGATAAATGAGACAGCTGGTCTGTTTGTTTTGGAGCGAGAGAGACTTCTGTGGATAATTTGACTCCTGGTAAAAACCTCCTGAATGTCTGGATCTTAAGTTATCAGAAAAAAAGTGAACACACATTAGCAGGTGCTAGGCCACTTCAACAAACAGTATATTGATTTGTAACGTGAAACTGCTTTATTCAGTGTTTTTGCCAGTTTAAATCACCAGGTTTGTTTATTTTGGAAAAGAGGAGACCTCTGCAGATACTCGTATTTATTGTATTTAGATCGTATACATTTGACAAAATTAAAGACATGTACATCGCAAAGAAAAACAAGCACAAATTGGTGCATGAAAAATTCACCAGAATGGCAGGAGACTCCCAACCCCCCTATTTCAAGTACCCCACAGTGTTGAAAGGAAACATACAACAAGGACCATGTGCAATATAAAAGATGTCCCTCAGAAAATCATCTCTCCCCACTTTTACCTTCAGCTCTAGGCATGCTCAGAGCATTTAAAATGTTCTACAGTTCATTGTTTGGGTTTTTACAGACCAAAACAATGAACTGCTATTGTTCTTTCAATCATTATTCTTAATAGTTTTACTGTTTTTAATGTTTTTCTCTGTTTGTTTTATTGTATTTCTCTGTGCCTCCATTAGAGTGTTGTATGAATGTGTTTTATTCCTCAAAAGATGAACCAGGGACAAGATCTGCAAATTATCCACAGCTATAAGTCCTACATATGTAGAATTGGTTGCATTTTTTGTAAATGTAAAATGCCTATATGTACATTAAATTATTAAATAAGCAAATAGAAATAAACCTACTATTTTGGTTTAGTCTTATTGCTCTCATAGCATCCAAAACCCACACCTACCCAGCACCAAGCAGCGTGCTGTGGAAGCAGGGTGGAGGCTTCTGGCATAATTTCACCTACTTCCAAGGTACATGGAGAAGAGGAAGACGTCTGAAGAGGTCAAAACTACAGCAACAGTTGCTGTATACAGAACGACTTTATTATAAGACCAATGCGTTCCAGCCTCAGACCCAAACAACAGACACAGCAACCAGCTGGTAAACCAGCCCAATCACCAGACAAAATGTTGGCATTTCATGTTTCTGCAAACCACACATAGTTACATTTGTACGTTATTATTTAGTTGATACGTTGAAACTTTGGTTTCTACAACACTGTGGTTAACGTGTGGTTACCTTTAACACAAAAAACACTTGGTTATGGTTCGGAAAAGAGCATGTTTTGGCGGCACTATCTGGGCAGGAAACAGCAAAGACTCAGTTAAAAACAAACACTTTTTGTGGCACTATCTTTGCAGGACACACAATGATGACTCTGTAAAAACTCTCTCAGTACAAAAAAGTCTCAGTACAAAAAAAAGTTTATATGGCACTATATGCAGTGGACACACAGTAACTGGTTGCTACAAAACAACCAGTTTCTTGTTAGTCTTGAACGTTGATCTGCGGCTTGGCAGCTGTCTCACCTAGGTAACCCACCATCCAACATTCCCTCCACCTCCCGATTACAAAGTCAGCTCATATACTACATTACTTTAGGAATTTTGATATGATATTCCGTCAACTGGGCTTGGTGAACACAGTGGAGAAGTTAGCAGCCAAAGACCTGAATATTCCTGTCAGGAGATGGTGGGGACCAAAATGGAGCTAAAAGAGAGTGAATGTTGGACTTACATTCATCATGTGTCCAGAGACACTACTCCAAAAAATGCTGCTCTGTTTTAGTTGTCAAGTAGTCAATGAAAAATGGTCTTGTATTAGTTGAGATGTCCTTCTTTTGCCTGACTGTCGTGCACTCAGATTGATAAGGCACTGGGTCAAATGGGTATCACTGGGATTGCTGTGTTGGTAGTGCAGGATAATCCAGACGCTCTCATCCTCCCTCTATCGCAGCTGATCGGAGAGAGAGAAGCACTGCTGGATTATCTGCTGCAGCTTTAATCAAACAGCAGCTAATGTACTGACCGGCCGCATGTACTGTGACAATAAACATGGGGTAAAGTTCACTGCTGTAACTGCTCATTTTTTCCATTATCAGTTAATTATTGGTGAGTTCAGTATAAAACGAGGCTGTAGTACTTATAGAACTGGAGCTCCTGTCATGAATCTAATGGTCAGTGATGACTTTGGCTGTGAACTCAAAAAAAATTCAGTTTAAATAATTGAATCTTGTGATAATGAGAGTCATGAATCTATCAATACTGCCATGGTTATCTGTACTTTCAGTTTTATAAGGCCAATTTGGATTTCAGGAGGACAATGAGGCAGGCTACCTTCAGACACAGCTCAACTGTGCGAGTCATTCTTCATGGAAAAACTTATTAATTCACACACGGGCATTAAGTCAAAACCTCAGTGAGTTTAATCAGATTTTAAGACGTGACATTAAACTGAGTACACAGTTTAGATTGTGAGGAGACCTCCACATTGCTCATGGGTACTTTAACACCAGTTTCCTGACACTAACACTTTGAGTTTGGCCTGATGTTAACAGTCTGGGCACTTAGCTAATGTTTCCACCTGTGTGATCTGAAGTAAAATACAGTTTTATTACTTGTTCTTAAACTTGTACCTGATGGAGTAAGAAATAAATCAGAAGGGGCTCCAGATGGTTTCATTTATATTTCATACTGTGGACCTCTGTTCATTCCCCGGACAATGCAGCACATTTCTGCACAAACCACCACTTCATAAACTAAGTTGCACTTTCATTTTAATTCATTATATTGTACATATTTTAATAGCATTTTTTCATATTTTTATCATAATTTCTGAAGTGATTTCTATATGTGATTTTTTTTTTTTTGCAATACTTGCTTTTGTTTTCATTTTCTCTTACTGTGTTCAGTTATGCACCAACAAGCCAAAGCAAGTGCCAGACATTTCTTTCTATTGTACAAATGCTTAATGCTCAGTCATGTTTATTTCCCTCTTTGGTAATACTGATAATTCTCAGCCTCTCAGACTTATCCAATAGTTATTACTAAAAAAAAAAACTAAAACAAAAAACTGTAATGATCTTTTAGGATTTAGGATTTTTAAAAATGGAGGTTTAAAGCTAATTTTCCCCCAGTAGATCTCATCAGCCCAAGACAATTTAGTACCAGTCACCAACAAAACTCTGCACAATTTTCTAGGTATTTAGAAACATCACAGTTCTCACATTTAATGTATTTTATGATTTAGTTTGTATTTACTTTAAAGGGGCTCTATGCAAAATTTGGAGCCTTTGAGTTGTCTGTACATGGTTCTCTTTGGAGGTGACTCAACAAGCAGCTAGTAGCTAACGCTGTTAACTTCATAAACAGTGCTAAACAGCAGCAACAGTGCTGACAGAGCTGATGGTGTCAACCAGGGGGGAACCAGAGGGTAGGCGCTACGTGCCAGCACAGCCAGAGTGGCTGGGCTGTAATTTGTCATTATTACCCCAGGCTCGAATCGGGTTGGGCTGTCACTAATTTACAGGTGTTTTGTTTTGTTTTTTTTTAAAGTCAAAAGAGCCATAACACCACAGCACAGCCATAAAACTGCTTGTTGCTTTTGGCTTAAATGATCACCAAAAAAAAAAAAAAAAGAGCAGAAGTGTTTGCTTGTAACGCCACAAAATGATGAAACTTTTTCAGTTCTACGGGGAGACTTGATGAGGTTTCCCTCCAGTGTTATCTGTGCTCTTGGCTCCATCTTGTGGCGCTTCACAGAGCCTCCTAATCCCATCAGTCACAGTTAAACGCTAGTAATTGAATCAAGGATGTCAACCTGCACCCATTTATATCAGTCACTCATCGGAGCGGTCCAGCCATCCCTCTGGAGCGTTTACACTCTAAATCCATTTAATGATTTACTGAAATTAGGTCAGTGGGTTAAGAAAATGGACTGTAGTTAAACTTCCATTCACAGCAGAGGCACAGCTGAACACATTACATGTTTACCTCAGCTGGAGGAATGACTGTCAGCTGTGGTGAGGCTGTTAAGTTAAAACTGTTAGTTTGTTGTTTGTCAACATCATAAGATGACTTTTTATCATTTGCAGCCTTTTTTAAAATAATGTAATCATAGAGGATTTGGGGCGTTTTTAATTTATTGCTTGACTAATCAGGGCAATAATCACCAGCCTGCAGTCCACAGTTGGCTTTGAAACTACACACACAGAGCACTTTGGATAAAACCAACATCAAAATGACTGTATATTAGGATTCAGCATCTTTATAATGTTTAAGTTATTAAAATGATAATAACAAGTATCAACAAACAGTTTTATGGCTACATTTTCACACAAAAAAGTAGCAATACTACACTGTGTTTTTACACTTCATTACAATAGAAGTGCTAAATTAAAAATGTTGCTTACCAGTAAGTAAAAAATGTTAGTACTAACAAAATTTACTCAAACTTTCTCAAAGTATCATGGGTAAAAGTACCTGGTGCGGACAAGTGGCCCCTTACTGATACATTCATGTGTAAGCAGCAGAGGTGGGACCAAGTCTTTGCAATCAAGTCCCAAGTCCTAAACTTTGAGTTTCAAGTCCTAAACAATTCATAATGTGCTCTTCATCAAATGTAGTGTCATTTTACAGCAGAGAAGTACTATACTAAATATACATTATAAATACTTTTTACATTTTTTTCTTATTTGTTAAAATAAGTTTGTTTGAATTTGTTGTTTCTCTGTCTGTAATTTTCAGCCAACACATTCTGCATACTGCAATTAGTTTTTTGAGGACTACCACACAGTTTTATGTTGTTGTTGTTTTTTACACAAACAAAATTATCTTTGGGGTCTTCATGTTTCTCTCCTGCAACTTCACTGGATGCTGTCAGACTGGTTCAAACAAAGTGGACCTGGGGAAATCAAGCATCAACTTGCTGGGAATGAATAATTTATTAAGGAAATCAATTGAATTATGGCACACTTTCTAAATAACACTTAACTTTTGTGCTTGGGAGAAGATAGTATTTTCAAGGTGAAAGGCTCACGTACAAGTGAAGTCACGAGTCACTGGTGTTACAGTCCAGGTTGCAAGCCCTTTCTTATTTTGACTCGAGTCCACACCTCTGGAAAGCAGCATTTTACTGTTGTAGCTGATGGAGACGAGGCTAATCTAGGCACTTTATCTACTGTTGATAGTTTAATCTACAGTTATGAATCATGTTTTTTATACATTATCCTAATTTCTAAAGTAACTAATGCACTCAAATAAATGTAATGGAGTACAAAGTACAATATTTCCCTGATATGACTGGAGTACAAGTATAAAATAGCATAAAGTGGAAATACTCAAGTACTGCAAATTTCAATTTATGTACAGTACTACAGATACTACTACAGGTGACTCAACTCATTTTTCACTTAAAAAAAAACACTGGACAGTATACAGGCATTTGTACAACTGTTACAGGTCTGTAAATATGGCTACTGAATTAAAACTAAACAGTGTGTCTTAGCTGATTTAAAATGCCACTCTCCTTGGAATCATAATTCTTTGAGCAAAAGCTTACACATCCGTTGACTGCAGCATTATTGTTTTTACTTTTTCACACATTTCTAAAAAGAGAGAAAAAAAATAAAGGGAAGAACAAAACAAGAGGAAGATGTTCAATAATAACATTTATTTGCAAACTTGTACAGGCGAACAGGAAATAGCGATATCTGATTTACTTTAAACTAGAACAGAACTGCAGACAGTTGCATGTTCCCTCAGGGTGAGTGGTCGGCTTTGCCTGAGTGGCAGGGTGGTGGTGTGTAAGTTCCCTCCTTCACCATCTTGTCACGCTGCTGACGGATCGCATGCAGCCTCTGGCGCTGCAGGGAGTAAGAGAGGAAGAGGTTAGGTGTTAAGGCAGAAGAACAGGATGGAGAGACAGAGGAGAGAAAAGGAAAATAAAGTAATTGATGCTCATGTCCTGCATCCCTCCACCCTTTTGTTATCCATTGTCTTTTACTCCTTTCACCATGTGCTCTTGTGAGAGACTGAAGAACTATAAGAACAGCTCCCTACCTCTGCTCTGGCCTGTAAACATGCAGACTTCCATCCAAATCATAATTGGTTGCTCATAACGAAAAATCCAGCGTTTCGAGCTTAACACGTCTTAAACTGATGTGAGATTCATGTCAGTCGTTCACTTTAAATCAGCAGTTAATCTCCAGCACGTCCTGAAAGAATTAGATGTGGGTAACATGCAAATCAAGGCGTCTGGATCGAGGCAAGGAAATTCCTGCTACTGCAGCACATTCACAGTGAGCAGACAGTGCATGTGTCTGTCTCTCCTCTGCTGACCTCAGTTTAACTATGACAATATTTTAAGGATTGGACATGGGTGCTATCTGCAGACCCACACTGTTTTTCCACGCTCATGTGCTGGCTTGGCTTGACTTGGTTTGACTCAGCATGTCAGCCCAGTGCAGCAGGGATTTGCGTCTCAGTTACATCAGAACTTCCTGCCTGAAGGTGTGTTGGGCACTTGTCCTAAGTTGATGACATTTTAAAGCTGCTGGCTAATCCACGGCTAAAAGTCCCACATTACTATGCTGCAAGTGTCACACAGCATGGCAGGTAAAGTTCACCTGTTGGAAGTGAGCTGTTTGAAGAGGTGCTGTAAGAGCCTGTTGTCAATAGCTCTTCTTCATTATTCATTCATTATTTTACTATAAAGCACTTTGGTTGGCCACAGGCTTTTTAAATGTGCTATATAAATAAAGCTTTCTTTCTCTTCTGCAATATTAGTAACTTGTTTTTATTGAGGAACAACATCCTGCAAATTCAGTGATGAACAGATATCATTTCCTACAGATTCTTCCCAAAAAAGCCCCTCTATCTTTTGTTAAGTAAAAGCTTTTATTGTGAAGTAGCATTACAAGGAAATGCTGAGTTTTAATCGGCAGTAACTTCACATGACTCCTATATGGCTAAGAGCGAACCTAAAACAGTAAAAATAAAGCAGATATCAGAAAGTACAAACAGGAACACAGGAGAAAGATTAAACTACAAACTGCAGAGATTCAGTTAGAAGCTACAAAGGTACTGAGAGCTGAATACACAGAGACTTAAAAAAACACCTTTCTCCCTTGTCTCAGGAGGAGAAGGGTGTCATCAGGGGTTTGCCGCACTAGGCAAGACTTAACTATGCACACTTTTGGCCCATCTTCTGAGATGGTCCATCTCGAGCGGCTCTGCATGTTGCAACTGACAATGGAAACACAAATTGACGTGGCCAAAGGTGCCAATGGAAAAGCTTTACTACCAATGCAGACAAATTCTTGGCTGATGCCCTACAAGTTATGATAGAGAACCCATAAAGACTATTCAAGGCCTTAAACTTTCTAATGTTTTACAACCTTAAGCGCAATGGATGGAAAAACATTTCTGACAATGATTAATAGAAGGAGTCACATAGTTTTTATTTTGTCATTTTTATCTGTTGATCAGTGACCACAAAAATCAAATTGCCTCTACTGTGATTTAATGAAATGTAGCTCAATGAAACTATAAAATGTGGAAAATATAGAATATTAGTAGCTTTTTTTTACCTTTTGTTCTGACCTAATGTTAATATCTTAGTAGGTCAAGTGACTGACAGATCCATTTAACATAAAGTCAAGAACAGCTAAGAACAGCTGTCCCAGTTGTGCCTACAGCATGAACTTTCATTGCCTCTCTGGTGGCAAATTATAGTGAGTGAGCTCAGTTCCCTCATGCAAAAAGGACACAACACCTAAATGATCATGGCTTCTGCAGTTTTTTGAACTATCACCCTGCAGTATTCCAAAATACTTCACTTTTCAAAAGCTGCTAACTGCACACAGAAGTCACCATGCAGACACTTACCGTCTTCTCCCTGTGCATGCACTCATAGAAGTCCTCAAACTCCAGCTGGCACTCCTTCTTGGCACGGGTCTGCCCGATGCCGTGGGCGCATTCAATCCACTCCTTTTCAAAGGCATGGCAGCGGGCCGCCCTCTTGTGGGGCTGATTTCCACTCTGCAGCAGCATCCAGTTGTCCAGGTTGATGCCAAGCCGCGACTGAAGGTCCACAAACGGCATGATTGCTAATGAAGGAGGAAATGGAGAGGAAAGAGAGATGAACAGGGGTTTCTTATAGATTATACAGCACCATATTATTAAGAGCCCAGAGTAAATCACCAGTCTCTTATGAAAAGGACAGAACTTGTTCGGTTTAAAGAAGTTTCAAGGGAAATTCAGCATCACTTGTTTTGTTTCACTATGCTCAAAGTGTATTTTTTTTTTATTTGATTACTGGTCAGACTGAATCCTTGTTGGTTTAAAATAAACCACGTTATGAGTTCCTACCAAAGCTGTAATCACTTTAAGACACCTGGTGTACAAACTGCTATTTAGTTGACAGAACAAGTGATCAGACTGATGAAGGTCTGACAGCAGCAGCCCTTCCTGGCAACATACATGTTCACAGTACACCGACTGCTTTAACAACTGTCAATGTTTCTCTATAACTGTCCCTTACAAATGAACATATCATAGTAACAGTTACAGCTTTTCATTAGAAAACACTGTTGCAGCATTGTTCAGCCCATACTACACATAATATTTTATGAATCAGAAATTTATACACAAACAATAAGTTATGCAGCATCATACAGGACAAAATGACTAAAACACCACTTGTGTTTATCACTGTAATGGCATGCCAAAAACCATAACAAAGAGTGCTGTCTTACTGCCACATTATGGCATTACAGGCTTAAATGGAAGTGACACAGAAATGAAATTACTATTTGAATAATACAAAGAGTACATATAAGAAATCATTATATAAATAAGATGAACCTCCATCAAAATTTGGTTGTTGAAGCACAACAGCAGAAGTAGTGCAGATAAATAGAGGAAAAAAACAACACAGAAACAATTTGAGAGGTATACACAAAAACTAAACTAAAATTCAAATGAAAAAAACAACTATTAATGCGCATGTGGGGACAAAAATTACAAGGTTAAGAGAAAGTAGTGATTGAATGCAGCAGAGTCAGCAAGTCTGTGTTAGCAGTGTACATCACACTGATGATAATGAGTAACTAATGACACTTAGTGTTGTTCTGCATTTATATAGAACTGTAACACAAATCTAATATAGAATACGATGCAAGAATCTGTAACATGCTGGCAGTATAATATGCTAAATTAGTAGTGAGTATAGTACATTTGTGTATATGGTTAAAGGTAGTAATATTATAACAGTATAACATTACAGTAATATAACGTGGAATAGAACATCAATTACTTCACCAAACAGTGAAATAAACTTAGGCAAAAAAGAAAAGAATGTATTATTCAATATCACTGCTTTAATAAAACCCAACAATAAACTGCTTTATCCATCATTAGTGATGCCCCTCAAGATTAGGAAGCTAGCTAACTGAAGCTAGCTAGTTAGCACTTAGCCAACAACAAAAGCTAGCTGGCGAACCTTCACTGTAAACACAGTGCAATATGAAAGCTTTATATATCTCTTATCTAATTCAATATATGTTCACATTAACTAAAACCCTTCGATGAATCTGTCCCCAAGTCAGATCTTTGTTAGCATGAATGCTAACGTTCCCTAACCCTTCAATGACAGCTTGTTCATGCTAACTACGGGCCGCTCTACTTAAACACTTTTAACAAACTGGTGCTTTTTTTTAAACAATAAACCAACTCTACACTGTGTTTACTGACGTAAAGCGCTGTTGAAATACCGACTCTCAACAAAAATATCCATATTTACCGTGTTGTAGGGTTCACTTTAACCTTCCTCCGTCTCCACGCGTTTCGCTTTACGGCTTACCAAAACACGGCCGTAAAATGATGAACTGTCGTGAAGAGACGCGACGGTGCTGAGGACGGGACTGCGAGGATACAAGACTCCTGCAACTGGGCAGTGATGGAGGAATGACTCAGATCTTTTACTTCAGTATAAGTAGTAGAACCACAGAGTAGAAATACTCACTACTGTACTACTGTTACTTACAAATACTTACATGTAACAGTGCTGCATTTAACATTACATTATACATTGTACTAAAAAGTACATCAAAATAGCATCAAAATATAATACCAAAGATACTGCCAAAAGTAAATTTACTCAATCATTATACAGAATGACCCATTTTAGAATAATGTATATTATTGCATTGTAATTACTGATAGATTAATTAATCTATAATCTTAATGTGGATAAAAGGGAAGGCCAATTGTAATTAGGCTACTTTATCTACTGCTATATAGCTAAATCTATAATATATACCAGATTTTATTTTGTTTATACTATTTTGAATTTATAATCTGAAATAGTAAAGTAATCAGTAACTAAAGCTGTCAAAAATTAAGTTGTATAAAAAGTAGAATGTGTTTTTAGCTGTATATCTATTTCTCCTGTAAATGGTTCTGAGTGTAGCTACACTAACTAGAGTCAAATTTCTTGTTTATGTACTTGGCCCATTGAGATGATTCTGATTGTGATATATTTTCCATGATGCTATCCTAGGACAGTTTTCTAAAGCAACACTGCTTTCAGTACATTTATTTTTCCTCTTTCCCCCCTCATTATGCACATCTCATTCTGAAAGCACACACTGAGTTAATCCTAGTTGATTCATACTCCCTTTGAGTCTGCATGTTATGATGTGTGAAACCTGTACATCTAAAACAGACAGGCAGGCTAATTATGTTCTGTCACTTGTCTATGCCCCTCATTCCTCCTATGAACATGTATTTTTATTTTGTATAAACATTTCACTGTCATCCTACTGTCCAACCCTACCACACACTTTGCATATTAACTTGAATGAGAATCTTAACCTCAGCTGTACATAAGATTTGTAATTCAATTACCTGCAATTTTGATGATTGTTTGGCTCATACATTTACCTATTAATTGCCTTCTACACCTAAGGCAAACATTCAAACCTTCATAAAGTTTAAGATTTCAAATAAAATATCTTCTGTATGTAACGATTTCCCAGACTTCAGAGCTGAATAGCGTAGCATCTGTACTGAAAGGAATTTTAGAGGAATTTCTGTTTTAGTTGTAGTTTTCTTTAGAAACTTTTTAAGTGTCCATTTTAAACTTTTATGTGAATCTACCAACATTTATACATTTATAACATATAAATGTAAATACATTTAGAATTTTGCACATTTGATCAGGAATTTGGCATGGATTTTTTTTTTTAACAGACGTGTTTCTTTTGTGGACAAATGTGCACACATTTAATTTCAGCACAAGACAAATGAATGATAACATATTTTTCCTTAACCTACTGCATATTTTAATTTTTTTTTTTTAAATAAAATGTTCAATTTTAAATTAAATGTAAAAAAACAAACATTAAAATATGTAAAGAGAAAAAATACTTTTATTGAACTAATTAAATGTAATAAATATACAATAAATTAATCATTACAACTTGATATATATAAATAATTAAAACATATTAACTTGAAATTAAAAATAATCAAAATATTAACTAATTTAAAATTAATTATTTACCATTAAATTTTTTAATTAACTTAACGTAAATAAAAGCACCCAAATCAACTCAAAATGACAAACATTAAGTTGTTCTAGATTTTTTTTTTTTCATTTATATTATTATTATTTTTGAATATTTTCAGATTCTCATGACCTCTCTGGCTACTTAAGGACTGCAGTATTTCATAAATGATTTCTGTTACAATGCTGGTTTTAAAAATCTGTGTCTGACAGAGAACATAAAAGCTTTCCTTTGTTTTTCTCTTACACAGCACAACTGACAACAACTCGGTGCTTTGGTGCAACATCAGATTGTGTTTATTTATTTTTCCCCAAAGGTCCACAAGTTGTCTTTCACAGTCCTGCATGTACAACCCCACACAGGGCAGGGCTTCAACAGTGACAGGAAATACACAAACAATATAATAACACTTAAATATTGCTATCTATATACTCTAAAACCTTTTCAAATAAGGACCACCTGTGTTCTTAATGGGACGTGTCTCCATTAACACTCACTCAGACTCTTTCAGGAAGTTCGGGTTTCCGTCAGTGGTACATTCGTGTGTTTTTCTCACAGGCAGGCAGGCAGAAACAAGTGATAAGTGCAGACCAAACAAAGCACTGCCAAGTTATATAAGCAGCTAAATCCATAAAGCTACTCTGAGATGAAAAAGGTTCCCACGTGGATTCCTTGCAGATTTAAAGGAAAACCTTGTAGAAACCCTTTTTGAAACTGAAGCACAGAGGTGATACAAAGCTCAGAAACGATTCAGGCTAGTGAGTATGATTTAGAAAAGCTTATCGGCATTAATGTTTGAAGTGTTTGGCTCCAAAAGTGGAACTGATAAAGATGATAAACTGACAGAGTAAAATGTATTTAAAAAAAAAGATTACAGTCCTTGGATCACTGATAATAACACCTTGGATTCCCTTTACGTTTAAAAACACTGAATAACAAACTTAAAAAGCATTAAATTAGTGGTTATATGAAGTTTTGGAGCCAAACTCTTCTTTAGTTACATCCAACATAAAAGGCCTTCTGGTAGGTGATTTATTTTGGTTGTACCACAGACTGTTTGCAACTGAAGTCACTCAGAGTCAAAGATGATAGCAAAAAAAGATAAATAAGGTAAATTCAGATAAAGTGCACAAGTGCTCATTCAAAAACAAAGTGGGACAAATACATTCATCAGGAGTCCATTCAGACACACACACACACACACACACACACACACACACACACACACACACGCGCGCGCGCGCGCACACGCACACACACACAGCATTCAAGTGTTTCAGACAGCCAGTTAACACTAAACCAAAACCAGGCCCGTCAGTGTGTGTGTTGTGTTGGTCAGTGTGTGTCTATAAGGCAGCCAACTGTCAAACACTGATCCAGTCACACACACACACACCAGAACCACACAGTGAGAGAGTTCTGACAGCGAGCGGCTGAGATGTGAGCAGCCATTCTGAGGGTGGAAGTACAAATATTTATTCAGAACTTGTGTGACCAGTTTTCAAACGTGAGCACAGATCATAGCTTAAATAATGAGTCCTTACATAATTGAGCTGATCAATAAAATAGTTATCAGCATTATTTTTTTAAGCTAAAAGCATACCATAGCTTTTTGTCACATTTGCATGAAAAACTACTTAAATTAGTTGCCAATATATTTTTTGTCAATTTACAAGTTGATTAATTGACTAATTGTTTCAGCTGTAAAAACAAAACACGATATTTTGGAGGCTTTGTTTTTTGTGCAAAATTCTTAATTTGTAAAGTAACTAAAGCTGTCAAATAAATGTAGTGGAGTAAAGAGTAGCTACAGTATATCCTTCTGAGATGAAAGTGGAAAAGAAAATACAAGTACCTCAGATTTGTACTTAGGTACAGTAAATGAGTAAATGTACATCCCACCACTGCTGCTACAACTCACAGACATCTGAATACTGAGTCGCTGTTTTAAAGGTCCAGTGTGTAGGATTTAGTGGCATCTAGCGGAGAGGTTATAGAACTAAAACCTCTCCTGTGTGCTAAGCGTGTAGGAGAACTACAGTGGCTGATGTGAAAACACAGATGGCCCTATCTAGAGCCAGTGTTTGGTTTGTCCCTCCTGAGCCACTGTACAAACAACATGGTGGACTCTGTAGAACATCCCCAGAAAGTTCACTGGGCTGTAATGCCAATTTTTGTGGTGGCCAGACAGTGGACTCACACCTTCATGTCATAACATGTCCAAACAGACTTTCCCATTTATAATGAAAGACGTGACATATTTTCTGAGTACATACTTTTTTCAAGTATGTACTTCAGAAAGTACAAAACAGTTAAATATTTAGCTTGAAATTGGAGAAAACAAGCAGGACCTTTGCATTTATGACATTAACATTATATAAGTTTCTCAGTGGGAGATTTATGAAATATTAAATGTCTGTTTGATGTTTGTCTCAGTGCCTCCAGAAGGACAAACTTGTTTTATATGCTAAGCTGTCCTACACTGTCATAGACTTTAATAGGATAGACTAAAATGGCTTTTCTCAGTGTTTTTCCCCGCAGTGTCTCCTGGCCTCGCCGCGTCATTGTCAGAACTCAATCATTTATTTCTGCAATCCGAAACTCTCATTTTTTGTCCCCATGTCCTCCTCCTCCTCCTCCTCCTCTTCCTCCTCTGTGCAGGGAAAGTAAGATTCAAGTGCAGCTTCATCCTCTAAAGTAAACTTTTCACTTACACCAGTGTAACAGAAACTCACCGCCCTCTTAAACCGTTCACACACGGCATGGCTCATGCAGACTCATGCGCGCGGCAAATAACACAATTTCAAGGTCGTCTGAATATAAATAGAGGAAAAGAAGAAAATAAAGCCACAACAGGTGAAGTCCACATTCATTCACACATAGTTAGAAACACCCCACTGTCCTCGGCAAACATCTGTTTTCCAAACCTTCTGTCTCCCTCTGCTGTGCTCGGTGATTCCACCTTATATTTCATAATTTCATAATTGCAATATTTCTTGTGGAAAATGTGTACCTTTTTTTTTCTTTTTTTTTGCTTAAGTAGCCAAGGCATTTGCACCAAGGAGTAAACATAAATCATCATCTTATAAATCTCAGAGGTAGAACCCTGACAATTTACTCAGTGAGGAGATTGACAGGTAGATAGATAAGACAGACAGACAGACAAAAGTAAACAAACGCTGTCTGTGTTTAAGACGGTGTCTGTGAGTCGCAAAAGCAGCAAACGAGAAATGACAAAAAAAGCTATGAAGTAAAGGAGAGCTCAGGTGTAACTGTTGGCGGGATTGGGTAGTTTTTTTTTTTTTGTGCAATCCTGGCAGCCGCTGTTCTCTCACACGTAGAGGATCACGTTGCTGTCAGCGGGACAGTGAAGGCCTTCGGAGGGGTTCAGGGCTCGGCAGGAGGGGGGCTGCTGGCCGGCCGCCAGGTGACAGCTTTTCGGGTGAGGTGAGTCACAGTCATCTGATGTCAGCTCTGCGATGTCGTCTGACTGAGTGTCCGACATCTCCAGGTCACTGCGGATACTCTCCGGTTGAGCCAGGGTGACGTCTCGGAGCCCCTCCCTGATTGACACGCCCGGTGACAGTCCCAGCACCGACCCAGACAGAGCCCCGCCCCTCCTGGAGCTGCAGTCCTGGGGCTCCTCCACACCTGAGACAGTCGCCATGGCAGCGGAGCCTGGGGGCGGGGTTAGGTCCTCTTCACTGGTCAGGCAGAGATGGCTGGGTTTGGTCTCAATGTCCACCTGGATCTCCAGGTTGGTGCACTCCCTGCAGAGACACAACAAGTCAGTGTCAGTGTGACGCTTCTGATGTTCAAACAAGTGAAGACTGACTAATGGGAACAACTATTTTTGAAAGTGGCCCAGTAGCGAACCAAGATGGTGTTTGTGAATTTTATTTTGTTTCTGTTGACTCTGAATGGAGTGTGTTTTACAATGATAAAATTACTGTTTATTTAAATGGAGTCTGGTTGGTTTGCTTACAGTGATTACAGAGCCAAGATGTGTTGAGATGAAACACTATCATTCAGAATAACAGCTTCATCTACGGCATGACAACCACATCTTATCATTATAAATGGTCCAACTGCTCTTATAATTGAAAAACACAGAAATATTGACAAGAGGAGGAACAAATATTTCCTTTAGCATGTAGCTCTTATTTGCTGTGAAGTATCTGCTAAGTGAAGCTTACACTAATGTAGAGAGGGATTTATACAGCTTAGTTTTACCTATCTCAGCCCCATCACATCCAAATCAAATCTGACAGAGTGACAGAGCCCAGCCTGACAACTTACAAAACCCTCATGAAGTGTGGTGACGAAAAAAGAACAGGGAGTAGAGAGAGATCAAAGACGCCACAGACAAAGACAAAAGTGTCACCTGTCAGGTAGTGTGTAGGACGAGATGATGGATCCGGCCATTCCTCGGGTGCTGGCACAGTCGCTCCCTGCGCCCAGGCTGCCTGTCTCCCTCTGGGCTGACTCTTTAGCCAGTTCTCCTGCCTGCACCTCCAGCCTGCAGGACAGCAAACAGTCATATTAATCAACAACACTGTTCTATCAATACAGAATCAGAATCAGAAATACTTTGTTGATCCCCAGGGGGAAACTGTTGGCGTTACTTGATAAAATAAACCATTAACCAACATTTACACTGCACAAAGACCATGACATGTTTATTATTGGAACTGATCAAATATTTCTGTTTTAATAAGCCTGTAAGTTAATTTGTTTTCATGTCCTTCATACTTTATTAAGAATTCTGCACCCTCAGACTGGAGTATATTGCAGTGTTTGAAAACTAATTTAGATTTTTAAAAATACTTTTAAATCAATTTTGAGAGAGCTGGAGACAGAATTGTTGGGGTGTCATTGCTTTAACTAATTTTGGATGCATACCTTGCACTGCACTTTTTCCTTGGTATGTTATACAACAGTATCTGTTTTGTGTTCATAAGCACTTTTTCTTCTGCATCTCAGGCTGCTTACTGTCTTTGAGTTATATTTTTAACTCTTTGTTAATAAGTAGTTCATAGTTCATGCAATTGAATGGACAATAAAGAGGATACTTATTAAATCTTTTAAAATAATTAAATAATTAACTTGATTCCATCACTAATAGTGTATTTGCAGAGTCATTAAATTTACGCAAAACTGAGTTTTAAAGTTCATTCTTGATTTTGAAGCTGTAGCCGATGTCACAATCTCACCACAAGGGATATTCAATATATTTTCTGGGGCTTGTAGTGACCTTGTCTTGTCAAGCATTGTGTCCAAGGTCAAGAATTATTTTAAGTCACCGTGGCCGAGAAGTCCTCACAGTGCTCTTAAAAAAAGGCAATTTGAACATCTATAAGTCCACGACATCTGTGCAACTTCATCTACTGAGGAAGATCATGTGATACGACTGAAAGTTCCACAACAGCTAGTAAACAGATATTAAGGTGTGATTGTTTTGTCAACAGCTTACAGTTTAATTTAAATGTAAAGGAATCATTTCTTTGGATGAAATAACAAGCTGGATGGTTAAAGAGCACCTTTAGGTTAACATAAAAATAGTAAAATATGATGGTTAGGTTATCCGTATTACCCATTTCTGAAAATAAGCAAAAATATCTCAGTTTGAAACAAATCAGAATGAATAACTTTCTCTTGAACTTAAACTTGGCTCAGTTCACTTCTTCTCTTTTCCTCACCTGCTGTATTTGCCGTTGCGTGTTCCCAAAGCTCCACCTGCCAGGGTGTTAAAGTGGGGTGTGTCACCCAGAGTCCCAGGGGCCACGGAGAGCCCCTCACTGGGGGAGGTGGTGCTCAGACCGCTGACCGCCCCGTCCAGACTGCTCTCACCAAGGCTTGGCGACTTAAGGGCCCGCCATGCATCTGCCACTGCATAATCACATAGACAATATTCTTTTTAGCACAAGATGTGTTGAATAGAGTGCTGTTTGACCTGCAGGAAATCAGACTGGTGTCCTCACCTGTGATTGGACCATCGTCCTCATCAAAGTCAATGCGTACACCTCGTCCCTTCCCTCTGCTGACACCACAACCTCCTCCTCGACACAGAGAAATGGGAACCACACCATACACGTAGGCCAACATGATGGGCACACCGATACCTGAGAACACACAGAAAGAGAAATACTGATAAGTTTCACACCGCTTTGGACAATTTGTATGTAAACTCTTAACTGTAATCCATTGTTTTTTAGCTTTAGTTAACTTCTGTTTATATTGCTGCTCTGGCTACGCATGGCCTTATTCATGATGATTATTCTGTATGATCCCAATGAGGTTCAAGAATTAAGTAACAATTTAAGCAAAAAGAAGAAGGGGGAAAGACGAAATAAACATTTCCAAATTCTTTGCACATATCCCTTTGTTAGAGAAACAATACTCAAGACTGCACCTCTAAAATGCGTCATATTTTTGTAGTTGCATGAAGGCATAAATCCCAAAACATGGTGTATCTTTTGTTTTGTAAAGAGGCTCTTCCCCTGTGTGTCTGGACACACTGATACATTTGTTTTTGTCTTACCGACGCTGACAGCTGCGATGACAGGGGCGGTGATGATTGACAGGGCCACGCCTCCTGTGATGGCCAGGTTCCTCCTGTGACGAGATGTCTTCTTCAGCTCGTAGTGGGCATGGATCTGCAGCGTGAGGGGAGAAACAGAGACGGAGGTCAACACACTTGTCAAACACTTCAAAGCAGGTCAAAGATAAAGATGAGCACAGGCAGGGGTGGAGGTTAAGGGTTGTTGAACGGGAGGCTGAGTTTACTTTGTGTCACTTTAATCAGCAGGTGACAATCAAGACAGGGAGCTTGGCTTCGGTCTTGGGTATTTGTAGTATTTATTCACTCACAAATAGCCTAAACTGTTCACACAATGCTACATTTAACTACATACTCTCTGCTCCAGTCGCTGTAGCCTCATTGCCGTCACATACATGCACTCTACCTCTTTCTGTCTCTCTGTCTCTCTCTACACACACTATCAAGCACCGCAATGGGGCACATAAATCTGCATTGTGATTGGGTCCAGTAGGTAGCAGTCATACAGGGGTTCTGTACCCAACACTACCTCAGTCTCTATGGAAATATTGGTTAGTGGTGACAGTTTCTCACCTGTACGATCTACAACGGTTGAACCAGTACACTCGGATGAAACCGGTATCCATCATGGATAATGTACTTTTTATGAGGATGAGTATCATCTGAGTAAAATGTGTCAATGTCTGTACTCATGATGAAGAAAAATCTGTGTTCAGTCTCTTACTCTTATGATCAAAAATGATCTGAAGCTCAATCCTGAGACTGATGTGTAAATATTTTTTTTATAATAAATAACAAATACAGTACCTTCTGATCAACCTAAATTAATTTCAGGAGTAAAATAACTTCCAGTTAGTTGGTTGAACAGATACAGATGAAAAATAATGGCATACTTGCTCCTCCCTACACTCTACAAATACTCACTAAAACAAATAGCAACAACAAGTTTTCTCACACGGGCAAAAAAAAAAAGTGATACTACAGAAAGCTTTCCTGCAGGGGTTCATTATGAATCATTTACACACAGACTCACTTCTTTTAAACAGCCTTCAAAGCTCCTTCTTAAGAAACAAAATCTGGGTCATAACTCGTCATAGAGAAACAAGTCTGCTTTACTTCTCTCACTGAAACACTTCCTGAAAAGACTGGGCCCGTAATTCCCCGATTAAGACAACCAAAGCTCCTCGGGCAGGTTTGAACAAACACAGTGTGTGGGTGAGCTGATGTGTGTGAGGCTGCAGTTAATCAAACTAGTTAATCACTTCCAACTCTTCACACTGTGCCAGATCTTCAAACGGCTTAATTAGAAATGAGCAGTTCCACTTTTGTCCACAGGAGAGCGCTGCAGTATGGTCATGTGGAGCCAGACTATTGACGTCAATTTCCTTCCTGTAGTTATTTGAAAGAACATTGACCTTTTGTGCGTCTAATAATGCAACAGCATAAAAAACTGCAAAACATGACAAGGCAGGATCAGAATATCACATTTATGAACACGCTTTAGGATTGATACACTGATATATTTAAAAGATTTTACATCAATATAACTGCCAGGATAATGAAACACAGAAAACACACAGAAAGCCAAGAGATTTCCATTAATTAAAAATGCAAAGTTTAAAGTGAGCTGAAAGTGAGCTGAACAAGACAGAGGAAAGTAAGAAATTCACTGTTAATGGCACCATTAATTTCTTGTGGGTCAATTCCTGCCATTTACTTTATTTCAGTTGGTTTAAATTCCAGCTTTGCAGAAAATATATCTAAAAGATTCAGAGGGGGAGGAAGTATTCAGATCTTATACTTAAGTTAAAGTAGCAATACTACATAGTAGAAATACCCTGTTACAAGTTAAAGTTCTGCATTTAAAGTTTTACTTGAGTAAAAGTAATAAAGTATTAGCATTAAACTAAACTTAGAATATATAAAGTAAAAGTAAAGATAACAGAATAATGTGTATTATATGATAAAATTATAATTATTGATAGATTAATGTGCACATCACTTATATGTCTGTCTAAGAGGAGTCAACTATAGTTACTTCATAAACTGCTCTGTAACCCAATAACAATATTATATTACATATATATATGTATAACACAGACAAAAATGTTAAGTAAAGTACAAGTACCTCAAAATTGTTTTTAATACAATACTAAAGTAAATGTGCTTAATTACTTTCCACCACTGAACAGATCCGTCAGTATCTTTATCTACCATAGGAACTTCGATATAAAACTTAAAGAAAGTTAAGACAACTTAAGGCAATCTTTAAAACACTTTCATAACTTTAAGGCCGTAAATTTAGATACTTTGAGATGTTTTAAGAACCCTAACTTCATCAAAAGTCTGTTCTATAAACTATCAGCCAGCTGTGGATTCTATTTTTGAAGTCTGTCTTTGGGTCAGTGTAATTGTTGATGCGAATGGAAACCTTTTTGTGGTACTCAAAGGAACCGAAAGTTTTTACTGTTATTTCTAGAAAACTTTTAGTATTGTGTCAAAAACGAGGGCAGCATACTGAAACTCAGACAGAAAACGGTTTTTGTTCTGCAATGTCGTAAATTCCAGGTAATTACCAGAGGAGGATTGTGCAAGAGTGACTGTGGCAGAGCTGTACACTATGTGCGTGTGTTGCTACAACATGGAGGTTTTTTTCACTTCTGGTTTCTGTAACTAAAAGACAAACGTTAAGTGAACTGACCATGACGATTAAAAATAGTGTTGCTCAGTGTGAAGGACATCTTAGTTAGCTGCACACAGAGGAAACAATGATAAGAAACATTTATTATTGTCAGTGTGCACTTCTGATGTTTATAGAATTATATTAAGATGAGAAATCCCCAGATGAAGATTATGAAAGCATAAATAATGATTCATGACGAGTTCTTTTTGAGAAGTCCACGTCTCTAATTTCTATTTTTTTCCACATAATTTTCAAGTTATATTCAGGAGTTAGTTTGTAATTCGTTTGTGGTCAAAACAATACTTTTGTAATCATTAAAAAACCTCAATGAAGTAAGATACAAATGGAGTAGCATATGTGCAACATTTTAAGTTTAAAATCTGTGTTTTGGGCTGTTTTCCATTAATTTGTGTACTTGAAACAGGTAAATATGTGCTTTTTGAATCAATTTGAATCAAACGCTCACTAAAACCTTGCTTTACAGTTGAGTGAAAAAGAAAATACACCAAAGCAGATGAAAAAGGCGAGGGTAAACATAATGAACACTAACTTAACTAACTGAAAAAAACAGAGGAAATTAATGATATAACCACCAAATCGGCAGTAGACCTTCAACTTGGTGAATATGTGCAGCCATTTCTCTTTTTCTCTTCTGGGAAATGATGACATCCTGACATGATCATGTAGGAAGGTCAAAGCACTCTTTACTTAAAAAGTATTATGCTGTTCCAGTAGCTGAAGCTTCTTCCTCTTTGTAGGGCAATTATCACTGTAAATCAATCTGTTGATATTTTCTCTGTTACTGATTAGGTCTATAAAATGTCTAAAAACGGTGAACCATGTCAATCAGTGTTTCCCAAAGCCCAGGATGACGTCCTAAAATGTCTTGTTTTGTCCGCAACTCAGATATTTTCAAGGTATTGTCACAGAGGAGTAGAGAAACCAGAAAATATTCCCATTTAAGAAGCTGTAATCAGAGAATTTTGACTTTAAAAAATTACGCAAACCGATTAAAGAAGTATTTCACTGCTGGAAAGATGGTCTTACAGTCATACAGTAAGCTATGTAAAGGTAAGATCCCTGTTTTTCTAGCTTCTGTTTTTACAATACATGAAACAGTAAGTGCACTAAAATATGTGTCTGAAGATGTTTTAGGCGAGAAACACGCCATACCATAACAGAACTTTGGATTATATTTGATCAGCACTGCTTAGTTTTACAGTTTGATGAGAGTGTGGTCTGAGTTTGACAGAGAAGGAGAGGGGCGGCTCTTTCTCGATCTGCTTCTATACTCTGTGTTTGTAGTGGCGGGCATACAAAAATGTAAAAGTACAATCTGTAGTTTGAGCATCTGAGAGATGAGCAGGGGGATCTGGATGCTGTCAGATGAAGGGAAGTTCACCACAGTTCATTGACACACACTACCCACGTTGTTATGACACAAAGCGGCAAGTATCCTTTTAATCTAACATCAGATTAGTTGGCAATAAATTTAACATATCGAATAATCAATTGCAGCTCACCTTGCGACCAACATAAACGGGGATGCCGATGACCATGGCGGGAACAGCGATGCCTGCGATAAGGGTGATGCCGACTGGAGCTCCGATCAGGGTGCCCAGCTGCCACAAAATCTTCTTCTTCCTGCTCCAAGGCTTTTTTCCCCAGAATGTACAGCCAGATGGACTGATGGAGGGAGACACAGAAGAAGGGAAGAAGAGAGGAACGAGAGAGGAAGGGAAAACAATTTACAGTTACACATCTGTGGAATACGAAAAAGTATAACATGGAGCTGATGTAAGAAAAAAAGGAAAAGGTTTCAGTACCTGAGGTAGTGCAGGTCGGAGATCTCCTTCATGCAGAGCCAGCAGAACTCACAGCCGCAGACGGCGCAGGTCATGTGATTACAGCTTCCATCGTTCATCTTGATGATGTAGGCACCACAGCGAGGGCAGGGCTTGATGTCATCAGCTGGGGACAGAAGGAAGTTTAGCTCTTTGTGACATTTCTTTCCTTTAATTTCCTTTGTTTCATGTGGTTATTTGCTTTCTTGCTGCAAGTTAGATGAGATCAATACCACTCTCGTGTTTGTATGGAAAATAATATGTAAAAATAGCTCAGCATAAAGACTGGAAATGGGAAAGTTTTCACCAAGTGACAACTGGATTTTGGCATTTTTACACAAAGAGAGTCAAGATTTAACAAGAAATAACGTGTCAATAAGTGAGCTTAACAGCTGCTGGACAGAGGATTTTGTTACCATTAGACAGAGCCATGCAAGCTGTTTACCCCTGTTTCCAGTCTTTATGCTAAGCTAAGCTAACCAGCAGCTGACTGTTATTCATATTTATCTGAGCGATATGAGTGGTACCAATCTTCTCATCAAACTCTCAGTAATAACATGAATAAGTGTATCTCCCAAAATGTTGAAAGCCCCAGACTTCACAAAAGTACCCAACATCCCTGACGTGTGTCCTCCCAACTCACCGTTGTTTTGAAACTCAGCTGTTATAAAGGTCAAAACATAAGCAACGACTCAGAATACATTTTTGGTTTTTAAATTCTTCAATAAAATCAGGAAGTGTATTTTTAAATTCCTCAGGTAATAGAGTGCTGCAGGAATGAGTCCCAAAACCCAGAAATGAGTTAGCATTTTAGCACTATTAAAGTCAATGAGTTTTTTGAGTGGGTTTTTGGTCAGACGCCTGAAATAACGTCTGTGGTTGACACAAGCTTAAGAGATTTCCAGGGTTTGTTATATGACATAAAATACGTCAGTAAAAAAAACCCTCGTGAATTTTAAAGCTTTTCAGTGTCTTAAATAGGTGGTTACTAACAAGTGGCTGAAAGAGACTACAGAGGTTGTTAGGGAGATTAAACATCATCACAATAAACATGCAGATGTATCTACTCACTAGATCCAAAATCCAACAGAAAAAAATCCAGTCAGCTATTTGTCAAGGGAACCAAGTTGATGTTAACTTTCAGACTGGTCTCCTATAAAATGTCCTCTGCTCTGTGTTCAGGATATTTATAGGCGTTTACCCCTACAGCACTCAGGTGAGGTCAGGGCTTTATAAAAAGGTAGCGACTAGGTGCCAGACCATAAGCAACAGGCATCCAAGAGACACAGTGCCGAATGAACGCAAATATAGCGAGGTGAAAGGCCAAACAAGTGAATCTGGGGTTCGCTTTCACTTTCACTTTCTCTGGCGAGTGTTTACAAACAGTAACCAACAATCCCACATGGTATACCTGTAAATGTAAGAAAAGCAAAAACTCTACAATGATCCCATCTAGTTAGTGTTTTCCGGCTTCTGTTGGCAACGAAATCAAACCTCATTACAGTAATGGATCGGACAATTGCAGCAGTTTGTCTTCTAATGCATTTTAAAGGAAAGGAAGCCAGGAAGCCAAAAAAAGTCAATTTACTGTGTGTTTGATGCTAGGAACGCTCTCTGCTCTTTAAAGGGCATTTTGGCATTTTAACTTGGAGAGACTCTGGCAGATCCAGATGATATGGGCCAAATGTGTGTGTCTGTGTGTGTGTGTATGTGAGAGAGAGAGTGGTTGTTGTTGTTTGTACTCTCTCTCTCTTTCTGTCTCTTTCTATCAGTCTATATCACGTTGACTAATCAGCAGGTATGAACAGACAGACAGATGGGCAAAGAGGGAGCGGCTTGGATTTTTTTATGAGTCAGTTTCAATCATCTAGATTGTAGTCACGTCCTCTGAATACTTGGCAGAGAGAGGCAGACTGGAAGTGGTGAGTTAAGTAAAGACAGAGATAGATAGATTGACTGAGGACAGATGGACGGATTAAGTTAATAGATTTTTAATCAAAATAGAATTAAAGACACACACAAACATGTAAGGATGTTTGCACGCACAAGCATGGATGTTCGTATGAATCATCCACACACCGACTAAAGGACCTCCTCAGCATTTTAGGAAATACGCTGTTTTGTTCTCTTGCTGAGAATTAGATAGGAAGACTGTTACCACTCTTATGTCTGTGCTTTAAATGTAACGAAGCCACAGCGAGAAGACAGTTAGCTTAGCTTAGCATATAGTGTGGAAACACAGAGAAACAGCTCGCCAGGCTCTATATAAGCATAGCAAAAACTAGCACCTCGAGAGCAACAGTATCTAACATCTGTTTCCCTCTGCTTCCAGTCTTTATGCTAAGCCAAGCTAACTGCGTTTTTGCTGTAGCTTCTATTGGTGAAAGAAGTTTTGAATTTTATTAAACTCAGGAAAGCACACTAGAAAAACACACTTTGCCAGTAGACTAGAGCCCTGTGCAGAAAACTGGTTAGTAACCAGCAGAAATGGACGCATGGAGGCCAGTGAAAATGTTACAGTAATTACCCCTTATTTTATATCTCTTACTTATTCAATCTTTCTTTCAGTTTCTGGGCCTAAAAAGGCCTATCTCTGTCTGGATCCTTTTTATAATGTTGTGAGACACTTAGAATATAAATCTGGACATGTCAGAGGCAAAAACCAAGCACTTTTAGTGGATGTAAATTGATGGTGCGAACATACCCCAAGTGGTTACACTACACCTTATTCTACCTCTGTACTGGAGCAATTTAAAAAACTGTTCTTCCCATTAGTCACTTAAATACAAAATCATGATAAAATAAGGTCCAATTTCAAAAATACCTTAGCTAATATAACCTTTAACTAAGTTCAGAAACATAAATGTTAAGGTGACACTTAAAATGCTGTATGACAGGAAGCAGGGTGCTGCAGTCAGGAAACAATCAAGAGGAGAAACTGTGATATAAATAGTGTCTCATGCTCGATTGAACGCTGCTCGCGGTGGGAAGCGCAGAGGAGTCGGTAGAACAGACGAGAGACGAGTTTGACTCACAGTCTGACAGACTGACATGTGATAAAGACTGACAGAGACAGAGAGGCAGAGAGTTCTCAGAGGTGTGAAGAATATTTTCAGGTCGGAAATGCTGCAGGAGAAGATTTTTATCTGTCTGTTCATGTCAGACAGAAGCGCACACACACACACACACACACATCTGCCCAATGTGTGAGTGTGTGTCTGACTGCGGTTACTTGTCAGTCACTCTCAAGGGAGGATGAGAGGTGTGTGTGCTTTCCAGGTACTTACCGGGTCCCTGCTCCTGTGTGTAGCTGGGTGAGTGGTTGCTGTGGGTGTGCAGGGATTGTGCCCTCTGTTGGCGGGCAGAGTCGCAGGTCTGGTTGGGGTGCCAGGCCTGTTTGCAGTGGTAACAGAACTCGGCGCCGCATCCCTCTCTGCGACACACCAACCTGGGACAGCTGGCACAGCCCGAGGCAATGACGGCAAACCTGAGAGGAGGAGACGGACAAAGAGAGGAGTGTTCATAAATGAGGAAACTGAGGAGGTCAAATAATGAGGTCAGCAAAAAGACAAGATTTTTTGATTGTTTTGAAGTGATGACTGACAATTATACACTGTATTTAAGCTTCATTAAGCAGAATTTCTTTTATTGACACTAAATGAAAAAGACTGTGAAGTAAGGAAGGAGTTGTTAGTGCTGCTGATCACTGAGAGTCATCCAGACATCTGAAATTAGGGGCTGCCCCTCACAGCTTGTGGGAAAGAGCCAAAGTAAACAACTGACTGATAAACAAAGTCTAGCAAGTCAAAGATATTCCAGTCAGATATTTTTTTCACTCAAACAGAAGCTAAACAGGTCGTGAATTCTTGGCTGACATTTGACAGGTGCTATGAGGACTTCTGCATTCACACCAACATTTCAGAAGAGATTAAAATCATTTCAGTGACAAGTAGATTCCCAATTTATCTGGTCAACCTTGACATGCAAATCTGCACCACTGACTAATTGCAAACTGGCCTAAAAAAAGGCTAACCTCTGAGGAAATGGAGACCTTGAGACTACAAAATGGATAAAGCTAATCCAAATTCATATGACTTTGCTCTGCCTCAGTATGAGCTTCTCTCTAAATGAAATGCAGTCTGGTTTGCAGTCAGTCATGAGACAGCAGTCATATTTTGAGGGAATGAAAATTAACTTCTCCCTCTTCCTTCCAGAGACGGCTGACATGATTTCAGTCATACAGATGGAAAGACTCAGGTTCTTCAAAACCATGTCAGTCAAAGATTTCTCAGCGTTCTGGGATCCATATCTTGCTTGTCTAGACGAGGTCAGGGAGAATGAGTTACTCACCCAGCTAATTTCTCATGGCCCCTGTTTTAGATTGAATGCATAGCAATCTTAAGAAGCACTCTGTGCAACCATTAACCTTATTATTCCATTTTATTTTACTTTTTCTACTTATTTTTGTTTCTCCTGCACATGTCTGAGTGAACCTGTTACTTGACTGTTATTGCTGATTTTACTCATTGTTTTCAAGTAAGGCCTTAAATAAAATATTTTTTAAAAGTCATAAGGCAGGAGTCAGTGGTTCAAATGGGTACAAAAAATGTGGCCATTAATGTCTAAAGCAAATTTCACGATAATCCATCCACACCTGTGTTTTTCCTTCTATAACAGGACAAAGCGTCTGGTGTGAGAAAGGCCTACTGTCAGGACATTTTACTTTAAAAACACAAATGTCAGCCTTGTGGTTGTACTATAAAGGAAAAGTCAAGGGATCGTCAAAGTCAGTATGACTCATTACCTGGGCAACATGAATATATTTAATACATTTAATACATTCCACTTCTGCTACCATGTTAGTCACGAGAACATCATAAGATTATATCATATAATATGGGGTGTTCTGTCCCTTGGTAACATCTAAACTTAAATCATTAACATTTACCTTTTCTCCACACTGTATAACAGTATCACATAGAGTAATCGACTTTTTCTTTATATTAAAAGTGTGCTTTTTTTGGTTGGGATGCAGTGACATCACTGCTATCTATGAATATCTGCACAGTTAGACATCATTCGATCTAACATTGTAGGCAGAATGGCGACCAGGCATAAGAGTGATGTTTGGAAGTAATTCAACAAGACAAACTACATGAACATGCAGCGCAACCTTCGTAACGTCACACTTGTAAAATCACAGCTAATCTCTACAGTCTGTGACACTGACTGAAATATCCAAAAACATAATTAACTTTAACTTTAATAAATGCACCAAACTGTTAACTAAACTGAAGTTTTCTAAGAGATGAAGATTTCCAATATGGCCACTAATGGGCACATTACAGAGCCTGGAAGCTCCCTGCAGGCTGAGAGTAGAGAAAGGAGAGTTGACCAATGGAGTAATCACTTAGTAACAACATTGAGAGAGGAGGGAGAACGAGACGGGATGAGGTCAATCAATATGGATTTCACAAGACTCAATACAGAGAAAGGAGACAGAGAGGAGTGTAAATACAGCAGTGATGGAGCTATTGTTAAGGCTGTGTTCAGAGACGAGACCTTAAAAGGGTCGAACCAGCAGAAATTCATGCTCAATATAAACTTGTATTGATGGACCATGTTTTGCAGGGTAGAACAAAACATGACAGTCCAGATTCTTTGTTATTCAAGACAGTGCTATGAATCATTACAAAAGAGCAGAAATATTCATAAATCTTTCACCATTAACAAATTCCCTAAAAAACACTTGTTCCTCAACTGTGGTCTAACTTTCCACTAATCTAGCTTTTTTTGTGGAGGTAAAAACTTCATGATACATATTCCCAATGCAGCTATACCTGACCGGCCATTCTTTTGTTGTGCACTAATGTCAGGCCAGCACTCTAAGCACATAATTGGTAAATATAGAAAAGGGGAGGCATTTTATAACAGTTAGGACAAAAAAGGCAATTACAGAGAGAGAGCGAGACTGAGATATAGGCGATCAATCACTGAGGAAATCACAAAGGAGGCAAGTCATCAAATATTGTCACCAAGCTAAGTGGGAGAAAACATGTTGGAGGAGTGATAACAAAAGCAGCAGGATTTTAACATTCTTTGCCTTTTTTCTACCCGCACAAACAAAGACGATGCCAGTTTTCTGCATGTTGGTCGGGTGTTCAAGTTATACTATAAAAAACGAAGGAAGAGCCGAGAGTGGAAAAAGTGATAACATGACAAACTTATAATTGTTTTGGCACGCCTCCAACACGCCGGCCCCAACATGTCGCTCATTACCAGCTCTTCAAACACTGTGACAGGCCTGTTCTCTCAGGACAGAATAAATTAACGGATATCAGAGGAGACAAGAGTTTTCTTTCTCGGGACAAGATGAGACAAGAACTGGCATTCCTGCGGAGACACTTCACCTCGCATCTGTGAGGATTTAGACATCACTTCTGTCTCAAAACATCTGCACAAAAGTAGCTTCTGTAGTGATGAAAGAACCTGTCAGATGTGTTTTCTATACGACTTTAAGAGGTCAAACGGTCACTTAACTGACTCAACGCTTTAATAACTGTATAAACTTTCAATTCAACAAAGGGAGACAAAAACACAAAGATGCCAGTTTTGCATGTTTTCCTGCAGCATCAGCACTCTGGCTCAAACTCGCCTAAACAAAAACAGAACAGCAGAGTGTCAAACAAGAACTGGACAAGGTCCTCACAAGAAAGCCAATTTCTCAACCATTTCCCTTTTTTAAAAAATCTGCCCGCCATGTGACAACCCCATTTTTGTCAGCTGAAGACTAACTTCTCAACGTTTATATTGCTGTCTTCTGTATTTACACAGTAAGGTCACACAGGATTTATATGTCTGTATCTGTGTCCTTAAAATCTACACAGTAATAAAAAAAGAAAGAGAAAAGCTGACTCAACACAAAACTTAACAAGGATTAATTTAAGGCAGATGCTATGCTATTAAATGTCGGGCTGCCCTTTATTTCTCAACCAAATGTTACATTGTTTGCAAGCTAAAAAGTCAGTTAGGTAGCCTAGTGTCTGGCTCAGTAGAGAAGCTCTAGTTTCTCCCCTTTGAAAAAAACGAGCAGTTTGGCCAAATAATTAAAGATTGGGCTGAGTCTGTCCCCTCACTTTCTTTGAGGAACTTGATTTATTTGCCACAGTCATGTCAGAAAGGCAGCCATTTTAAACGTTAAACCACCTCAAGTGTTTAAATTTAATACTGGATCACATTTTAAATTGGAGTTTAAATTCTGGATGGATCAAACAAACTCCAGACTTTTGGCCGAGAGACCACTGTTCATGCTCCGTGTGAAACCAAAAGTCAATCGAGTTATCTAACAATAACGCAGTGTGCTAGTATGTGTAGCATACTATGCTAGTGACTATTAGACTATATGTCATGTGACACTACATTAAGCTTGTAACAACTGTGCTTAATTTAAGATAAACCATGATGTTTTTTTTTTTCTAGAAAACTGAATATTTTCTGTGAAAATGCGAGTTTATTTTGAAAAGTCACAATGCATGTAACAAGTGTAAATTGACACACCATCCCAGAGTGTCCCAGACTGATGCAGGAGGGGTATCTAAAGCATCACAGTTTGACATGTAGTATTTGGCGCGTTGGGAGAGAGAATGTGTTGGTAAAAATTTAAGTGATGTTTAAAAAGAGGTTTACATTTCATCTTCCCTCATTTTAAGCTAATTTTAAAGTTTGGTGCAACATGATTCAAAGTTAAAATAAGATTTAATAGGGTTTAAAATTGAATCCCAGTTGGGGCCTAATATTTTTGTGGTGGTATGATGATCAGCGCAGAGGCAGCACAAAAACCATTTATCCTGATGTGAACTTTAATATTTGGACCAAATTTCACGGCAGTCCATCAAAAAGATGTTGAGATTGATTCAGTCTGGACCAGCTCAGTGGACAGACCAACAAGTCTCTACAGCAGTGGCTGAAGAGCAAGTAGAGAACAGCCAGAGAAAAGACAACAATGGAACGTATGTGTGTGTTTTTGCTCTTCGTGTGGCTAACTCAGGACTTGTTGCAGGTACGAAGCACAGGTTGCCACGACAGCTTTTTCCTGGGAGAGCATCCCACGTCACAGCTGTCTCACGATTGGTGGGTTTTGATGCTGCGCTGAGAGCAATTCAGGCTGACATTTCCAGGATGGGAGAGGAAAGAAAAGAGACAAACAGAGGATAGAGATAGATAAAACAAAAGCAGGGTAAGCGGGGCATGTGAGATCATGAGCTGAGATGTAAATGTGGAATACAACAAGACAGATTCAGGAGAGAGAGACGGAGGAGAGGCGGAGGAGTTCTATGAGTGCTGACATGCTGTGTGTTGAGAGGAAACGTGCACAGACAGTCCTGTCAGTGTTCAGCTCCACCAAAAGCCACCTGGGAATCCTGCTGAGCTTGTAAATGTAATGTTACCACACACACACAGATGCACTCTAATAGCCAGCTGTATTTAACACCAGGATGAACTGAGCATGTATCAGTCTGACTCACACAGAGACATGAAAAACACATTAAGTGTCCGTTAGCAACAGAGGCCAAAAACCCAGAACAATGACATACACACTGAGTCCAGTGGCAGCACGTATTGATCTGTTTAATTAAGTCCCAACTCCTGTTACCCCTGGCAACGCTCCCTCTATCCTGCATCGATAGTTGCCATAGCAACTGACAGCCAGAGGAGATGGAACTCTTTGTTCTCACTGGATACTCGAGCCTGACAATCACACACAGGCCGAGACCTTATTGGCCGGATGAGACGAGCAGGTCGGAGGTGAACAACTGCGTTATGGTAGCTAAAGGGTCAGTTCACCCTAAAATCAAAAATACATGTTTTTCCTCTTACCTGTAGTGTTACTCATCAATCTAGATTGTTTTGGTGTGAGCTGCCAAGTGTTGGAGATATCAGCTGCTTTCTTTAGAACTACACCTGCAAACCAGACACGGACATCATGGACAACAGGTCTGTGTTTGTGACAGCACGAGATGTAAAAATTAATGGCATCCTCCTTGGCTAAATGTAGCGTTAGCTAGCTCAGTAGATGCATACATACTTAGTTTTGAGTCCTTAATAAGTCATAATGTAATCTTCACCAAATGTAATGAAATGAAAAATTAAATGTAGAATTTCAATCTATTTGTTGAAATTTTTTGGGGGGGGTTTGTTGCATCTAAATCTATAATTTTCAACCTGCACATTTGCATACTGCAGTTTGTTTTTTGTTGACAACCACATACTTTTTGTACGCCAACAAATTTATCTTTGAATCATTTTTCTATTTTTTTTTTTTTTCGAATCAGTTTAAACAAAGTGGATCTGTAGAATTAGATGTCAACTTACTAAGAATGAATGGCATGAACAGTTGATTCAGGACATAATGTGAAATTAATCAATTTGTGGCACACTTTTTAATAACACACTTTTTATTCTCTAGACTTGAGGGACAATATCATGTATTTTCATGTCAAAAGGCTCAAGTCCAAGTCAAGTCGAGGGTCATTAATGTTAAGTCAAGTTGCAAGTCATTTTTTGATTTTGTCAAGTCGAGTATAAAGTCCACGCCTCTGGTTAATATGAAAGTATTATGCAGCTTTAAAACCACTTTAAAACTACCGTTGTAAACTTGTATGAAAATAACGTTAAGTCATTTTTGCTAAAACTGTCACCATGTTCTGAAAGAAGTACATAAGACAGATAGCCTTTGAAAAAAAAATCATGTTCCTCCCCCTCTTTCTACTTTGAAATTTGCTAAAATCAACTGGGCGCAGCAGCAACAGCCAATCAGAGCCGAGGAGTCTCGAACAGTCAAACTGTCAAACTTGGCAGCACTGATCAAATATGAATCAATATTCTGTTTCTGTAAGACCTATTCCTGGGCCAACTTTCTAATTTTACAGGTAAACAGTACACTAAAACATGTTTCTGAGAACATCTGAGGTGAGAAATAGGCAGTAACAGAATCTTAATTCATATATAATCAGCGCTGCCTAGTTTGATAGTTTGACCACAGCTAACATGCAGTGACTGACATGATTGAAAGCTGCATTAGTAGAGGCTCCTCAGCTCTGATTGGTTGTTTTTGTTCACACACCGTATGGCCATTTAAAATGCTACAAAGAAACAGAGTAGGAAGATGAATATGATTTTATTTACAGATAACCTGTCTCATTTAGTGCTGTGAGAATACAGTGACAGTTTCAGCAATCATTAAAAAAGCTTTTTTTATTAGTTACAAATTATAGCTGTAAAGAACTGCAGGTGAAAAGAAAAAGTGTACTGTCCATATAAATAAAGAAAATAAAATAAGATTGAAACATGAAGTAACAATCCCCTCTCAAACTGCTGGAGACAGTCTGTCTGTCTTTGTTTTTACATTTAATGTTCTAGTAACCAAACTGGTGACATAAACTGTAATTTTGTTCCCTGAATATCATTTAGGATTTCATCATCTGCAGAACAGCTGCTGCCTGAAGTGGAACTTGTACATCGACTTTTACTGTAAACTGCGAACAATAACTCATTTTTATCTACTGTTTTGTAATGTATTTAACATGATATTAACAGAGTTATTATTTTGATTGGATTAAAAATTAATGTATGTTATCTGTCACTTGTCAGTTACTGTCATATAATGTCTACTGTATATCTTTCAGGAGAGATCAGATACAAAAACCAGGTCACATTTACATAACTTTCCCACAAGTGGGCCAATATACAACACACACACACACACACACACACACACACACACACACACACACACACACACACACACACACACACACACACTAGGCCACCCATTCTCAGCTATAAACACACATTCACAGCCGTATCAAAGATATTCACACTTGTTTCACTGTTTCTGTGAAAGCAACATCTCCAGTGAGCAACAGTCTAAAGCTAAAGCTGGCAGGTGTGTTAGTGTGTGTGTGTGTGTGTGTGTGTGTGTTTTCCTGTCTCCGGCCGGGGCTGTTTGTGGTGAATAATAATTTGGACTTAGTCAACTAGTCAGATTTAAAGAGATGGTGAGTCACTGTTGGCGTCAGACAGGGGATTGTCCTGGTAAATATGTAGGTCAACCTCTCTTCTAATGATACTGCTGAAGCTAAAACACACAGTCTATTAAATTTATTTTTGTTTAACCAGGAAATTGTATTGACCTACTTCTATCAACCTGTCTGTCTCTCTTTACCAACATGACCATAAACCTAACCCTAAAACTCTGCCTTTTTTCCATGAGGTACGGCCAACATGTCTCCCTCCACTCCTGTCTCAGAGACAAGAGACTCAAAGTTTATTTTCCACGGGTCATAAGTCATAAAATCCTACAACAAACTATGTAAGAAAAAGAACCAGTATCCTGGGCAAGGAACAGAGCCAAGAGACTTATTACTGAGCTGTACCTAAAACAATATTTACAATATCGATCAAAGAAATGCCTCTAGTGGTTCATTTGCGTTCCCGCTGGGAGTACAAGTATCCCACTCATGGATTTATGTTCAGTCTTGAGCACACAGTAGTTCTTATAAAAACAAGGAACTGTAAAAACAGAAATGGATGTTCACATGGTTCTGACAGTGACAGCAGAGGTCTGACACAACACTGGCTGGAAAAAACCCAATTAAATGGAAAAGGCAGACTGATCATGGCAATATTCCTCAGAAAAACACACATTACAGCAGTTTATTTTGCAGATCGTTATAAAATGATGCAAAAATGTTATGAAATCTGAGATTTTGAACCTTAATGTTTTAATAACTCTCTGGCTCCTCCTGTCAGGTAGGGTCTATAAAGCCAAAATGTCAACGTCTAAAAAGGAAAGATTTCAATCAAATGAGCAGATAGCCAAGATACTAAAAAACAAATTTAAGTGAGACTATGTAACTTTTGCTGTTGCAGATGAGCTACTGTGTTACCTTCCTAAAGTTTGCTAACATTAGCCACAATATGCTAATGCTCACACCAGACCAAGCAAGGCTTGGGATAAGGGATGCCAGTTTTGATTAATTTTGTGTTTTAAAGCCCTACACCAATTAACTGAACAGTGGGATTTGTATTTATTACGGTCCCTCTAACACACTAACGATGTTGTTAACTTGCGGTGGAGGAGTCAAATGGCTGAAGACAGATAACATCACTACTATGAAGCAGTCAGGGGTTTAAACACAACACAAAATTAACCGCTGCCACATATTTTGTATTTAAACTAGTAATTAAAAATCTGTATTTTTTTTAAGAATTGAGAAAGCATTACAAAACATAATATCGCGACTAAAGTTTAATGATATTTTCTTACACCCCTATTGAGCAAATTTGAAATCCAATGGGCATAAAGTCCTTATGTTAATGATTTGCTGTCTTCTTCTCGTACCGCTCCTTAGGACAAAAAAATTCACAGCCTACAAACATGCTTAATGTTCCTGAATGTATGCAAACATCTAAAAAATATTAAACATAAAAGAAAAACCTTAATGTAGGGGTATGACATGCAGTTTGGGAGATAGCGAAACAGAGATGGACAGACACATATAGACAGATTTATGTAAAGATACCACACAGACGTTTTGGCCTTTCCCTGCAACACCAGTATTACTGTAGAAAACCACAGCAGAAAAACACCGCTGAATATCTGTGTTCCTCCTTCCTACACTCACACACACACAGAAACACAAACACAATGAATCACTCCTGCTCTCTATGATGAAACAAACGCCTCCAATTTGTTCCAGAAACCTAACAAGAGCTGCTCAACCCCCAAACCAAAGTAACTCTCCCCTCCTCCGACCACAAGACCTGAGCTTAACAACCCTCTAACCCAGTTACAGTTTCAAATTCAACTTCCTCAGCCCGTCTTTCTCTCTCTCTAACAGAGCTGGTTCCTGTTGTCTTTAACCCAGACAGAGAAATACGGTCACTTATCTGGATTCTGAAGCAATACTGTTCATGTGAAATCCAGGCAATTACAGGAGAAAGGATGAGGAAATAACAGCAACCGAGCGACTGACTTAATGCATCAGAGGGAGGAAGAGAGCGTAAGAGAAAGGTTAAGAAGACAAGTAGAGACGATGATATCACAGCTACAGGCCTGATAATGATGATACCCAACAGCCAGCCTCTCATTAGCAGTGCTACATGATGTGAGCTAATAGCTGACGACGTGTCCTTCGGTCAAAGTCAGATGTTGGAGCTGGGACATTTTAATCTTTACATACCCTAACTTTGTTTATTTGTCCAGACTTTGAGACGAAGGTCTTTCTCAGATATGAAACAGCCTCCTGCATTCAGTCGAATGTCACAGACAATTAAATGCTTCCGGCTTTGCTACATTTTCACTTTTATCTCACTCATATTAGCTCAGTTTCTGTTTCTGACTCTACTTATTTGTTTGTATTAATAACACAAGGTTATTTCCCTTCAAGGGCACTACAGTTCATTTCAGGGACAAATCTTTGAGAACATAACAGATCTAAGTGCTCTGTTTTGTTTCGTGAGCTTAATTGCCGATCAGATGATTTGATAGTATCACAGAAACAGGAAGATGGAAACAAACAAAGCTGACACTGGTGAAGACAAGCCCAGACTGCCGGCACCTTCAATGCTCCACTTTCTATAATCTACATGAGAGGTTATCTGTCAGCCCTGTTTACCTTGAGGTCTATCCAGATTGTTCTCAGCATACTCACAGTTTCCACTGAACCAAAACAATAAGTTGATTCATCTATTCGTCGACTGACAGAAAATTAATTATCAACCATTTTGGTCACTTATTAATAACACTACAATATCAGAGGCCCCTGTTGAAGGCAGAAATGTTGCGCCAGTTTTCTGTTCTTTATGAAAGAGTTGTCCTTTATTACAGAGTTGTCTCGCCTCTAAGTTGGCAGCGGAAGTAGAAACAGCGCTGAATAGACCATTGACGGGACAGGTGTGACATTTTGCTGACGTGTTATGTGTGCTTCCCAACTGCGGAGATTTAAAAAGCAGCTAGCAGCAGTTAGTAGCTAACTCAAAGAAGAAGAACAGCTGCGGAAAATGTCTGGAAACTGGGGAGAAATTTAAGTCTGGGAGCTCAGCAGCCATCACAGGGACTGTAAATGATTATTGTTGCCATGTTATGCAATTGTTATTGTTTAGGAAGCACTGCTGCGTAGCTTGGATCTGTTGTAAAAGCAAAGGCGGCTTATTAAAGGGACTTCAAAGAGGCTCTGTCACACAGTCTCTGTGTTGAAAGGGTTAAATATTTGCAGGTTCCAGCTTCTTTTCCCTGTTTTATATGTTTAAATTCCAAATTGTCTGACTGGCAAAAAAAAAAACATGAAGATGTCAACTTGTGACAGGTTTTTTTCACAATTATCTGACTATTTTACAAACTATGAAACAGTTGATTACAAAAATATTAGTATTAGCCCTACACTGAACACAGAGACAAAATAAGTCAGAGACAGAAACATGTAGCCTGGCTGCTGTTTGCTGCTGGGATACACTGGATAATATCATAGAAACGGAAAGAAGGTCACATAAAAAAGTTTTAAGTGAGCACAGATGAGCCTGTAGGCTGTGGATCAGATCCCAGATCAGCACTTAAATAAAGAGGACAGCAGTAAGGACATTATGGACAGTTTCTTACCCGCAGTCAGGCGCCGGGCACCATCGGCAGTCTGGATCGGAGGCGAGGCACCTCCGCAACAGGAACTCCTCATACTTCTCCAGCAGGGCCGCGTCATCCAAGATGTCCGCCACCTGTCGTGGGGCCAGTCTCTCGGCACACTCCGGGCAGCTGAGCTGGACTCGACTCTCTGTGATCTCAATGCGGAGGTACTGACGCAGGCAGCAGAGGCAGGAGCGGTGGCTGCACCCCAGCAGCTCAGGGAGCTGGTCAGCGGGCTGGCGCACCAGGCACAGGGGGCACTCCAGGAGGTTGGCCTCCCCGGAGGAAGGGGCTCCACCCAGGGAAGGCTGGCTGGAGGAGAGTGGCTTTGAGGGGGTGTTCGAGGCAGCGTCCTGGGGGGTCGTGGTGGCTGTGGTGGTGGTCGTTGTGGGTGTAGCAGAGGCTGCGGCGGGCACTGAGCTCAAGGCAGTAGGGAGAAGCTGCTGCTGTGTGTGGAGATGTTGGTGATGGTGGGATAAAGGGGTGGCAGCTCCTCCTTTGGGGCCTCTGGCGCCCCGAGAGCCCCGTTTGCTGTGAAAGAGGCTATGAAAGGAGATGCGGCCCTGGCGTTTGCCCGCCGCACGGCACTTAGGGTTGGGGACGCCGCTCACAGAGGAATGAGGCGACTCTGAGTCCTTTTCTGATCCCATTTTTCCAGAGGAGACGCACAGGACCTGTTATTGTCCCCTGAGAAACGTCAATGTATCACAGAGGGACACTCACAGCTTCACAAAAAACACTCAGTCACACACACAAGGGAGGATTTGTCTCCTTGTGAGAGCCAAACAGGAATGCAAATGCTATTTGAGCTCCTGTAGAGAAACTTGAGTCACTCAGCTCCTTCCTTTCCTTTTATGAGAAACAGAACGTCATCAGGAAAAAACATGAGTGAGATAACAGCGACGTAACAACAGAAAATGAAAGAGATTGCGCAAGTAAAAAAAATCCCCTTCAGCTCCCAGAGTTTCTCTCAAACTCGGCAGTCAAAAGGTTCACAAAGAAGAGAAAGTAGCAAGTCTTTCATCTCTTAGGCAGATGTCGAGGTGAAATAATACTGTGATTCACAAAAAGATTAATGTCTGTTCCAATCAGTGACTCCACTTAAAAATAGAGAGATGAAAAAAAAAACAGAAACATCCACCGGGCAGAGTTCAGTCTGAATGTTGTGATAATTCCTCAGTTTGGATTTAATTCTCCTCAGCTGTTTTCAGAGCCTGTCTCCTCTGCTCGTCTGCCTCTCGTTCTTGTTGCCGGTCTCTCTGAACGGTCTTTTCTGTCAGGAAGAAGAGAGCAGGAAGTTAACACAAAGAGCATGCTCAGTATGACACACACCTCTCTTCCTCTCTCTGCTCTCTCTGTCTCTCTGCTTTTGCTCTTCGTGGCTTTCAATTTGATCATTAACTCCTGTGACCCTGAGCTGATAATTTATGTGTGCTAATTACATTTAAATACACACACAGATTCATACAAGCAAGACAATGCTGCTCTTTATGTTAATATACTATGATTAAAAGGTTACATTTAAATGAGGAGACACAAACTAAAAAACACAGACTAAAACACATGACATCATCAACCCGTCTGACCAATCATGTATTCATGTGAAACCAGTCTCTCTCTCCATCATGCTGAGCACCGCAAGCTCTTCCTCTACTTCACACTGCGCTGCTAGTGCCGTTGCCATGGCAACGCTCACTATGAGCGAGGCAAACAGCGACCCACTCTGTGACTCTGGCACTTATGTATACACACACACACACATACACACATACACACACATGTATATGAGCATGAACACAGTTACGCATACCCTGGTAAATAAATATAAAATGTAATACATGTAAACTTACACTCTCAAACATACACACACACACAAGTATACACGCATGCACAAATGCATGGTGTATTCTTTATGGACAAAAACATACACACACACAAAAAAAAAATCACATACATACACACTTCAGAAACGACATGTTCAAACCTGTAAATGAACACACACTCTGAAAATCATCATACACATTCCACACATCTCTGAATGCACATACACAAGTGAAAGGTGATAATTACACACACACACACACACACACACATATAATTATATCCTACGTCCTCACTACAATCACAGGCTGTGTGAGCTCATGTTAAGCAGTGTGTTACGGCTCCTATGTGTTACTATGCTGCATGTTAGGTTTTGATCACGTATATCTTTTTGTGTGAGAATCTCATGACTGCTGTGTTTTAAACTCAGCTGAAGGCCAAATGCTTCTTAATGTGAAAAACACCCTCATGAGAATGTAAAAATGCTTCACTGAGCTGAATCTAGACATGTCTGAGAATGTTTTCAGCAGCACAAACAGAGAATTATATTACACTAAATCAATATGAAACTAAATCATAGAGACTCAGGAAGTACAAACAGGCTGCAACATGAGCGCAGATGTTTTCTGGTTTTCTTTGTTATCATTGACAGGACGTGAAAAAAGCAAAACTGATTACTGCTGTTTATTTCATTTTTATATTTCTTCTAAAAGCTTCTCAGGAAGAACATGGAGAACTGGACATACTGATTTATGGTCTATTCATGGTCAAAGCAACGTAATTTATGTATATGCAATATTTTAATGTTTGGAGAAAGTTTTAGAGCCACTCTGTACAAACGCTGTTCCAAACGATAAACCTACAAAAAGAAATTCACCAAAATTTAAATATAATCCATTTAATCATGAGCCAGTAATTTGTGTACAACATATAACCCATGTAATCGGGAAGGCTGCAATCATGTGACCAATGCGTTGGCATACAATCAAAGCCCAAGGCAAACGGCAGTAAGATCTGGGATTCTGTCAAGCCAGAGGAAAGTGCAGTAAGTGTATTACGGCGAATGGTGAACATGAGAATAAGGATGATGGCAATGACAGTATGACAATGACCACCAAGATCAGTGATACAGACAATAATGGTGTCAAACAATCTTAATCAAGGTCAAACCTGGTGAAGTAAATATTACAATAAAATCATACTTGAAGGTTGTTAAAACTGTCTCTGTAGCTGCTTTTAAAACACACATCTATGGAAGAAACAAATACAAACTTCATCTAGTGAGTAATAAACGGTTTTTCACATACTGAAAATATAAAATACGGCACATTGCCTTAGCATCACCTACATATGCTGTTTACAGTAATACAAAGACAGAATGCAGTAGGATTATCATTCATTCATTGATCATGTTTTTTTAAGTGTAAAAATAACTTTATGAATGCCTCTTTAATAAGTACATCACTGCTTTTGTACCTATAACACATTTAGTTGGACAGTCAAAACATTTTGAAGCTACTTTCATTGGTTCAGTGTTACCATAGTTACTGTGGTTAGCCTTTGCAGTATTATATCTGATGTTTCTGAATTGATATTACTGCTGCATTAATGTGTGTGTTACATTTTGCTGCCGTAGATTTTTAAAGCTGTGCTCACTTGAACTCTTTTACATACTGCTGGGTGGTTTAATCTACTGCAATGCATCATATCCTATAAGATTGTCATGTGTTTGTAGCGTGGCTGTCCTGTGAGAACCACGGATCTCTACAAAGTCAACTTTTCACACTGTCTGGAAAATAGCCCTGTTTTCAGCTTTGTGGTGATGCATTTTCCAGCTGATCCAAGAGGGTTTTTAAAGAGTTTATTTAGCTTTAGAAGTATGAGAATTTTAATCAACACATGAAGGAGCACTTCAGTTTATCACAAACATTCAACATCAACACATCTGGACATAAAGTGTGCACTGGAATGGGAAGGTATAAAAATGGTATCTTTTGAAGTAACTAAAGCTGTCAGACAAATCTAGTGCATTAAAAAGCAAGATATTTGTCTCTGAGATGTAGTGGAGTTTAAAGTTTAAACACTAATAAGGTACAACTATCTCTAATTTGTTCTTGAGTGACAGTAATTTCCACGCCTACTTAAACGTCTCTGACCAAATTTATGTCACCCTGATTCCTCTTGTAGATAGAAGGGACACTTCTGACGGTTCACCACAAAGTAAAAACTATTTCATCTTTGACATCTGCAGCCTTCAAACTGATGTGAGATATTGATAACCTCCATCACAGCGCCAACACGCTGCAGGCTGCAGGAAGAGGAAGAGGAAGGACAAACACTTCTGAGCTGAAGTCTGAAATCAATAAACGAGGAAGATTTCCACTGTTCCACAGAGTAAATAATAAAACCTTTATGTGCATTTTTACGCACAGCTACACACTATACAAACACGTCCATTTAACAGTTGCCATGGCAGCCATCACTCTCCATCCTCTCGACGGTCAAACCAGGTCTTTGCTGAAATGTGTGTAAGTGTATAAAAAGCCTGCAGTTCCTAAATATACCCTCCGCCAGGCTGAGATTGTATAGCCCTCTGCTCTGCTCTACCCGAAGCATTTCACACACACACACACACACACACACACACACACACACACACACACACACACACACACACACACACACACAATCACATGGTGTCACAGATGGCAGCCTTTGTGTGTGTGTGAGTGCTCCAAGCATTTTGAGATGAGTTTTGATTTCAACACCATTTCACAAACTTGAACAGTGTATCTGCATTTGTCCAAGTATGTGTGTGTGTGTGTGTGTGTGTGTGTGTGTGTGTGTGTGTGTGTGTGTGTGTGTGGTGTGCAGCTTTCATCCTCCTCCAACACAGGACTCCCATTTGGCCCAGTGCTTCTAGTACTGGAATCAAACTGGTGCAGCTTTAATCATGTTTCTATTCTGTGATGTTTTGTGATAACAAAACCAACTAAACTCTGATTGAGAAACACTTATTTCTCCCTAACAGACATCTCCAAGGACAAAATACACACACACACACACACACACACACACACACACACACACACACACACACACACACACACATCTCCATCACTTGCTTTTGTTTTGTATAGGCGAGATTCTCCAGTGATCATTAAGATTTCCTGCTTCACTGACATCAAACGACAAAGATCAGAGAGAGTTGTTTTTTCTTCATCTGGTGTCAGATCTCTTTATCTGTTCACTTGTTTCTCACATTCCTAAGAACCTGTTTACACCTGGTTTTAACATGTGTCTTAAGTGATCTAATCACAAGTGCTAAATACAAGTGTAACCACCATCAAGATGCACTGTGATCAGATCTCTCAAACTACTTGCTGAGGTGATCAGAAACACATTTGACTACATTTCTTTTGAAGTGTAAACACTGGTGACTCCTGATGCATCCCCACCAAGGACAACATCATAAATGCAGTACGTGGTTGTGGTTTTGGTGACAACATGCTTAGGCTGTCATCACACAGAGCACATTTTAGCGGCCTGGAGCGACTTTTGCGTTGCTGAACGCCTCGCTTTTTTCAACTTGAAACACCCGCGTTTTTGCATCCTGAAGGCCTTACGTTAAAAAAAACATAAAACACTTTAACTCAGAGCAGAAAAGTGCAAAACGTCATTGGTCTTTTTTCCCATTGTCCAATCAGATGAACTGGGAGGCAGGCCTTCTGTGGTGGCGATGACAACATTGTTAAGCTATCAGTAGCTAACTTTCATCATCGCGCTAAGAGACAAGCTGCATATCTGAACAAATTTTCGCCTCAAATACTTTTTTAACATTTACCAACAGTGAACAAAATAATGGTTAAGCTGATGACAGGTGATTTGGTGGTTACCTAGCAACAATTAAAAAAAGACACAGCAAGCTGCAAAAAGTGCTTTGTCTGACATAGGGAAGGCCGCAAAAAAAAAGCAGTGCAACCTACAAAATGCACTCTGTCTCTATAACTTGCCTATTTTAAGACAAGTTGGATTAAGTATTGTGTGACCCTTTAGAAGGAGATGCGTTGGATTCTGCTGACAGTGCTATCTTCAGCTGTACCGACAAAACCACTAACGTGACTGGCGAGCAGCTAGTGAGTATGTAGACGTAATAACTGTGTGTGGGGCTCTTTGAAACTTCTGGGGTAAGTGACGTAGGCAGTAACGAAATCTGAATACAAGTGCTAAGCTGGAGACACGACAGACATGTGAATGGCAGTGTGTCTTCGCTATCCACACGTGTTAAGATCACCATGAACATGCATGTTACTATTAGGAATAAATGGATTCAAAGTATGGGCTGGTTTTGAGACAATGGGCACAGACATGCAGGAGGCCTCACCGCCTCTCGTAAATAAGAACAAGACACTCTCTGTGGTTTTATGTCTCGATGTGGCTGTTCAGCCTCTTTTTGTAGTTATCTCTTTGTGTATCTTTACAGCTGATTTGCATGTCTTTATGGTCTTTTTATGTCTCTTTAGAGACACTTTTGTTTTTTTTTTGTGGTAGTTTTGAGTCTCTTGTGGATTGGTACATGTCTTTCTGAGTGGCATTTTGTAGGTGAGGGCCAGGGGGCCTCTGGGCCTGTGTCCTGTAGGCCCATTCAGTAATCCATCAGTGGCTAAGTGAAGACAAGACACCCAGGATTAGTGTCACCAATTCAGCATCTGACCAAATGTGTCCCCTTCTGTTCCTGAGATATGACGTTGAGTAATGGCCAGAAAAGTGTTTTTGCAGAACATTATGATGTCACAGTGAAGCTGACCTTTGACCTTTTGGACAAACAATGTCATCAATTCATTTTTTTTCCCAAGTAGACATTTGTGTGAAATTTTATTATAATTAGCAAATTAATTCTTGAGTCATGACCCAAATGTGTTTTGTGAGGTCACAGTGACCTTTGACCTTTGACCACCAAAATCTGATCAGTTCATCGTTGAACAATGCTTCCGGCAAAGGCTTACATTTGTATTTCTCCAAGTGATGTGTCAAGTATCTAAACATCAGTTGACTGCTGCTATTCTGCTTGTTTTGATATTTTTCTGTTTAATTATGTATTTATTTCTTTACATTTTCTTGTACAACACCTCATCAGCACATACAATGCCAACATGTACATGTTGAACACACAAAACTAAAACAAACAAACAACATATATAATTTGTAATTGGAATCATATCAGTGTAGCAGACGTTAGATAATGAGATGCAGATTTGATTGGTTCTGAAAAGATGTTCACACAGTGCAAAATGTTCACTGCTGATTGAATAATAATGCTTACACTCTATGTGACAGGACAGATAAATAAATCTATGAGAACGGGAGAAGCTGATAGAGAGAGGGTGAGCGAGCGAGCGTGTGTGTGTTGTGATCATCATGCCGTCGTTTGGCAGATTTGGTCCAAACAGCCTGAGAGCTTCACAATCTGGGCTTGATTTGTTATCAACATGTTCACATACACACTTTGTTCCACACTTGTCCTCCTACTCCACTGCTGCTCAATTCAGCATTCAAGCGCATACACACACATACACACACGCACACACCAGCTAAACCTCCTCTTTTCACACTCTCACTGCACGAGCAAACCATTTCTTTTTTATTCTATTGTTTAACTTGTTTCAGTAGCTCTCATTCTTTTTTTTACTCTCCCTTTCTTACACACACACACACACACACACACACACACACTGCAAGCTGCTCTCGTGCACTGCCCTCCACACTCTCAGCCTTCATGCCTGTTTTAAACTTTTTCACCAGCACACATTCAGTCTGGACAAAAACAAAAAGTTCAGTAAAAATAAACTGGTGTTCATGAGCGTGTCCCTCACTCTGTGTGTACGTGCATGTGTGTGTTTTGGTTTGTAGATAAACATTATGCAACATGAAAGCTAACATAGATAAGATTAAACTGATGACTGAATTCCTCACAGCGGCACCTCTCAGCCCACTGACGTCCATGACGTTCATACCCATCATGCACAGATAATCTTGTGTTGGAGCACGCAAGTTCTAAAAACTGGTTTTCAGGACAAAGAGGGCTGCTGGTTTTTATTCTTACCATCTGTGGCAGGACTGCAATTAACTTAATTTAAGGTTTGGAGAAAAAAAACAGCAGCACTCTGTGTTCTCAGGACAGAACACTCTGTTTTAGGGTGGGATATTTCTAGTGATGAAGTATTTGCTAAAGTATTAAACTTAAATACAAATCTGAGTCCACGTTATGCTCTGCTCATTTGTGTAGTGGTAGTTGATGAGGTGGGTGAACTATTACGTGACCGAGGAGGAAGTGGGTATACTCTCCTATATACTCCAGTGGCTTTTTGGCTGATAGGTGGGTGTCCTGTAATAAGCCAGAAAAAGTGGTGGGTGTAGCCTGTATACCTGCATATACCCTCCACTACACCACTGGCTTTACTCCACTACAATTCAGAGGCAAATACGACATTTGTTTGACAGCTTCAGTTACCAGTTACTTAACAAATTAAGATTTTACATAAAAAACATGTAATGATTTGACAAAATGTGACGAACTGTTACAGATTAAACTGACCAACAGTAAATAAAATAGATTAAATTTAACCACTTAGGTTGATTAATAACTTTAAGTTAGCTTAGTTTATAAATTTGCATATAGAAAAGACAATAAGAATTTAAATATTTGAACATTGTGCAAGAGAGGTCAGAAGCCTAAAAAAGGCTTATTAAGATACTGCACTTATTAAATAGCAATAACCATACATAAAAAAGAAAAAGACAAAAACAAAGATTGCACAAGTATTCTTAATTTATCAGTCAATCAATTAATTGAAGTATTTATTGATTCTTGACAATTAAAAAAAATAAAAATTTGCTGCTTTACTTTGTTTCATACTATTGTAAACTGAATTTCTTTAAATTTTGGACTGTTTGTCCGACAAAACAAGATTTAGCTTGAACTCTGAAAAACTGTACACAGACATTTTTTACTTATTTCTTATGTTTTACAGTAAAAATATATCTAAGATATATATAATATATAAGGCTGATCTATAATCTATTCGGAAGGCGTTTATTTGGTGGATATTCATGTATCAATTTTAGAATTTGAATATTTGTTTGTTCATTTATTTTTCCAAATGACAATAAAAAAATCACAAATAAATATGGATGTCAGTGTTTCCCATACATTGATGGCAGCCTGCCACAAATAAATCAACATTACTATGTAAAATGGGCAAAAACGTATTTTATAGTAGAGCTATACAGTCAGGTTTTTAAATCAAGATGATTTTTCTTTGGTTAATCCTGTTGAAAAATATAACAAAGCTATATGCTCTGTGTTTCAGAGACCCTTCTGTCACCACATATTGGACTAACTTTGCTAAAAATATTCCTTGGACACAAGTCTGGTCATTGGCTCATAAACCCTTTTGATTGTAACAACTAAATCATCTTTCCTCAACCTTAAAAACCTCAGGACAAACTTCAGATTTCAGTCTGACTTCTGGTAAGGATCTAAGATGAGTAAAATCCTTAATAAGTTGTTTGTTCAATCCACCACTGTGTAATCAACACTGCAGCCTCTAGAGGCCACAAGAGGGGCTTTTAATCTCGTGTCTTTATGGGACATTAAAACGATAATGCTCACTGTTCCAAAACTGCCATAATGAAACCTTACAGCTCAATTCAAGGTCCATAATGGGTTTTCTTGAGTCAGACAGAGAGAGACAGGGGCAGAGACAGAGAGAGAGGCCGGTATGTTCTGCAGGTAATCTGTTCTCAGCAGTTCTCAGACAGACTGTTCTGTTTTAGGCCGTGAATCTACGCCTCAGCACTTTGGGATCTTTGAGTCTCTCACTGCTGCAGGGCATGGCCAACCTACATGCTGCAACTGGCAGCACACACACATGCAGTTTAAACACTCAGTCGCCAGTTTGTTAGATACACCTAGCTAAAACACACAAAACAACACACAACTGTCTTGTATTAAATCTTCCCTTCATGAAGGTTACAATGAGCTGTTAATTCAATGATGACAGGCTCAATGATAGAAACACAGTACAGTCCAACAGCACTACAATCTAGATCCTTCAAAGTTAAAATAAAGTTGAGTCCACTATGATACATACATTTGCAGAATCATTGGCTAATCTTGAATATAAAGGTCCTGTGTAAGATTTAGGGGGATTTAGTGGCATCTAGAGGTGAGGATTGCAGACTGAAACCAGCTAAAAGTTCCTTGTTCATTGGTCAGGAGGTTTTCAATTATGCACAAAACAAATATCCTCTCCAATACAAACAGATCAGGTGATTTAAACTGTTAAAAACACTGAATAACAGTTGTTAAAAAAAAAAAAATGTTATGTTAAAAAAAAAAAAAAAGTCTTTTTCCAGCACTGCTCAAATAGGTTGCTACGGTCGCTGATGCAAAAAATAAAAAAAATGCAAAAATGGAAAAATGGAAATGGCCCTATCCTGAGCCAGTGTTTGGTTGGTCCGTTTCGGGCAACTGTAAAAACATGGCTCTAGATCAAGACTACTACAGTCACAAAAACATGATAATTTTTATTTTCAATTGATTTTACACTAAAGAAAAACATACTTATTATATTATATTCCATTATGGTCAATATATCCCGTTAAATCCTACACACTGGAGCTTTAATCAACTATCACAAAAAACCTCTATGGAACAAAACTTAAAATTATTTTAGATGCAACACTGCGTGGATAACAAGGCATCAGCAATAAAAAAATATTCAATAAAAGAAAAAATGTGCAAAAAAACAGCTTGTCACCAGTTTACACGTCACTTAACTGAGCATGTAAAGAAGACATAAACAATACATGATTAAAAAATAAATAAAATATCTACTACAACAAATTAACAATGCAACAAAGAATCAATGACGACATTTAGTTACTTACTCAATAACATAAGGTAAATAAATATTTAATGAGAATTTTAAGACTGAAGTGATTCAGCTTGCGTGGGTTTCTTCTCTGGCAGCTTATTCCACATTAGAGGCCATAATGAAGAATGATTGGTCACACAAACACACACACACACACACACACACACACACACACACACACACACACACACACACACAGTATGCCTCAGCGTAATAAGCCGTGTGCTACAGGTGTGCTGCTGAGAGCTGATTGCCGTTATGCAACAAGATGATTCACTACCAGCTTTGACAAGTCTGTTTTCACACACACACACACACACACACACACACACACACACACACACACACACACACACACACACACACACGCACACACACACACACACACACACACACACAAACAAACTCACAGACAGCCACCTGAACACTTCAGTTTCACACGTATTAAATGAAGTCATCGAGGAAAAACTGTTTCACACAGAAGCTCAGACACATTCGTGGTGCAGTTTTGTTTGATGAGACATTAGACTCACTCCATTCTCACCAGTTTTTCTCATGGCTGTACTGGGTTGAGGCAAATGGTTTGGTTTGGGTTAGGCAGCAGTTTTACATTCAATGAAAGAAAAACAAAAACTCAGTCATCTTCTGTGTTTTTACTTTTTTTTGCACTACATTAATAACTAGTGGTGAAAGAGGTATTAAGAACATTTACAATAATCATTTACACTTAATTAGTAGCTACTGTGATGTCACTCGGTGGTGTGTGAACTCCCATTTAGAAGCCTCAAGTTCGGCATTTTAGCCGTTACCATCTTGTTTTTTTGGAGCCTGAGGTGACCATATTTGGATAGAGGCTGGTCCCGCTCCGAATTATGCATAACTTAAAGCCTTAATAAAATGGATGACTTATATAAAAATTCACCCCTTGTAGAGTCGTCATGATTGGAGAATTACGCTGTAAAGACTAAGACTGTTTTGCACCAGGTTGTAAACATGTTTATTTCTGCTGTAAAGTTGAGCATTTTAACATGGGGGTCTATGGGGACTGACTGGAGCCAGCCTTAAGTGGCCATTAGAGGAACTGGAGTTTTAGCACTTCCATGTTGATTCATTTTTTAGTCCCAGAGCTTGCTGCTCATTTGGAAACGGTCTTTTATTTCACAAAAAGAGTTCGCAGAAATGAGTTTCTGGAAACATTTAGATCGACAATGGTTCATTTAAAAGTTTTTCAGGAGTTTCCAGAGGCAGTGAGTCATACTGGACACCCCTGATTTGCAAGAAGTAGCCTAAATTCAACTTAATGCAAATAAAGAGTGGACATCCCCGCTCTTGAGACACATGCTGCACTGCCAGAACTCACTGCACAGCTGCTTACATAGACACTGAATGGGAAGCATGGAATTGACGGATCCTGTGGACACGGAACACATAACTATAAAAATAAAATATTCATATTGAGTATGAAATTAATCTGTGGATGCTCTGGTGCAAAATTAGACCAAACTTTTCTACAGATGCAGAAACAGGCAGTAAGGCTTGTTAAATTTATCTGAGCAGATTTCCACCCACTACTGGCCGGATGAGAGGAGTGAGGAGTCGGCAGTCAGTGACGGCATGAAACAGTAAAAAAAAAGATTTCTCTAACAAGAGGTCCTTAAGCATACAGTCATAAATGTGCACACAGAATATTAGGCTGATTGGTCCAGTAGTTTGCGAGATTAGCTGCAGATAGATACACACACTCACTCACACACACACACACACGACCAATCACATGATCCTCTCCAGGCCTGTGCCTGGCAGAGATAATAAATACAAGTACCTCGATGTTAAGCATAAGTGCAGTATAATGTACTTCCACGGCTGTCAGTGACACACTACAGCTTTTTCCGGTCACATAATCGTATCATGGAGAGAGAGAAATGTGTTTTCTCCATTCTGCCAAACACATTGTTTATTGTCCTGAGGCCTGTCTTTTCTTACATCACTGCTGTTTATTGTCTTTGCTGATTCCTGGGAAGTTGTCAGGCTGCTCTGGCTCTGAACCTTCACTTCTCTCTGCTGCAGTTTCTTGTGACACACAAACATGCCATCATACACCAGTTCACCTGCCTGTATTTGTTGCAAAATACTATATATCAACCAAAAACAAACAGAGAACAAAACAACGTAGATTTAAACTGCTAAAAGGTCCCTCACTGCAGTCACACAGAAAAAAAGAGTCATTTAGGAACATTTCTCTTTCTAATGTTTCACTAATCAGACTGAAATGATGATCCTGTTGTTGCACTCAGTGTTCAAGAGCATTTTATCACTTTGGATAAGAGCATCAGCTAAAAGCCTGTAGACTAAAGTGACGCAGGACTTTGTTTTAACATGAACAGACAGATCCACAGAGAGCTGGGCTCCAACAGACGGCTCGGCTCAGCCTGTTTGTAGTCATACCCACTAAAACCCTGCTAATCTGAGAGCAGCGGGCCGGCAGTCTCTGGACAGAACAGGTGGTTCCCTACTCAACACAAGAACTAATAATGTATTAGGTCTATGTGTGCGTGTTTGTGTGCATGTGTGTTTGGGGGGCTGAGCTAATTAAAGACAATCAGCTAATAGGCACTGGGGTAACAAAGTAAACCCTGACCCTGCAATAACAATAAACACATAAAAAATATTCTATCACAAGTCCTGCATTTGAAATTGTGTTTTTACTTCTGCTTCTTCAGATCGAAAATAAACTGCAAATGATTAATGCTCTGCTAATGCACTCCTCTTTCTATTTTGCTCACATTTGCTCCTCTATCGTCAGTTTACTCCATCTACTTTTTAATGTTCTTATCAGATGTAACCCTGATAAATCATAATATTCTCTCTGCCTTTAATTATGTATGAATCCACACTGGGTGGTAAATGTTTAAATGTGTAAATGTACCATACAGCCTGCTGCTGGACACTGTGCAAAAAATGGAAGGCAGCCACGTGCAGCACACTCCTGTTAGGTAACCATCCACTTATTTTACAGCACTGCGGGGATCTAAGCACAAAGAGCAGGTAAAGTTACCATTAGACGACCTGCTAATGGACTGTCTTGTGTGTATTGACTCTAAGTGCCACTGTTAACACCCTTAAATGCCCCCCTTAAATCTGTGATATAAATATAAAACACTCAGGGCCCTGTTTAACACCAATACAACGCAGTGCAACTGTCACTGTTTCAGACCGTTGCAGTTGTCATTTTCACGGACAGTGGCCACCTTGTACAAGTCGCAAATGTACTTGCGCCCATCTGTGCGCCCATGGGCATATGAATCTTAAAATGAGGTGTGGTCAGTTGCATTGTTGGTGCACTCCTATTTTCGAGACAGCAAGGATGACTGTGCCATTGACCAACAAATACCTGGTCATAATGGGCGCTTTATTTAGATAGTGACGATGTGTTCCATTTGCACTGCAAAGTCGAAATTTCGAAGTTCCCAGTTGGAAATTTCGACTAGATCACATAGTGAAGTTGGTTTTTCGATTTGAAAAGTCGGAGGAACTTCATCAATCACAACCTTAAAATCCAAGATGGCGGCTCCACACATCAACTCTGGTGAAGGCTTTGATAATCTTCTGTTTATTAGCACAAAATACAGCGCTATGCACTGTTATGAAGTGGTATTGCTAAAAGTATCTTGGTATTTTCACTTGTACTACAATGCGAACGACACAGCTGTGTGTCATTCCCAGCTCCAAACTCTGACTTCCGAGGTAAATAGAACGCAGCATAAAATGCACTAACACAGGCGGGTTAACAACATGCATACACTCTGTTTGTTATACACACAGGGCTGCACAGTGGGTGAAATAATACTGGGCTTTATAAATTATATTGATTGATTGATTGATTGAGAATGTTGGCCCCAAAGGTGTGAAAGGTGACTAAAAGGTTAAAAGTGCGCTGTTGTTTTTTTGTTTTTTTTTTATTACAAAGGACTGCAGCTGTAGTCAGTCTGAATTCAATCCATTTATAAACAGCAGTTTTCAGGGTGGAGAAAAAGCATCACACTGACTGAAATGACTCCTGCAGAATAATCCAATTCTCTGCTGTCACACTGTATGCTTTTTACAAACTTACAGTTTTACAGAACTGTGTCTGAGAAATCTTCCTCAAGGCTCTAAAGATGACACGGAAACAGTGCATTTGCTCATAGTGTGGAAATTATATTTATATGTCAGTATAAAGTTGAAAACTAGGTTAGTGTAGCTCATGAAAGCCAGTGAGCAGAGTTATTACAGGGTTTTGTTGTTTCAGCTGCACTTACCCAACAACAGTGAAGTAGCCGTTGTTCTGTTGTCAGGCATCGCCCAGCCCTGAGGTGGTTACTACACCACATGGATCACAAGCTCAGACTACACATCCTCATTATTAGTGGCTAAATGTTCTTTCTTTGTAAAACCAGAGGTCAAGCAAAACGTCCTCCCTTTAGAGGATCTCCGTGAGAACATTTGGTCCTTGCAGAAAAAACCACAGAAACAAACACAGAAGTCCAGGCGACTTCCAGCGAGCATAAGGACCAGCTGAGTCACGCAGATTAGATATCAAGACTGATTAACTGGGTTATAATGACACATTAGATCAGAAGTGCTGACCTCAGTGTGGATTCGCGGCGTTCTGAGTGCCCACGCTGCAGCCTCCTCCCACACAAATTAGGAAGGAACTATCTTTTTTTAAATGAATTATTCAGGGAGGCCACGACCTCTTTTTAACATCTCAGTTATACACACAAACATTTACAGTGACACCTGCGGCCTGCTGAGTCCAACTGTGTTGATGGAAATAAAGGGAAGTGTTTGAGGTTAAAACGGAGACATTCCTGACTCATGTGCAACAAGGAAACTATTTTAACATACTGATCCCTTCTGTCTGTTAGATTTTTTGTAAAATGCCAAAAAACATCTGCATAAAAATAAACATTCTTGCAAGATAATCTTAAATTCAACTGCATCTCAAAGTCTTTACCAGCAAATTGAAGTGGGCTCACTCCCTGAGAGCCCTGACGCACCAAGCCGAGGGTCAGCCGATGGTTAATGTTGGGCCATGGTGAGAGTCTGTTGCCCTAATTTTTGCAGCGTGTCCCACGCTGTCAGCCCTTGATAGCTTTTTCTTCCAGCTGATTCAGCATGTTGAATCAGCGTTGGAGCTGGAGGAGCCGGTTGATGAATGAAATCACTTTGATTGGCAGTTCAGCTCAGTGCGTGAGAGCATGAGTTTGAAATAAACAATTATATTAGGTAAGACTGTTTTTTAACCTTTTAGCTCTTTCACAGAAATAATTTTTAATTGTTTGTGTTATTGTTTACTAGCTGTATATATCCTTTGTTCCTCTAACACTGGATTGTATTGTTAATAGCTAACTAGCATGCTGAATCCGTCCTGTTGTTTTTCCTGTTTCCCTTTTTGGATGACGAATACAGACTACCACTTCAATGAAGATGGACGAAATGACAGCTCATCAAAAAGTGAAGCCATAACATCTCGGTCGCCCCCTAATGGCTGGCTGCAGTATGGGCCATAAAGCCCGCCCCCTACGAATGGGGCATGGCGTAAAACTCAAAGAGCACATCAAATAATTTTTTACGAAAGATGGTTTCTGTCACTTTAGGTAGCTGTTATCATGATGATGTGCGCTAAAGTGTTGATTCCTCTGGTATGTTTGGTTTTAACTAGTTTATTTGATGCTGTAAAAAGGAGGTGTGACATCATGACTGACTGCTGTGTGTGCCAATCTGCGTGCTCAAGATCGATGGTGCTGCTTGTGTTTGGATCAGACGGTTGTATGAGCAGGAACTTGATAATATGGAGATTGCTACTGCGCAGACTCTCGCTCCATGACTTCACCAGCGCAAGATGGCAGTGCCCGTATCTGAGATAATTTGGCTTCATTATTGCACAGTGGGAGAAAGTGGAGATGCGTAGTCCATCTTTCGATACAGTCATCGCTTTAAATATGAATGAACACAAGTACAACCACACCAGTTGTCTCTTCTTCTCACCGGTTTGTCATGTATTTCACAATTATTTTCCGCACAGCATTTATCTTCAACTTCAAGGCCTCTATTGATTAAAATCTAGTAAGAATACATTCCAATCATAGTTTTATCTTGCAATCAAAAGGAAAATAAACCACACCTGTTGGAACATATGAATCTGTCATCAGAAATGACTGAATATTGAGGAGATTCTCACGCACTACTGGTTTCTAAATATATGAAAGTCAGTGTGGGCCGTCATAAAAACACAAAGTTTAAAAAAAACTTTCACTTTCATTAATGTTTTTTGTTCATGAGAAAATCAACACTTCCAGTAAACTAGTTAGACGAAACTGAACATTTTTTTTCTGTCACACAGAACATGAAGTACTTATTATTTACTGTCAATATTTCGCACATCTACAAGAAACACTTTCAGGACAGCAGGGCCACCCACATTAAATCGCTGTGGATGCAGTGTTATTTTGTAAGCAAAGTGGTTAGACTTTGGCATGTGCATGTGGGGGCGAGCTGACGATGAGAGTGATATTACCAATAACGGAGGCACTCCTTCCTTCTGTGGAAAAACTACCCTGACAAGCAAACATGTTGGCCAGCTCTTCCTAGGAATCCAGCTCAACACACACAGCCTCAGTCTGCACACAGTCTGCCAATGTGTGTGTGTGTGTGTGTGTGTGTGTGTGTGTGTGTGTGTGTGTGTGTGTGTGTGTGTGTGCATAATCCTCTCCCCCAGAAAAGCATCCAAACATCTGGCAAAATGTGGCTCACCCTAAACAAGAGTTTTGCTTCCTTTTACGCCCTAAAAGTGAATGCCAAATAAATTTGAACAGGATGAAATGCATGTGTGGATAAGATGTATTATCAACTGTTAATGTTTGCACACCCTTTTTCAATGGAAACGGTGACACAGTTGGATCATTTCCATATCACCACTTTAATGACGCTGCATTCACTGTTACAGGAACTGGTGTGTTTCTGGTTTCTCTTTGTATCTTCCTGTTAAGATTTTTTTTGAAGAATTGATTAGCTGATTTACAGAAAGAAAATCGGCCACTTTGCAAAAGACCAGGGCATATTCTGTGAATATTACTGTGATCAAGACAGGTGATTAGTAGGGTTGGATAAAGAAACAAGACACAAGTTTATATGTGACCTGATGTGACCTGACTGTTGGCTCTAACCACTGTGAGTAGTTACTGAGGTATCTGCCGTGTCAACCTCAACCCCACGCTGGGTTTTGAAGCCAATTTTACAAAGTGGCTGAAGGCGGACTCAGACCATCCAGGTTTATCATATGATGCCATTGGACCCAAAAAGACTTCTTCCCATACACTTCCAATGGAAACGAGACATCTGGATGTAATTTCACAATCACGATTTGATCTATTCAGTCCTACTACATATCAAAAGTCTAGAAGAGCTGCACAATTAAATCGTGTTTATCCTGATTCAAGATAGTGCAGCACTAAACCAGAGGTTAGTCGCTTGGCCACCGTAACTCTCTAGTGCACCTGCTTTATGTGGCCCCACAATGCCGTAGACCTGGGTCATCTTATGCCTTGAAAATCAAGCTTTTTAACATTATGTGCCACTGAAAAACTTTCAAAGGGATGAACGGGTCGGCGCCTCCAAAGCTGTATCGAGTTATCCTTATAAATCCATGAAAAACATTTAAAAAAGGCTTTCTTAAGAAAAAGCAGCAATGTAAAATTGCTAGGTTACAAGTAAATGTCCTGCACTGAAATTGTATTTAAGTAAAAGTACATAAGTATTAGCATCAAAATATACCTAAAGCACCAACAGTGAAAGTACTCATCATGCAGAATGGCTCATATCAGAGTAATATATTCAATATCGCTAGATTATCATTATCAATGCACTGATGCTACAGTTGGTCTCTTTTATGAGAATAACTTATTACTGTCATATTTGCTTACACTGTCACTACATCCACACAGTATTATATGAGAGTAAATGTACTTTTTAACTTTCTACCACTGGCTATCACTATTTTTAACAGCCCAAGTTTACGTCTTCAAATTGCCTGTTTTATCTTGACAACAATACAAAGCCAAATATATTTAAAATATATTTAATTTACTACCATAGAGGACAAAATCAAACTACAGATTTGAAAAAGTTGGAACCAGTGAGATTTTTCTATCAGGAACGGAACTTGAACATTATAATTTTTAGGAATAAATGCAGTGGGTCGCAGATGGGAGCACAAATGGGGACTTTGCTGCATTGTTTCTCGCCATCTCTCTTTCCCACTGACTCTCATTATCACATCTGTCTCTCTCCTACACACACAGACACACACACACACTCTCACATATAAACATATAAGTACAGTCTAGGGCGATGCTCTGGAAGGTGAGGTAGAGGGAATCAGGCTGGAAGCTTCTATAATTAGAGGAGCATTCAAGAGCCATACTGCTGAGTTGTTGAATGTTTAATGTCGCGACTGCAGGCGTTACAGTTGCAAAGAGCAAAACCTCTGAGCCCCTCTTAACACACACACACACATTCCCATAACAGCCCCCCACTCACACACACCCACAAAGGCCTGCACAGACATGGAGGAGAGCAGCAGTAACAGTAGTAAACTGGACGAGTGGATTCAGATTTCAGAGAGGAAACAGGAGCACAATACACGGACACACACGCACACACAGTGCCGCTGACAACTGAGCGTGTAATTCCCAGCTATTGTCTGTAACCTGAAGCACACACTGATACGGGAACTTAAACCTCCTTTGGATGAGGTAATGGTCAAAAACATCTGACGAGAGAGAGAGGAACTGCTCCCGACATGGCCTGAGAATGTTAAACCTCACATCCACTGCAAAATATGCTGTTATTTTCCATGGAATTTGGTTGAGATCACTGCCTTTGTTTGACTAGCATCACCTCTAAAACACCACATACAATATATCTTTTAAAAGATTCAATTTATCAATCAATAACAACAAGCCTGTGAAAATATGGTCCAATAAATGCTATATTTTGTGCTATAACTGACAGATTTTAGAAAGTTAGTTATGCAAAGATAGGCCCCTACATTTTAACTACCCTCTCCAGCACAGCTATACCTGTCTTATTACTATTTATGAGGTTTCCTCCTGTCTGCCATAGGTGCAGTTTCTGGTAAAATTTTGCCAATACAGAAGGAAAATAAACAATGTCCAGGATTAAAAGTTAGTTTAGTGTGCTGCTCTTAAAGGTAACATCTGTATTTTTCAACCTCTATCCTTTTTGCATGTTTTTGTGTCCAGGTAACTAATGGAGACAACATTTTTATGAAATTGGTCCAGTATTGAAAGAGGGTGCTGCAGCAGCCGTGGCGAAACAGACTGCAACGTAATCCCTATAGGCAACTGTGCTTGGTCATTTTCCTTCTACTAAAAGTGCTTATTTTTGACACTGACGGGCTCAGGTTGTTATCATGAGTGTTTGAGAGCATTATGAAAAGGATCCCTAGAGAGAAATGAAATGTTTTTCCTCACCTTTCGCTTGATCTGGTCTATTTGTTTTTGTGACCAAGTCTTGCTCAGGTAGAAGTTTCGGGGCGAATTCTCGTGAGAGATGACTTGATGCAGGAAAAATAATTTTGGAAACACTGGAAGGAGTTGGACAGATGAGTGCCGGGGAGAGCCTGGCTTGGTGTTATCTAAAAGATTTACAGCGTCACGGCTGAATGTTCAGCTGATTTCAACAATGTGGAAAAGTCTGCGAGATTTCAAAATGAAACTTCTCCTTGAGCAAGCGGACACAAAACCAACCTCACTCCAAAGTTGTGAAAAGACGTCACTTGGTCAGCCGTCCTTTCACGACAGCATGACTCGTGGTCAGTCGTCGTTAAACAATGGGGAAACGTGGTGGGACAACAACGAAAGTTAAGGCAGAGGAAGTCCAAGTGGGGCAGGCAGGCAGGTGTGGTGGATGAGGCCAACAACCACCGACCTTCACCAAGGAGACCACTGTTTGCTTCCAGTAAGATTGTAAAGCCAAATCCTGTTATTTTTTTACTAAACCCAACCACATGCTTTTGTTGCCTAAAGCTAACCACATGTGTGTGATGACAAAATGTAACATGTGTTTGTTGTTGAATGAAAAAAACAACAATCTGCAGTAATGTACCAACATAGTGCATTTATTTGAAAAGAGACTGTATGTAAACTGTACATTTCCTGTGAAAACAGAAGTGTATTTTGAAAACAGACAATATATTTCTCTGTAGGGATCCATTCCATAATGTGATCAGACACTTATAATAACAATCTGAGAAATCTTCAGAAATTGTTGTCTCCATTGGTCACTTAGACACAAAAACATGGAATAATAGGGTCCATGTTCATGAATACACTTTGAACCAGGCATATGTTTTAGCTACTGGGCTAATTCTCAAGTTAAGGTTGTAGTGCAGCCAACTCTGATGCCAATATGTTAGGGATAGCTGAACAATGCACAAGCTGATATTCATGTTTTAACATAAATGCATAACATAAGCAATTATTTTTGATAAAAACATTATTTGGTTTAAGTGAATGAATTTTTCAGTTTTTGTGTGCTGTAAGGCAACATCAGTCGAGCTCCAGGTGTCAAATCATGAGAGAAAACAGAGATTCTAGCTCAAAGGGAGCAGCCGCTGGGTGGTGTTTACTGAGACAGGACGCTTCTGAATAGGGCTGCATGATGTGCAACAACATTTGCAAATTGAAATGTTTAGACGGATATTACGATGTGAGTTGCGATTTCAGTGGGAATGACAATTTTGGCACTTAATGTTGACTGAGAAAAATACAAAAATGATGATGTTGTGATTTCTGCTGGGGTCTGTACCAAACAAGCATGACCTTACGTCTGAAATATTATTTGCAGGCTGTGGCATGTCTGTGGCACCACAGTGCTTCATTTATATATGACATATTTTACCTTTCTCAAAAAACTGCGTTTGGACATTACGTTGGCCATTTTGCTTTCAATAATATTTCGATTAATTGTGCATCCCTACACCAAACAGTATCAACCGACGTGGTCGGTCATGAAAGAGCATTTACTATTTTTTATTTAAATGGTGAAAACCAGCTGCCTCGCCTGTGCAGCTTATTTACATCCAAAACAAATGACAATTATTTGCGTTTTCCCTCCGATCTGCTTCAGATTCACACGCTTGTCATATGTTCAATCTGAACAAATCCAACACTTCACACCTGCGTCTAAAGAAAATATGAAAGTGGATACAAGAGCACAAAGAATAGCTTATTATCGCCTATCACTGTTGAGCAGATTCCTACACATTAACTGGTATATAATTACAGTCTGACATACTTAATACAACCTCAGGTTATTAGACTAATGCTGGCTGTTGTTCACTTGTGGTGTTAGTGTTTTACAGCCCCAGTATTTAAGTAAAGCCTACATTTCACAAGCTGTCTCTTCAACAAAGGCTACCAAAACATTACGATGCTGGAAAATTTCACCACACCTTTTCCACCCTGGTCACAAAATCTGTCCTCAAACACAAATAAATGACCAAAATATGCACAAAGAATTCCAGTGAGGAGTGCTTATGTGCTTCCATAAGACCTTCTCTAACAGTACCATGACATCTCCTCTGTTCTGAGCTCTGCTGCTTTGTCTAGCTCTCTTTTTTAAATTTGATATATTTGTCTTTCTTCACAGGGAAATTCAGCATGTCTTCAGCCCAAACAGTGACCAGGGAGTGGCAGAGAAAGGGAAAGGATTGTAACTCTAAGGCATTCAGCATGACTTGGACAATGAAGCTGAAGACATTTTTTTTTTTTTATAGTTTATGATTATTTCCAGACATGCAGCAGCACTGAGACTGGACACTGATTTGTACCCTCCCTGCATGTAACATGAGATTGTGCCTCTCTGTCATGATCATTTGGGTGGTTCTGGTCTGAGTTGACCCTCCTGACTGGCAGATGCAGACAAGCTGTCATGCCTGTGAATAATCATATATGTAACAACAGTAATTTAAGGGTTGGTGCTGGCACACTCCCTGTGAGGTGGCAGTTTTTCTTTCTATCTGTAGAAGCAGCAGAGCTCAGTGAATCCATGACAAACAGCTCATGCAGCAGAGGTGGGTTCACTGCCGGGCACTTACCCTGCTCAGGACCGGATTTCTTCGACAGGAGAGGCTGGGGAGCGATGCGACGGCCACTCTGGCTCCTGTCTTTGCTCCGATAAAGCTGTAGTAGGAACAGTCCTCCGTTACCGTGCCAACCTCTCCTCCTCTCGTGCTCGGGGGCTCCAGGCAGGTGACGGCGGCCTCTAGTCTTCCTGCGCCCCGGGAGCGCAGCGCAGAAACTCTGTGTAATCTCCGCAGCTCGCTCCGCGTCTCTCTCTCGCTGCTCCGCCGCCTTCGCCGCTGCCCTCTGACGTCATGGAGGAAAGCCCCGGTCGGTGACGTCACGCCGTCTATAATACGGAAACCCCACCCCGCGTCGTCACCGCCCCTCCGGAGCTGCTTTACTGTAAATCCAAAACGGGTTTTTGTGGAAGAGGAGAACAAGGAAACTAACTGGTAAATAAACATAGAGACGTGTTTCATCACTGCGCTCATCATCATTATGACTCTGCTTTATTTTCTTTAAGACACACAACAGTGGGTTATCTGTTGCGTCATCTTCATCCTAACCATCCTGTTTGCCTGCAAGGCTCCAAGTTCAGACATGTCGACACCAGTACACCTCCAGTGGTATAAGTACATTTACCCAAGCACCAGTTTAAATGTCCACTTTGTAGGATTTAGGGGAATATAATGGCAGAAATACTATACAATATTGATAACTATGTTCTCTGTAGAGTATAATTACCTGATAATAAGAATCATGCTTTCCTTACCTTTAAATTTGCCGTCTACATCTACACATGGAGCCGGCCTTCTTACACGGAGTCCGACATTAGTCTACAAAAGCCCAAAACAGACAAACCAAACACTGGCTCTAGATGGACCTGTTCACATTTTTGCAAAGCACATTCCTCCAGGACTGAAAAATGTAGCTGACGTGGATGTGCCAAAAACTGCAGTTCCTCTAATGGCCACTTGAGGCTGGCTCCAAGAGTGAGTCAGTCCTCATAGACTGTAAACATAACAGATGTAGCTACGGTGACATCACTCATTTTGAAGTCTTAAATTCAGCATTGCATAACTTTTTAGCCTCTAGAGGCTGGGTCTTCAACAGGGGGTCTGTGACCCCTATGGGGTCCTCAGAGTCACTGCACAGGGGCCACAAAATGACCTCTAAATAAGTTAATTAATTGATTAAAGTTTTAGTAAGTAAAATGTGCCTGAAAATGCACATTAACGTAAATCTAATATATTATTAGCAAAGATAAATCAGCCTATTTAGTTAACAGTACACAACATTAATGATAGGTTGACTGTTACCCATGAATCCTTGTGCAATCATATGAGCTAGCTAACACTACATCGCTGTGCGGCACCTGTTTTTCTCTTTTTTTGGCACATTAGCAAATTAGCTGTATTACTATGTCGAGGTTACAGACATTCTTGTGAGCCTCAGTGGATTGTTTTAAAACTTTGTCTGACACATCGTCCACCTTGGAAACCACCGTTGAAAGTGCAGAGGGGAGGCTAACGCACCTAGCCATGCTACAACTGCTGCTGACTTAGCAGCTACAGGCAAACAAGGGAAGACCCGAAATCCTGAACTGTCCCATGTGCAGCTCAGTTTTATACAATATCTGTAGTAGGGGCTTTTTAAAGGCTTAAAGGCTTTTTTTGCACCAGGCTGTAAATGTGTTTATTCCTGCTGTAAAGGTGGGCATATTATCAGGGGGGGTCTGTGGAGATTAACTCCCTTCTAGAGCCAGCTTCAAGTGGCCATACAAAGTTTTTGGCACTTTTGGAGGTTGCTGCTTGGTCAATAACATGGACCTCCATGTTAAAATGCTCAACTTTACAGCAGAAATAAACATGTTTACAGCCTGGTATAAAAACCAGTTTGTGTCTCTGTAGCTAATTTCAACATTCATGACAACTGGGGTGAATTTTTACATAACTCACCCATGTGAATGTTACTAAAGGCTTGAAGTTATGCAAAATTAAGGGCAGGCTGCTTACATTGACAGGCTGTTTGCTGATAATGTCCTCGACTTCTCAGTCAGATCCACCCCTCACTCCTTCACAGCGTCAGCCTCTATCCAAATATGGGCACTTCTGGCTCCAAAAAACCAAGATGGCAACAGTCATAGTGACACACTGGAGAAGCTTCAGTTGGTTGCAATCAACCTGCTAGCTACCTTGAAATCCTACAAACTGGAGCCGTATTCTCAAAGCTTCCTAGTACAAAGAGTTGCTCCTGGTGATAAAATTATTAGAATTAGAACATTTTCTATGAGTTTCCCTTTACAGGTTAAGCCCAGGTCGTGTTAAAGGTCTGTCTCAATAGAGATGCACCCACCTATCCAACCCAATGCAATAACACTGTAAGGCCAGAAATAAAGTGATCACAACACTAAGATATTTGGCAAGTGGAAAAATGCACTAGTGCAGCAGTGTTGACTTGAGTCTGTCTCAACCTGTGATCAGCAGAGTGATCAAACTAATCATTTCAGCACTTACAGTTTCATACTGTGACAGAGTCCATTTCCACAGGGCGTCCACACCTTGCAGGCTCACAAAAGGACAGCCAATCACACCTTTTAATGACACCCTGCATTATACATTGTAACAGGGTCAACCACAATTTTCCAAAACCACTCCTAAGCTTGGACTCCTAGTCCTTTCAGGTAGGCCTACTTGTAGCATACTTTATTGAGTATTTCTGTTTTTTCTAAGTTTCTGCCAAATTTGAAGAAATCACCTTATGGTGTTCCTGAGACATCATATTCACAAGAATAAGACTGAAGGACGGACAATCCAATGTGACACATCCAGCCATAACTGTCACCAGTGTGGAGGCATAAAAACTGTTTAAGATTAAATCAGTGATGTTTAACCTTTTCCTACATGTGACTGTTTAGAAAAAAAGTGTTTAAACTCCTCTGATGTTTTCATCTACATAAGCCAGAATAGGTCAAAATTTCCAGGACGTCAAAATTAATCTAAATATAAAGAACAGAAAAAATGAAGTAGGTATTTTTCCTCTCCTTAATCATTTCACAACCCCTCAGACTTTATCTCGTGACCCTTTGAAAGGGTCCGACCCCTAAGGTGGCTTATGGGCAAAAAATTAGTCTTCGGCCCCTGGTGCGTTAAAGTTTCAATTACATATATTGCACATGCTACACTGTAGATTACAGCTTCACTATATTTTGCACGAAGACTTAGAAACCAACTGATAGCCCCTAAAATGTAATATTCCCCTTTCCTTTAAAGTTTAAAGTAATTCAATCAAGAAAATGACAATGACAAAATGCTTGCTCTTCAATTTTTTTTTAAATTTCATGGTTTTACTATTTATTTATCCTCAATTTATTACATTCATTATTTATCTCTTTTCATTTATAAAAATGTTATTATTGTTCAATTTTTTAAAAATTCCTTTTACTTAGGTTGGTTTTTTTGTAATTTTAACAATCTTTTGTCAATTATTCGTAAGGCACTTTAGAGTGCGTTGATTTGTTTGAAAGGTGTTATATAAAGTTTAACTGATGATTGATGTACAAATTTGCAAGACAAAACACAGTACTAAACTTTTGCCCCTCCCCTAGACAATATGTTGCATATTTGCACAAAAATACTGTTTCTAAAACTGTACTTTTAATCTCAACCAGATATTTCATATATTTTTTTTAGTATTTTTTTCTTGTTTTTTTCCTATTCTACACTTAACATTTCTTGGCTTTTGCAAAACACCCACACAAATTCCTTGTATGTGAAAACTTACTTGGTATTACTGTACTTCAGACTCTGAAATAATTATGAAAAAGCCACTTACAAACACTGAACCTGGGTTTGTTTTGTTTTTTTGCAGTTGTCCGCTTGGTTATCCTTTAGCCTTGTTTATGTAAAAACTACTGAACTGTTTCCTTCCTTTTCCTTACCAGCCCAACATGATCAATCCTTGTGTCATCTTTGGCATAAAACCAAAACAAATCCAACATGAGGTGTATCAAGAATTCTTACCTCCAAACTTTATATCATCCCTGCATCCCTCTGAGCTTTTCTACAGCAAGAGACCCAAATCATGTAGTTAGCTACAAGCATTTTTGGCTCTGTTTACATCCGGTATTAACATGCATCTGGGGTGATCGGAACACAAGTAAATAGCTCTAAGTACAGGTGTGAATGCAGGAGTGTCTCTGATGCGTCTTGAGACCCAAAGTGGGGTTACATCTGTGTGGGTAAAGGAGCAGAGTGAAAGCTGCTCATCATCCAGCTGAGCAGTCAGGACTGCCTGCTCCACTACAGTGTTTTTAAACACAAAATGCCCAGTGTATTTTCACCAAATGAACATTTAAAACAGACACACAGTGAAGTGCCAGCTCCTTTTTTGGAGCACTGGTAAAGTAACAAACATGGGGAAGACAGGCTGTGGTCACCTGAGAAATACTTGCAAAATACAATACTACTTGAGAAATACAATGCGTTTTAGCACTTAACCCTCGAGCAGCAACAGATGCTGCCAGAGCTCCTCTCCACTCAGTCCAGCAAACCGTCATGGCAAGCAGCCATCTCCATGTACAGCTGGCGCAGCTATCGCTCACAGAGGGCCTTGACTTGTACACAGCTAATTTATCTCCTCCACGTAACGTTACTACATGCAGTCAGCCCAGTTAGTAGCAGGGACTCTGACCAAAAGCTTCTCTGCATCAGACTCAGAGGAATCTGGGTCCAAGGGGCCTCTACGATGGTTTTTCCCTGTGTGCCATCTACAAACATAACCTGCCTCTCCAGAGTGGAGTACCAGAACTAGCGACAAAATGCACGGGCCTTAGGCTCAGTCAGCGCTCTTCTATCGTTGATAATCCCCAGACAGACGTGCCTGGCGCTCATTCTGAGACACAGACATTGTGGAAAAACAAACTAAATTAGTGCTCCGCTGGTAGCCTTGGTGACTAACACCAACAAGAGCTGAACTTGATTCACAAGTTAATTAACACATAGTGGAGACGCCTATTAATGTTAGATGTAAACAGACAGAGCTGTCCACTTGTGATCCGATCACCCAAGACACGTGTTAATACCAGGTGTAAACAGGCTCTAACATTTATCTACAACTGCTGACTAAACAAATGGGATTTGCACAGCGGGACAGTCAGATAAAAAACAGGAAAACAATGTGCACATAATGTGCTGATTGTAGGAAAGCATATTTATTGGAAGGGGAAACATGAGGAATATGACAACTACGAGCCCCACAGTACCGCAACACTAGCCTTAATTTATATAAAGTCTAAGCATTCCCTCCATTTTCTGATCCCCCCTCCCTCGCCTGTCCACCCACCCGAGATCTTTTGCCAAATCCAATCCTTCGCCTCGGTGGGAATGTAGCAGCTCAGCATTCAACCAGCTGGAAGAGAGAGGAGAGAGAGGGGAAGAAAGTTTGGGGTGAATCACAGAGAAAACGAAACAAGCCATGACTAATGACATTTTTTTTGGTCATTTAAATGCTGAACTGTCAAAAGCAATGGACGAAAAAATTAGTCCTGTCCATCTCTGAGAGCAATCAGGGCGCCAGCATCTCTTTAAAGTGCACATTTAAAAGTCACATTCATTTAGGGCTGAACAAAACAAACAGCTGTCAGGCTGCAATTTTAAATCTATACATTCACAGCTTTCAAAAAGTGATAAATAAAAAGGAAGTAAGGCATCACTGAGCACAGGATAGAATATTAAGGGAAATTTAGCATGAAATTGTCTCGTTGAGCTGAATAAGAGACAGAAGCCTGCCTGCTGGGGCCTGCTGAACATCTGCTATTGTTTTTCATCACAACAACCCCTGAGAGAATACACACATCAGTATTCAAGGGAAAGTGCAGGTGACACAGTCTGCATGCAAGATGTTTCCACTGAACACAAACATCAAGTCTGCAGAGCTGAGGAGGAAACTAACAGGTCAAGAAGGAAGCGAGGATTCAAGGGCGAATCCTCAAAAGCCAGATGTCACAGGACTGTTCACAAGCCAAGATTCAGGACGACAAAAACATTACTCCTGTTCAAAATTCAGGATTTTTTTTTTTAACACAACTCCCATGGTGCAAGTATTGGGAATATTTGGAACTAAACATAGTAAGGAAGTACTCTGAGTACACACCTACTGAACAAAGAGAAGGTAAAAAGACACCTCTGGGAGCAGCACAAACAAAAGCCCGAATTCAAAACATTTCCGAGAAGGAATTTGTCCTGAAGGTTTGAGAGACCAACGTCCTTCAGATCTTCTCTTTGATGCAGTTCACTTCACAAATAGCGTGACGTCAGCACATTAAAGTTCCATTTTTAACTTTCAATGTCCCTGATGAAAAAATGAAAGTATGATTATCCAACTGGCCTCTGAACTTTGATGTAAGAAATAAAATAAAAAACAAACAAACCACATTTCTCAATGTTAGAGCATACACTTTACATTAGGAGTATTTTGTGTCTCATACATAATGTTAAAATGAAGGATGTTCATATTAAATGTGGCCGAAGTTCTAAATAATGAGGTAAATGTATGTAAAACTTCAACCTGTGAGCAAAAACCTCAGGCTTCAGACCATACTGAATACTGTTTCCAACATTTTTTTCTACTATGGTTACAGTGTGATGGATTTCGTTATAAGGTCATCTGCTCCAGGCATGATACTGCAAGTGTTCACATTACATGGCCTACACTACATGTAAAGTTATACAGAAGACCCGGAAACGCTGGCCAATCAGAGCAGACTGAGCTTTTTGGGGAGGCGGGCTTAAAGGGGCAGGAACTAAAACGAAGCATCTCAGACAGAGGGTGAACACAGGTGGTCCAGCACAGACAGTCTGAGGAAAATAAATGTTTTTAACATTAAAGCATGTAAACATGTTCGAGTAGAAACCTTAAGTACAAGTATGAACTAAAAATGAGTATAATAGGTCCTCTATCCTAAGAAAAGTGCTTGTACTTAAATAAGTGCTCTACATTTCAAAACAACCAAGAAATTTAGCTTCTCAGGAATAAACTGTTTATATAAATTCCAGAGAAGACAGGCTGAAAGTCCTCACTAAGAGGAAAATGACAGCATGTTGCAACTAAAACTTGTGATAATGTCATGCAAACATCACGTGCCATTTAGGTCAACAGGAAGGATTCAGCTACTAGGGAGGGGTTGTCAGCTACAGTCTGACCCTCCTGCTCCCTGGGGTCTTCATCAGCAGGTCTACTGGCAGTTAAAGCCATCAACCTCAGCACAAACCCATATTTTATAAGTATGCATCACCCCCAAAATGAGCATTAGTGTATCAGTTCTCACCGTGTTGCATTGAATTTGTGAAAAAATAAAAAATAAAAAAGCGGAACCCAAGTCTCAATTACACTGAAAAAACGCAAAACATGCATTTTCCATTTCATGTTCTCCCCGTTTCCTTCCACAGTCCAAAGACATGCAAGTTAGGTTAACTGGTGACTCTAAATTGGCTGTAGGTGTGAATATGAGCACAAGTGGTGTTCTGTGTACCCAGCCTCTCGCCTATGTCAGCTGGGACAGGCTCCAGACCCCCCCAGGGATAGGTGGTTATGGATAATGAATAATTATTATTATAGTCTGTTTCACAGTGAAGTGCATACTGATTTATCAATCAAATGCCGAGTTAATTTTCAACCAGTACAGTCTCTCAAAAGTCCAAAAGAGAGAGAGCAGTACAAGGAAGAAAAAGGTAAACGGTAAATGGACTGCACTTGTATAGCGTTTTTCTAGTCTTCCGACCACTCAAGGTGCTTGTACACTAACATGTCACATTTATACACACATTCACCGATGCTTCCGTACATGGTGCCACCTGCTACTCAGTAACCATTCATGTGCACTCACACCGATGGAACAGCCCTTAAGAGCAATCTGGGGTTCAGTATCTTGCCCAAGGATAATTCAGCACGCGGACTGAAGGAGCTGGGCATCAAATTGCTCGTCTTCTGATTAGTGGACGACCTGCTGTAACTCAGAGCCACAGCCTCCCCAAAAGGAGGAGGTTACAGTATGTCCTGGGTGGGAGGAAGTAACTGACATATCATTTGAAGCCCCCACCCAGTCTGTCACTTCTGTGGAGCCAGAGGTTGGAGAATAACAGCCGAAATAAATGGGGCACTGACGCAACATGGTAATATGACGTGACTGACTGATTTACAAATGGTCATTCTGTGGGTGAAGTATTACTTAAAAGTGATAGATACCAACAGAGTACTTTATTTTAAACCCATAATATGAATGGAATGGCGTGCAGTATAGCCATACTCTCCAACATTTTGGTAGCAAATGGGCACGCTGAGCTGCTGACTCCATCAAATACACCGCATTTCACTTCACCACACCATAAACTGTATGGGTTGTAGCTGCTGCTGCGGGAGTGTAAGCTCCACGCCACAGGACAGTTGTTAGAGTCTGCCTGGCTGCACACACAGTGACGGGGCTAGTTAACTGTTAGCATCACAAGGCTAACGTTACCTGATTGTTATTCATGGGATTCAAGCCAGATTCTTGCCATTTTGGTGCTGCTGTTGTGTAAGCTTGTGCTAACAGGGCAGATGTTGAACTGACTGTATGCAGAAATGGCAACCATCAAAGCCATACCCAGCCTTTGTCATGCCTTTTAATCTTAGTCCTAAAAACTGTTCTTTCAGTTTGATGACACCTAACAAAAACCAGTAGCTTTGGTTCTCTCTCAGTGCAAAATATTAAAACCAAGTGAGGAATGTTACAGGCCACTGAAAATGACTGGCAGGTTGGATCATGTAGGTCTGACGCCTCTGACGTGTTTTCACCTTTAAGGGGTTGAAAGAGGAGGAAATGCAGCTGAAAACAGGACATCTACAGTATGTGCAGGAGAATCAAAGACTGAGGAAGAGAAAAGGGCAAAGTCATCGATTAAACAAGAGCGAACCTGTCCAGCGAGGGCAAACAATATGCAACAAACGTCAATATTTCCAAACAGCTTCTGGTGAAAAGCATCTCTGGAAACGTGCGTGGCATTCTGCTCTGCTAAATGTCAAAACATTAACTCTCATTTCTACACTGCATGAAAAGCAGAAGCAGCAGCGTAGTGCTAAGCGCCAGTTTGTTTTGAGGGCATTGATCAGTTGTTCTCTTTCAGGCTTTGTGATCAACAGTAACAAAAATACACCTTTAAATCCTTTCTGTTTCTACAACAGGGATCACACTGGTGGAGCACTGATTTTCTTGAACTGATGACGACATATTGAGTCTCCATCTTCCACGTTTACATGTTGCGAAGTTACATTTTGTTGCCACTGTGACATTTGATCAACTCTTGTATAATCACCACCACTGAAGGGGAAAGAACCCGTTGGAGAGGATATGGAGGGGATGAAAAGAGGTTTTTAAATGAAGAACACTTGGTCTTTACAGGCGACAGCACGGGCGGGGGTTTCCGTGGCAGCAGAGAAGGCAGCTACGATGGAGGCAAAGACGACGTTTGGGCTCAGGGCAGCGTTGATAGCCGTGTGCAGGCCCTTGGCTCTGTAGTAGTTCACCAGAGGGACAGTCTGCCGATGGTAGGCTTCCAGACGGGACTTCAGCGTCTTCTCGTTGTCGTCGCTGCGGCGGATGAGTGGCTCGCCTGTCAGCTGTGTGCAGACAAGAGAGAGAATACAGATCAGGAGAGGGACAAAGAGAGAGAAAACAGACTGAGATGGTACAACCTTCACAAGAATGCATTCAGTCTGAACTCATGTCTACAATCAGGTCAGTGCTCTTCTGGTTTCATGCAGCAACCTAATAAGTGTCACTGAATCCCTCTCACTTAGCTTGTCTCACTTGTTGCTGGACTGAAAGTCGTCTTTGTGTTCATCAACAAAACAAGAGCTTTTGGAAATCACAGCCTTCTTTCTACGTCAGGGGGATTGTGTGTCGCTGTGTGGTGCTTTGTTTGCAAATGAATCACACATGTATACTAAGAGTGAAGTACATTAAGTCTGTCAGATCAGTGTCTGCACTTGGGTGAGCGGAGGACTCAAATGAAACAGGTATCCAGTACGAATAATGTACTTTTCACAGGTATGAGTATCACCTTAGTAAAATGTGTCAAGATCTGTACTTGTGATGAAGGAAAATCCTCATTTGGGTAGCTGTGTTCAGTCTCTTACAAAACAAAAATGATCTGAAGCTCAATCCTGAAATTGTTCTGTAAATACTTTTATAATAAACAATAAACACAGCAACTTCTTGCTCATAATAACTTCTGGTTAGGTTCCACCATTTCCAGGTTAGGTCCCAACCTTTCCGCTCTAAACTCTGCCCATAACAAATACAGATACATTTACAGATTTAGTTCATTGAACAGATGCAGATGCAGGTAATGGTGTAATCACTCATCCCCAATCGGCACCAAACCTCACCTTAAATAAATCAGATCTGTACAGCCCAAACATCAACATTCTATGACCATTATATACAATTTTTGTTCAAGTTAATATGATTCCAACTAGCTGCACAGAGCTTTGCATTTGGGGAAAAAGAGGGAATTGGCATCTGATCTGAGCTCTATCAGCAGATACCCTGAGTTTTAATATCTGAGATGAAATAAGAATAAAAAAGTTGGGCCAGTCCATCCCTAACATTAGGGGGCTGTGTGTATTTTTTGAATTCTTTGCCATGGGAGCACTGTGTGTTTAAACTATGTAATAAACCTCAGAAGCATGACGAGGCGCTGAGCGCTGCACACTTGTGATTTTTTCAGAGCGCCAAGAACTGGAAGTAAAAAATGTTCAATTCTGGGAAAAACGCTGCACTTCTCACTATCAATTTTTACCCAGCCGTCCAATTACAGAGGAGAAGGGGCGGGACAAATACCAACAAGTGCTGAACAACAACGATGGAGGAGAAATATGTTAATGCACTGTATAAATCTCAAAATTATTCCTCTCATGAACTAGACCAGCGGGTCTGTCCTCTGTCCCTTCATGCTTCAGCCTTCCCTTCATCCAGAGCTGCTACTCTACCTTGCGCCAACATTTTTACCTCCGTGGATATTCTGTATCATAGCAACCAAACACAATCAAAGGTTAAAAACTGCTGCGCCTCCGAATCACTCTAAAACACTCCAAGCTGGGTGTTTTTGGCTGGAGAAAAAGTACTTTGGTGGACACGGTCCCTGACGGTCCTGTTTTAATGGTGGTGCAATGACCAGCTCAGAACTCTATTCTGAAACAGATCAACAACATTCCTGTGTTAGCTACTGGGGTTGGGCGATATCTACCAAATTGGCATAAGATAGTGTCCTACAGGGATATTGTTGTTGGTGGATGAGGGGGTCACGATGACGGCGACAAACTTGGTCACTAAAAAGGTACCACTTCACCTTCCTGGCAATACAGTTTAGATTATTTAGAATTGTTACTTTTTAAGTACTCGTTACGTGACATCAGCACCATGGACACATCCAGTGATAATCTGAATTGGTCGACAAACATCTAAACGACAGCTTGACTCATTTAATATTTGACTTTTGCTGTGTTTCATTTGATAAAAGTGTAATCGTTTCTTCTGGCGTTGGCATTCTTTGAAAAACTGCTGGAAACTCTGATTCATCATCACCTTGTTAAAACTTTTAGCCCCATCAATAAATCAATCAAACTCCCACTTCAAGGCTAAATTGTCTCTCTCCACTGGACGCCACCACCAAACAGAAATCTTCTCTCAAGGAGAGAACACACCAAAATATTAAAAAGATGCCTTCTCTAACTCTGAGTCTCTTCATGTACATCTGCTTCTTTGTGATGTATCCAGATTGAATAAGATGAATCAAATGATGATGGCTTTTGACCAGAAACATCTCCATGAATTTAATTAGCAGGTCCCGAACATTTTATACATTCAGCTTGCGTCAAAGCACTTCAGTCTGAAGCTGGCTGATTGTCGCAGATTTCTAGCTTGGCAGGGAGTTTAGGTAGGTGGCAGTTTAGCCAAAAGTGGTTTCTAAGTGGGTTGATAGTGAAACTACTTACGTCATCCTTCATGGGCTCTTTGGGGGGGTTGAACTCCTCGTGGTAGGAGCGGCCACTTGGCTGATGAATTAGTCTGGGGAAATGGAGGGGAGACGGTGAGATGAGGAGGAGGAGGAAAGGACAAGGACGGAAAAGAAATCAGAGTGAGAGCAGAGGAGGACAGATGAGGGTTAGGCAGCCACAGTGACTCACTAACTACTTAACTGTCCTTTTCACATCCCACATGCTGCCCTTGTCCTACTTGGACTTGAAAAGGCAGCAGCCGGCCTCCTCCTCCTCACAAAAGGACCCCCGCGGACAGAAAGATGGCTCTTTGCAAACTGTTTCTTTAATACAATGTGGCGCACGTATAACAACGAGTGGTTATTGTGAAGAAAAGGAGGACAAACTCAGTGCCATAACAACAAACACTAATAAAAGATTTCACAACACACATTTTCTAAAAGCGCTGACATGTGAAGGTCTCTGAGAGCACGTCTGTCTGTGTAATGTGTGGGTCAGCTTCAAATCAGAGCACAGCATGTTAAATTAAACTGTTTCAAAACAGTTATGTAAATAATCATTTTTTGCACAGTGGAGGCAGAAGAGCTGGAAACTCACCAGGAAACAAGACAGTTTAATTGAGTCGTTATAAAACTTTCTCTGCAGGCCTCAACCTGTAGAGCTTACATAAACGAATCTGTGTCAGGTCAGAACAGGAACTGGCACACTGACATTTATCAGTAGTGCGGTAAGCTTGCTGATGTAGTGACTACCTGCAAGTTGTGCAGTGGCTACTGACAGTTGTGGCTTTTTGTCACCAGTGGCAGAACAGAGACAAAGAGGAAAGGTCAGCTGATGTTGCTTCTTATTCAACAGGGCATGGAGGGAGGTGGAGGGGGCATCTGATTTGTAGATCTGTGCAGTAACGCTGAAAAATGTGTAACGTATAACTGCTTTTGCAAAAAAATTCAAATGCTGTTAAAATGAGATAATAATCAGTCACTTCTCAATAATTTTCAGTCTGGTTTTAATTGACATTTAGACATGTCTTCACCAGCAAACCACCAAAACAATATTACTGGGTTGTGTCAGTGCCTCCAACAATAAACTTAACTTAATGTGAACAAGAGCAGGAAGGTCCTCCTTCAGTGAGCCACTGCTGATACTCTTTATTTACTTTTCACTTTTACCATTTCATGTTTCAGATTTTAATGAAAGAATGTATTTCACCTAAATACAATGCAAGTATTGCTGCATGGATTATGAGTTTATTGATTTATTATCTTAAGCAAGCATGTAATGTGCAGGGTTAGGAATATCCACATTTGAACCAATACTGGTACCAGTTCTGGTACCTGGAATTTGGAACCAGTACTTTTTTCAATACTTCACATTCTCTGTAGTAACAAAAATGTCATTTTTTGAAATGCTTTCTGCTCTTTTCCAATCACACATAGAGCTTATCTTCTGTCTATCTTTTTGCTTTTGTGTGTGTGTGTGTGTGTGTGTGTGTGTGTGTGTGTGTTTCTATTGGTCTAGCAGTGATACTAGGCTATTATTAAAATAATAAATACAGTAAGGAAAATAGGCCTTATTGGGCATATATGTATAATAATAACTAGATACTTGACATCAAGATGGCGCCTATTTATTTCAATGGAGTTGCTCGCTGGCACATATGCCAAAAAAGTATTCTAGATTCTGGATTTACTTCCACGGTATGCAGCCCACTAAATGTGCGCAGTGGTGTTTCTCCTGCTGGCCCCGCCCATGAGTTCCCGCTCAGCTCATGGAATTAACATTGTGATGACATCACAGATTTTTAAAATCACTTTTCTCAGCTCCAGGAACATTTTGCAAATATAAAACCTCCATGGTTAAAAACAGAAAGAGTCATAACTGACCTTGTTTGCAGTTCAAGGTAAACCTGTCAACAGTTTAACAGACATCTCTTTTACAATGGTGGCCTATGGGTAAAATGCTTTTTGGGCCACAGGGGATTTTTTCCTCTGTAACACTGAGAGTGACCACTGAGAAAAACTGGCTGCAAGGATGAGGGGTGTTCCTGGGGGCCTGGTTTTGGCTTGGTGGGAAACTGGGCATGTCCACGCTCTGTCTGAAGTTAAACCCAGCAGCTCCGTGGCGCTTCTGTCTCTGGTCTAAACCCGCCATTCTCACCCAGATGCGCTCTCAGGTACCGACATTTGGCACCTATGGATTACACTTACACGTAGGTATTCAGTTAGTACCCTTAAAAGTATCCACTCTGTACGCAGCCCTAGTAACGCAAGCTCGGGTTTGATGACTCCATGGCCCTTTCATATTAAACTGTAGAGGTCAAACAAAAGCAGAAGGTTAATGTTATTTTTCCTTCAAAAAACTGTGTAAGACCAATTTCATACTGGTGTTTTGAGACTGAATAATTTCACACAGGTTACCCCCAACTGTTAAACCCAAACATCTCTACTTTCATAGCCAACGTATGTGCTCAGTTTGATGTTGTTACAGAGCACTAAACATAAATCAGATGGTGGATACATATGATTGGATGTGGCGACACCCTTTTGTCTGTTGTCCTTCAAAGGTCAGCACTGTCAGGATGATTTGAAATAACTCAACATCACCAAACTAGGGTGTTGCGAGTCCACCAAAGTTGAATTCTATCTGAAAACACCATGTGGATTTACCTTGCCTCCAAAATCAAAGGCACCAGTCGTGGAAATCCACTGAAATTAACCATTTTGATCTTTAATTTTACTTTTGAGAATGCTGGTGTGACTCTGTTTTGGAAATATTTATGAACAACGTTTTAACTTTCAAACAAACCTGTGTGTCCTCATCAGGTTAACACTTAACCTTGAGTGAATTTATTTGTGTTGAGAAGGTCACCTCACTTAAAAGCAACTGTATCTCTATTTATTTTTGTTTTTAAAGAAGTAATTTATGATAACATGTTCATTACGATTCATCACTATAAACTCCTGTGTTTTTTCCTGTAAATGTCTCACGAATGACCTGCAGCTTTATTCAAGTGTCACTTTGGAGGCTCATGAAACACATCATTTCTCCTCCTGTTTAAAAGTACAGTGAGGTGCTGAGCAGCTGTGACACTTAGTCCAAATCATCAGGGACGGACACGTCGACTTCAAGGATTCAACCTGTGACCTTCCAGCTGCAGGACGTTCTCAAACCCCCTAAGGCCACCTTCTTTGTTAACCGTATGCTTTCACGCTCCACTTCTCTCCAGCATTATCTCACTGTCCCAGACCCTTCTGTTCACATGAATCAATCTACCTGCCCGGGTGGATTTAACAAGCAGACAGAATGAGGAGCCTCTGAGCAAGAAGGAAAAAGCACCATCCTGAGAACTTATGAGCCCCTGTTGTGGCTGGGAAATAAAACAGATTGGATCCTTTTCACTGGTCTTGAATAATTAATTCTCTCTCCTACCTGCCACAAATCCTGCGGACCAACAAAGAGTCATCAACCGCAAACTCGATCACAGAGTCCAGCTCCTCGTGTCTCTTGTCCAACAAGTCGTCCAGCTGAAATAGACAAACACAGAGGGAGTTAATCAAAAGACATCACTGATATCTAATCTTCAGTATAAAAACACTCATCCTTCTTGTCCTCTAACTTTTTATTTAACATAATGATGGGAAAAGGGAATGAATGGAAAATTATGCCTTAATTTGAAACATGTTATTATTACAGACATGCATTTATTCCTGATTTAATCCTAAACTACATTAGATAATACTTTAGTATAAAGCCTCTGTGTTCTCTAGTGTATTCCCACTATTTTGGTGTTAATTTGCAGAAAACTTGCAGAAGCCTTGGTTTCACATTTGTTACAGTGAAACAAAAAAAGGATATTGAGATGCATCTTCTTGGAAATGATGTTTTTAGTTTAGTTCATTTAACAGGGGTCATGCACAACATTACTGCTGAGCCAGAGTTAGCTACATGGCTAATTTGAATATCTGCAGTCTATGCTTTTTATTGATTTTTTTGGATCATAAAAACTTCAATGAAAGACAATATTTTGACTGAAAAGCTGATTTCTGTCCTCAAAAGAGGGGAGCTACTTTTTTACTTTAGTGCAACATCAGTGTTTTATCTATAGGTGTATTATTTACAATCTTTTGAGCACCGCCTTTTATTTAAGAGATAAACTATAAGTTCATTTGTATGTGGAAATTAAGGGATAAAGTACTTTCTTATGATGTAAAATCCTTCAATTTAAAGTGGCTCTATGTGAAATTTAGAGCATAGGAGTTGTCTGCAACAGTTCTCAACATGGAGGTGGCTAAGCTAGCAACTTGCAGGTAGCCGTGCTAAATCCATAAATGGCCTTAAACAATCATAACTGAGACTATGCCGTCCTGATATCAGCAGCAGCAATGAGCTAGCCAATGGGATGCGCACAGAGGCAGGTGACCCACAAAAACGTTGATCTGCAAGTGGTATTTTGTCTCAGGGGGCTTTCACACCTGTAGTCCGCACCAGAGGGAAAAAATTATACGATGTTGCATTTTAGTTTTGGTTCAGTTCCTTTTCACACTGACTTTTTGCAAACAAACCAAGAGGAGTAAACATGAGTAAACTCTTTGACTGGACAGTTTTGGTGTTTGTCATCCTGCATCATCAGGGCCCACGTGGGGAAATCAAATTCTAGAGAGCTCATAGAGAAATACCTTATTGTAAGCATTATTAGTGGGTTAATATTAGACTGCAAATCAATCTAATGTTATGAATAATGACTAACATAGAGACAGGATAAAAAGAAGGTATCTTGTGTGTACTGTGGGGTCACTGTCACACACTTTTTAATGGAACTTAATGAACAGACAAAGTACACACAGTTGGCTACAATGACAACAGCTTTAACAGCTTTTTAATCAGGGAAAGTATCATCACTGATGTGCATAAGTGTTTCCATGGCTACATGTATATATTAGCATAAATAAGTTATGGCATATACGTGGCCTTTATCAGGATCAGTTATGAGTTCGCTGACAGATTTCACGATCAGCAGATGGATTTGTTATTGGTATAGCTGTTGAAGTCATGCTAAAATCATGATAAATGTCTGGTGCGCACCAGGGTTCGACTGACAGCTTTTTGGATTGAGTACGGAGGTAGAGCCAGGAATTAACTAAGCTTAGCACAAAGACTACCAACAGGGGGGAAATGGCTAGTCTGGCTCTGTCCAAAAGACACCTAATCTCTAAAACTCATGATGATAACATGTTGCATCTTGTTTATTTAATTTGTACACGAACCAAAAACAACAAGTTGTAGATTTACAGGGAGTTACGTGCTGGATCTATTTCCCTCTGGACACAATTATTTCCTGTTTGTTTGTCTGGGAAGAAAGACCTATTTTCTAAAAGGCCAAACTCTCCTTGAATTCTCTCTACTCAGTACAATTTTGTTTTTGTTTTGTTTGATAGCAGCAGAAGGTGACAGCATCAAATTAAATCCTAACCATCTCAGCTTGTTTGACTGTGCGAGGGAATCCATCCAACAGGAAGCCATTCCTGCAGGCTGGCGTGTCCAGGTTCTTCTCTATGAGCTCCACAACCATCTCATCACTGACCTGCAAGTGAACAAAACATAATCATTCCCTCATCCAGCTATTCACACTGTAATCTGCCACATCCTGCACAGCAACAGCTCTGTACAAGAGCCAGAAAACAACAGGCCGACAGAGTTCAGCTGCTTCAGGGACATGTGATTTCTTCACAGTGATTAAATAAAAAGGAGACATTTTGTATCAAGAACAGAAAACAGATTCTTTCATGCGGTGGATGCTCAAAAACATCAGCAAACACAGCGACAAACAGCTCTGAGGAAATAGTCTCATGCTGAGACACGGAAAAAGCAACAGAGAGTTATGCAACAGTTGCATAAAGACAAAGACACACACACACACACACACACACACACACACACACACACACACAGTTCTTTATGTACACACAAATACACAACAAAGACGTTATGAAAGGTGCCAAAAGGCAACACATTATTATTCTTGTACCAGAACAGACATTGAAATTTCGTTAAAACATGAAGTAGAAACAAGGGTTCTTAAAATCAAATGCACGTACGCTCAGGCTACATCCACACCAATATGTTTTCATTTTACAACACATAACTACTGCTATGCTTACACCTAGCATCCACACTTCTCTGGCACTTTGGAGCCCCTAAAACAGAGATCTTTGAAAATGGTGCCAAGTCTGACCCGGTTTTAATTTGTTGTTTGGGGTAGCGTTTCAGTCTGGGTGGGCAGAAACAGACACTTTTGGAAACGATGATGCAGTCATTCATGTTTGCTCCCCGACTGGGTCTGAGGAGGTTAAAAACAGGGGAAGTCACAATGTCATATTGTGTCATATCATTAGGGTACAACATGCGCAGTGAAATCTGGGCACATGTGCCGAAGTAGTCCTCAGTCAATAAAGTCAAATAAAGATATGAGTGGGAATTACAATTGAGTAATCACTGAAAAAGTCTGTGATAAAAGCCCATAAACAAATGCTTTCTGTATGCAAACTTTCTATTGTATATCGACACTATTTAACTGAGTGTACCCAAAAGTTCTGTTAGGCTGAACGTACCTAAGGTGGCAAAATGAGTGCATGTAAAGAGCACCTGAGCGGGCACCGTCCCTTTGTTTTTAGCCCTTTCTGCTGTAACCCTCCAACATCGCAGCTCTAATGTTTTTACTACTGAATACAATGTGTCCTTTTTTCTTTTTAACTCTTATGTGCCAACCAGGAGTTGCACTTCAAATGTCACTGTATCCTACATAATGACAATAACAGCTTTCTAATGCTAATTTCTAATTCTCTAATGACATTGCACATGTGTCATAACTAATAGCTCCTATGGGATCTTTGAATAGCCGTTTGTGGTTTTGGGTCCTTCAGCAAGAAGCAAGCTTAATTCTTATCTACTCATCATTCTGTGGGCCACAGGTATTTAAACCTAGCAACACTTGTCTAAGTAGGCTAATGCATACAAACACAGCATAATAAGCTAGGACATAGATGGTACAATGATTTCTATCACCTTCAGCTCAGCTTTCACATGTCAGAAAGGTATAATAGATAACGCCCAAGCCTTTCAGACACTGCATCCTAAAACTAATACAGTAATACAACACAGTGTGGACATAGAGGGTGTAGGTTTTGCAGGCACTGAAAGGCTTAATATGTTAAGGTACAGGAGAGTTAAAGAAACAAAATAACAAGAACAGAGTCATAAATAGAAAGAGTAACTGTTAATAAATAAGGTACATGCTAGATTAATTCAGTCATTTAACATGTATTCTTGCCTCCACTAGAAGATAAGAAGATATCTCAATTACCTGTCACTGTTTAGAGTAATGTTTTACTCCATATATGGCTGAACTCCAACTTAAAGGAATGGAAAATTCTTGAGAAAAATCTAGTTTACTGTCTGACACTTGTTGCACTGCAGGGTTGTGTTTAAGGCATTTTAGCTGTAAATCTCATTGAAGACAAATAAAACAAGAGACATGGAGTCATGTGGGACTGAACGTCAACACAGAGCCTCAGAGAGTGCTGCAGGGGCAGAGAAAGAAAAATACACAGAGGCCATGAGAAGCAGATGAACAGAAACGTTACCAGTTTGCCAGCATCCATGGTCTGCTTGAGCCTCTTGCCGAGCTCTGAGCCTGAAGCCACCATGGCCCTCAACATGTCTCCAGTGGCCAGGTGGCAAACACAGTACTGCTCCGCTAGCCGAGGGGCCTGCGGGGAGAGAGGAGACAGATTAATGAATTATTAGTTTTAAATAATCACCACTGACCAGACAGATGAAGAAAGAGTTTGGCTGTGGATCCTAACTTTGTTCTACCCACTGATCTGTCAGAGAGCCAACCACCTGCATCGTTGGCTGACAGAGGCACGGAAGCAGTTTGTGTAAATTTGGCTACAAGACCAAAAAGTTTTCAGCAGGAGGGATTTATAGTTCTGTAGGCCAAGCAACCTCTCCAGCAAATTCAAAGTTATCTTATATATTACTCAACTGATGACTCAATTAGATATGAGGAACATCTTCTCTCTACTAATTAGGTCAAACCTTTGGTCCCCAGTTTATTACATCAAATAAATTCCTATCAGAAAGATGAAGATGAGGAGCAGGAGTTAAACTAAGTTACCACTACACGATTTCAAAGGTTGTCAGATTGTTGCACTGTTCACACCACAGGCCTCAACGACAAGGACTGCCCGATTGCCCAGGCTGAGTAAAATCCCATGTTGGGCTAGTAAATTTAGCAACTCACTATTCCCATTGGCTTAGCTGGGTGGCGTTGGAGGATGTGGTCCACCTGCCACAGTGGCTGGTGGACTCCAAAACCTACCAACCACTCTATAGATAACCATCGTCTTTTTTGGCAAGTTAGTAAATCAAGTCTAGCAGCCGTTTGGATATTTCACCAGCATTTGTTTGGTGGCTGATGCCAATCTCCAAACCTGACCAGGTCACACACTACAGGATTTGAGTTCCCAGTGAGTATGTCGTGTGATGCATAAATCGCACCACAACCCAGTGACAGTCTAGAGCTAACCAGAATATATCAGAGTCAAAAAGTGACAAAGCGTACCATTAATAACTTACAGAAACATTGCATGCAATAGTCCACCTTCTACCTTCTATTCCCCTCTCTCTGACACTTCCTCCCTCTCAAACATACGCACACACACACGATTTGGAAAGCACTGCAGAGCCACAGGTCTCCATCTTCAACCAGTGCAATGGACACTGGATACATTGGCTGTAGCTCACCAACAAAAACCCAGACAAGTTTACTTTAACTCCACTGGTGTTTTGTGTGTTTGCCAATTATGTGACTGAGTGTTTTACAGAACAATTTTTCACGACATGTGGCTTGTGTTTTTAAACAGTTCACACATAGCGCTGAACCACTGATTTGCAAGTGCACAGCCAACGCTGATGTGGGGCTTTTGTTGGGGAGTCCAAAAACTGTCAGTGAGTGGAAAACAGGGCTTCATCTAGTGTGAACTAGGTATTACAGGACATGAGACATAAGTAAGTAAACAGTCTGGTACATTCAGAAAAACACTTTACTGTAATGCAGCCTTTGAAACAATATCTAGTTTTATATCACAATAATAATATATATTCTCCAGCCCTACATGGGCCATATAGAAGCAAACAACATGCAACAAAACTAGGGTTACAGCTAAGGATTATTTTAATTCTCTGTTAGTCCACAGATCATTTTCTATAGGAGACAAAGGAGAGCAGATAATCCTCACATTATAGAGGCTGGACCCAGAAAACATTTTACATCTTTGCTTGCAAAAACGACTTAACCTTTTGATTGAATGTCAGAAGAGTTGCTGGTTCATTTATTTGTCCATGGAGTTATGGTATCAGCTCTAAATCCAAGAATCCACCCATCAAAAAAAAAAAATCTTAAGATCACTTTACTGAGAACAGATGACTCAAGCCAGATCACAACACGTGTTAAAGAAGCAAGAGTCTGAACACACAGAAGTAATGCCAGCACACGTGTAGATGTGCACTTCAGCACACGAGTGACTGATCTGAGAGGACTTCACCATGTGGAGATGTCACTCGGCAGATCTCAAGGAGGTCACTGTGACATTTTTTTTTTTTTTAATGGCAACACTTCAGGTTTCTGTCTCCTACAAAGTTACAAAACAAATCATTCTGAATTACGTACCCATGAAACTGTATTCTATCAGGCAAAAGACAACCACACGTTTTAAAGAAGGACTGACTCTATAATTATCTCTACCGTACTGCTTGTACTCTGACTGTTTGGAAAATTACCCAATATGCTGTACACACCAGCTTTAAAAACATAATGATACATTCCCATTTAGCCGTTTGTTGGAGGACCAGCTGATATAGGCGTTCCTGAAGCACTGGTTTGACCAGAACAGATTCTGGTTAACTTCGCCAGTACAACTATTCATCTAAATCATAGTCAGACTCACCACCTAGTTGTCCTGACACCAGCAGAGGACGAGTTTATTACAATAAACAGGGGTGCAATTATTGTTTATTTTTGATATCAGTGAATCTGTCAATTATTTTTGCTCAATTAGTTAGGTGATCAAACGTGGAAAATAGTGAAAATGCCAATCAAAAATTCTTTCCCCTTCTTACATCATCGACCTTCTCACCCCTTACACCAGATCTGCAGACCAGCGAAGGCTCTTTGTCCCCAGTGCCAGGCTTGAGACATAGGGTAGTAGGGCATTTGTCATTAGGGCTACACAATTGTGAAATAACCTTCCATTGGGAATCACAGAAGTTACATCAGTGTCCTCTTTTAAAAACTAATTTTTATAAAATTGCTTTTAAGGAGGGTTTTCCTAGTTGTTTTATGCTTTTATTCTTTTGTTTAATCTACAGATTTATATTCATTGTCTTTATCTACAGCTGCATCGTTTTATTGCAACATGTGTTTTCTACTTTTATGTCTTTGAAGCACTTAATAAATTTGTTTTAGAGAAGTGATATATGAATGAAGATTACTATTATTACCATTATTATCAATATCATTATTATTATTATCAATGCTCTAGAGTCTATACTTACACCTGCATTTTTTATTTTGGTAACTTTAGCTCATGGTCATACTGCTCATACTGTTAATAATGTAGATATTTCTGCATATTTAACTCTACCATTTACTTTTTTTCTATAAAAACTCAGTGTATTACTCTGCACTTTGCTGTTGTTGAACTTCCTTTTATTCTGGACCAGCATGCCTTTGTCTTAGTGCTCTGTGCAATGTCAATAAAGTTGAATCAAATCCCATAATAAAGTAACCACATTTGCTCATTGCAGCATTTGGACAATGAGGATTTCCAGTCTTGTCTCTGTTTCATATCCTAATAAACTGAATAAGTGGGGTTTCTGCTCTTTTGCCAAACTGAAAGTATCATGTTAGTCTTTGATAAACTGTGATGAGCATGGTTAACCTTGTATAAGCTGACTAAGTCAAGTTATTAATTGGAAAGACAGAATAACTTTTAGAAGGAGTCCTGCAATGAACCTTTGATTTTGCTCTGTATCAGAGGCATACAAACAAAACACAACAGGTGACAGATGCTAACTTCTGACACCAGGGTTTTTAAGTGGCTAATTTCATCAAACAAGACAAAAACTGCGTGCGTACAGACATATTTCTAAATGTCCTGGACACTAATGATGTTATAATAGTAGTTAACTTCATTATGAAACTGACGAATATATTCGAGAATGATAAAAACCCGTCTTAAGGGATTTTGCAGCTGTATTTTCCTGAGTGTTGTAGTCACAAACGGAACCAGGTAAAGCCAAGTAGGTTAGCATTAGCATTAGCTTGTACTAACTACTGTTGACCATGCGCTTATCGCTACTAAGCTAATGGCTAACTGCTAGCTCAGTTAGCTCCTCTCACCTGAGTCCCCTTCCCGGCTCCGGGTGGCCCGAGCAGGATGGCACGGATCCCCTCCTGCACATCGGCTATCGCCTCCTTCAGCTGCGTGCTAGGGGCCATGTCTGGACCAGGAGAGCACCAGGGCAGAAACTTTAATAAAGTCTGTCTGTCTCGTCCTGATGACACTTCAGCCAAGTTAAGGCAGGAAAGGAAAACGGCTACGCCTCCTTTCTGCTACAACGGCTAACTCCCGCCCCCACTGAAAAATACGGCGTTTTGATTGGCCACTGAGGTGGTCTGTCCGGTTCCTGCACTAATTGAGTTTGTTGATTGGATGAAATTTGTGTGACGACACATTGTGTCACATCCGAAAAAGCTTTCACTCCGGAATATTGAATATGTGAAGAAATGCACAGTTTTTATTGTCATAAATCAGTGCTTATATTGTAAATCACGGTGTTCTTGAATTTGTTACTGTATTATGAACAAATGCGTTTTGGTTTTCATGTCCATCCCGATAAGTAATTAATATTATTATTGTTTATTATTATTTTTTTCCATGTATAAATATACTTTTCTGTTTATTAATGACTTTTTTGTATTTTTATTATCTATATAACATTGCAGGTTTTTGGGACATTTCTCAGATCAAAACTACTTGTTTAACCGCCACTGACTAGATCACTTGTGCACATAATGCAGTTTCTCATTCTTTCTTTCAATGCAAATATATAAATATATGCATTATATCAACCAATGTGAATCATCTCTCTCTTACAATCAATCTCCCACACAAAGTAATGTGTGACTTTGTACCCTACTGATGAAACAGATACAGGTCATAAAGAAAGTACGGCCTTGTGCATTGTTAATCATTGTTATCAAAACTTAGCCAACGATTACATCAGAAAATACTGACAGAGTGCACTATTACATTGAGCACATTACAAGGTTTTGCAGGTAACTGTGTGGTGGTGTTTGTACAAAGTGTTCATGAAATGTACCTATTGTTGAACAAATGTTGAGGATGAATCAAGCGACTGAGAAAAACTGTATGTAGCTTGGTGTAGTATCCCTTGGCACTCTGGAGGGGACAATGTAAAGAAATATAAAGAAACTGACAAAAAATATCACCAATGTCAAATTACACAAGTTATCTTGACTTTAACGTTTTAATGAAAGTATTTACTCTTGATGACGAATGTAAAAAAGAAAACATTTAACAAAAACACTTAACTTAAGGTTCACTTACTACTGAGCAAACTCCTTCTACTGACGAGGACTTGGAGAGGCAGTTGCAAGTTCAGGGAAAAGCTATTTTTTCAGCATGAAAGTTAATTCTTGATATTAGAGACAGTACAAAATAAATACAGACATAATACAATTTTAATGAATGACCCAGTGTGTTGGATTTAAAGACACCTATTGGAAGAAATGGTATGTAGTATTTATAACTATATTTTCTTTAGTATATAATCACCTGAAAATAAGAATTGTTGTGTTTTTGTTACCGTAGAATGAGTTGTTTATATGTAGATATGGAGCAGGTCCTCTTCAACGGAATCCGCCATGTTGTTTCAGTTTTGCTACAGTAGCCTAGAATGGACAAATCAAACGCTCGCTTTAGAGGGCCATTTGGATTTTCACGTCGGACACCACTTAGCACACAGGAGGAGTTTCAGTTCTGCAACTTCACTGCTGCCACTAAATCCAACACAGTGGACCCTTTAAGAAAAGGCCTGCTCAGTGAGCTAAGTCTGTTTACTAATATCAAATCATGAGATGCAGATGAAAACACGCCAAATTTATTACGTAAAGATTATTTATTAATTGGAAAGATAATTTGTTTTTAAAAAACAAAGCATTCTCATGTCAGTACAAGGAGGTTTCTAATTGTCGCCAATGAAAACTAAAGATTACTTCATAATGAATGGTATCTTTAATTCACGTTTTATAGTATATTAATTTTTCCTACAAAAACACATATATGTAGATTTCAGGTAGGGACACGGGACACACACCCCAACAAAAACATGAAAGTAGAAGATGACTTTGGTTTGGACAAAATGACAGACATATACACTGAAAACTGAAAAAGAAACAAACTTGTGCATAAAAATGAGATGAGTGCCAGAAATTAAGTGTTTGAGTCTCAATATTTAATGGCAGAGGACCCCAAAACCTCTGTTTTCATCTTTTGTTCTACTTTGGTTCTGCTTATGAACAAAAGAGAAGTGAGACATCCCTTAAAATGACTTGATGAATAAAAGAGGCATATGGGGAACACTTTACGAAGCCCTCCCGTTCTTGAGGCTGACAGGAAGGACCTTTTTTTTTAGCAGTATTGTGTGAAATGTTAAATTAGTTCCCCTTCAAAGTCACTGAGGATCACAACGAGAAAATGTCTGAAGCTGATGTTCTGTACTCTGATGTCAAGTTCACAAGAGAGAGGAGGAACGCACAAGGTGAGTCTTTAATGTGATACTCTATCTATCTATCTATCTATCTATCTATCTATCTATCTATCTATCTATCTATCTATCTATCTATCTATCTATCTCATTTACATTCCTCTTACATGTCTAAGAAAGTTATTGTTCATCAGAAAGTGTGTGACATGTGAATGTGTAATCAAACACTGTATCAGCAGTAAGCAGGTATCAACAGCTAATTCAACACCAGTTTTGTGTTTTCTGTGGCAGAGACCGCTTCCTCACCAGCTGACACCACCTACTCTGAGGTCAAGACTGTGAAGACTCAGCCATCCACAGAGCCTCCTGGTTGGTAAAATTCATTCATTCATTCATTTCCATAACCACTTATCCTCTTGAGGGTCGCTGGGGGTGCTGGAGCCTATCTCAGCTGACAATGGGCGGAGGCGGGGTACACACTGGACAGGTCACCAGACTATCACAGGGCTTGGTGGGTAATATAAAAAGTGACAAACAGGAAGGAAAACAGGAAGTTGAACTGTGACTTTCAGTAAATGGAGGTCATGAAGAAAAAAAGCCACTAGTCTTAAAAGGGACAGTTCGACCCCAAATCCAAAATACATATTTTCCCTCTTACCTGTAGTGCTATTAATCAGTCTTGTTAGTTTTGGTGTGAGATGCTGAGTGTTGGAGGTATCGGCTGTAGAGATGTCTGCCTTCTCTCCAATATAATGGAACTAGATGGCACTCAGCTTGTGGTGCGCAAAGGGCCAAACTACACTACAGTGCAGAGGGAAGCGTGTTTCTACTGCTCACTCACCTTACACCACCAAGGTAGCCAACATTACTGCTCAGCTTAGGAGGATGCCATTAATGTTTTCACATTTCACGCTCCCTTCTGCACGGTGATAAGGTTGGTGTGTGAGGTTCAGAAGAAAGAAAATAGTTCCTATATGAAACTGCTCATAACAAGATCTGTGGATTATCTTGAGTAACTACGTCATGATTTAATGCTGAGTCTTTTTAAATGTTTTTTTTTTTGGCACTCTGAGCACCACAAGCCGAGTGCCATCTAGTTCCATTATATAAGAGAGAAGGCAGACATCTCTACAGCTGATATCTCCGACACTCTGCAACTCACACCAAAACAATCTAGACTGATAAATAGCACTGCAGGTAAGAGGAAAAATATGTATTTGATTATGATTTGATTATGGGGAGAACTGTCCCCTTACCATTTCATATTTTTTGTCAAAATAAAAATTTGTATTCTATATTGTGTGAAACAAACTTTAGTACAGTAAAAAAATGAAATTGCTGCCGTAAACTGTTAGTGCTTAATAATGTAAAATATTGCTTCTTATGTAACTTTGATCACTTTAAAATCACCTTAATGTTTGTACTGTAAATATGTAGTAATATCAGGAGAATTAATTCTATGTGAAGGTTCAAAGTTAATTTAAAAGTCAAAGTTATGATTTTTTTAAAACCATGTAATTCAGACTCACAGATATAAATCAAAACATCTAAGGTGCATTAAAGACATAATTGGCATTTTATGCACTTCTTAAAAAATATTCAAATGTACAAATATAAAACATTACCAATGTGAACAACATCATCAGAAGCTGTTAGTTATATGAATTTTGTTTTTAGTAAACCGAATACAAAGCAAAGATTTATCATCGACCAAACCTTATTGCACATACAGTGCAGCTATAAGACATTAAAACCAGATATGATGACATTTTTCTCTTTCATAATACGTCCTGCTTTTCAACTCTTAACTGTAAAAAAGAGAAATAAACACACTGTACCACACAGGGCACAGGGTCATTTACTGAAGGTCATTAAGAAATGAGGAACTGACCATGATGAAGAGCGACATACATACACTCTAAAGTCATCCTTTCAACAGTATTCATGTTTCCTGTTAGTTTCTTTCTAAATGCTGTGGTTCCTCATAGCTTCACGAGGGACCATGCCTAAATATTTGTCGACTAAAGTAATGCACTATAGATAAGCTGAAGTTGAAGTTACAGCAATCAGACATCAACCAGCATCACTACAAACAGCTCAAAGAGGCAGCTGAGACAAGACAAAACTGAAGTGTTCAGGTGGCTGTATGTGTGTGTGTGTGTGTGTGTGTGTGTGTGTGTATGAATTTATATATTGTGTGCTTTGCTGTAAAAGTGTCTCCAAGAGACAGCATCAGCCCAGTCACCTGAGGAAAATATTGGCATTGTACGTTTCAAAACCACGGATAGGTTACATTTGCACATTTCAAATGTAACATATCAACACTTCTGAAGTGATGTAATATGTGAATTGACTTAGTCATCAGAAAGTGGATGGGATGGTGGATGGCGTAACACTTAGAAACCACTGTTTGAGACCAACAAACAACAAGTTAGAGTTAGCAAGTTGTTTGCAGCTGCTTTTTAGCCACTCAGCATGGGTATTTTTCAGCATCCCATCACTGTTTTTCCAGCAGCTTTTTAGGCTTCAAATGTGGGTTTGTTTTAGTGACCTATGGCTCTTTTTCCAGCAAGGATAGTGCCACAAAAAGCATTTGTTTTTTACAGAGACATCGTGCCACCAAAATGTGTTTGTTTTTTTGACAAAACATGTTTTTTCCCGAGCTATAACCAAGTGGTTTTTGTGCATAAACCTAACCACACATTAACCGCAGCACTATTAAGACATAGAGTTTCAATGTATCTGCTACATCTGCAGAAGCCATGTATTTGTATAAAGTTCAACCTTTTCAATTAGATCTGTCTTTGTCCTGCACATGCATGCTTGTAAAAAGCCAAATAGAAACCAGGCTGTGCATACGTACATGGCTGAGCCACCACTGTGATTAAGAAATCAGTCAAATGGAGAAAGTGCACTGAAACTCACGTGTCTTTCTCTTCTGCTGTTCAACAGGTTCCCAACAGCTGGAGTTAAATAGACGATCGAAAGTCACATCAGAGAGAGTGGCCTTGGTAATTCTTAGTGTTCTCCTGACGGCTGCTGCCATCGCTCTCGGCCTGACCTGTAAGTTTGTTCACTTCAAAGTAAATTTAATTTTAGATTGATTATAAAATCTGATGGTGGTTTGAAGAACAGAGCTGGAAGCTTTCTGGTGATGTTTTCCTCTTTTCAGAACTGTCTATGTCAAATCAGCAACAAATGTCCGTCTTTTTTGGAAACCAGTTTTTGTGTAGAGCTTTCCATTAATAATATCACTGAATTAATCTTGAAATGTTTATGATACATGAGCTCATTAAACTACACATTTATCTATTTCTCAATCAGCTTATAAAAACATTCAAACCATGGAGCGTCTCCAGAGGCTGACAGATGAGCATGACACTGTGGTAAAAAATTTCACAGGTAAACTTTTTCAGGTTACATTTTGGATTAAACTCATTTTAATTTTGACTACTTTTGATGGACGACTGATGAAAGTGAAATGTTTTTATCCTCTTTCATAACAGAAAAATGCCATGGAGTCAAATCATGCAACAACGTGCAGCATACGAGCCCACAACCTCCTGAAGACAAAACAAGTGATGGGTTTTTGCCTCTCTATATGTTTGTGTCCTCTGATGATAGACAGATGCATGCAGTCAGATTGTAACTTCTGTGGTAGGATAAGCGCCTTGCTGAATGGCAGAATACTTTGTCTTTGAAATACAGAACTGTTGCCTCTGTCTGATTCAAACTTCTGAACTTCAAAGTTCCTGCTGCTTCCACATTGCATGTAAACAGTTATTTGTTGCACCTGACTGAAGTCTTCGCTGTGATCTCTTCAAAGCCTCAAACAAGGACGGCTCATGTCCAAAATGTGAAGATGGCTGGGAGCAACATGGAGAAAAGTGCTATTATTTCTCCACTGATAATTCAAACTGGGAAAACAGCAGAATAACATGTCAACAACATCACAGGGGAGATCTGGTTAAGATAGACAGCGTAGATGAGCAGGTACAACACACTGCTGCAGGTTCTTGTTTTATCAAATCCTTATGTTTCCATGTTAGTAGTTCTCACAAAAAAGAAATGTGATGTTATATGTTTGTTTGTTTTTTGTCAATTTTTCCTGTCCAGACATTCCTGGAGCTGAAACTGAGAGAAAAAATGAACGCGCCTGAGGACAAGTTCTGGATCGGACTGACAGACTCACAAAACGAGGGCACATGGTTGTGGACAGACGGCTCACCGCTGAGCAAAAGGTTTGACACACTTCTTGTCAATATCCATAACTAAAGTTACCGGTTTTATTAAAAGCAATTCTCTCTGTTCCAAATAACTCAGTTTGACTTTTTGGAGCGGAAAAGAGCCAGACGACTGGACTGGGGAAGACAGTGCTGGAGAGGACTGTGTGAGGATGGGGGAGAAAGCAGGAGCTGCAGACCTGCGGTGTTGGTTTGATAAAGCCTGCAAAGTGCCTCACAGACGTATCTGTGAGAAACCAGCAGATCCTGGACATTTAAAATGTGTCTGAAATTTGAGCTCAGTGCGTTAAAGACGCTCAGTGCAGGATGCAGCATGTGGAGCAATGCTGATTTTGTACAGGTAATAATAAATGCATGTGTTTGTGTCTATGTATACTGCTTGTCCTGCTTTGTGATGGTGGTTTGACAATGTATGGCGAGGTCCAGCATTAACCAGCTTTTCACTGAGCTTCTTAGTTTGTGCTTCAGCAGCTCAGGTCATCTGTAAAAATGCATTAAAATTATTTTCATCCATAAACGGTCTCATTTTTTTGAGTGCTCCGTAACATTAAAGAATTTACAGAAAAAGTGCGTGTGCATAACACGCAGCAGAATCTCAGTCGTTCTTGTTTTTTGGTCATTTTGGTGATATGTATAATAATAAGGTAAAACAAATGGATGATTTTTCAACAGTGTTATTTATTAACAATAAAAATAACTAAAGCTCAAGTCACAGCTGAAAGCATCAACATTCAGCTGACTTAAAAAGGCAAACAAACCAAAGGGTGGACAAACTGTATATCAGCAGGTCATGTAAACTTGTTCTTTCTTTAACTTTTACAGTTGAAAGACATCAGAGGCTGGTTTCACAGAAATACTTTGAACATGGCTCAGAATCTGAGGTCTGTAAATGAGGTTGTGGAGCGAGTAATGAGGAAGGAAAGACGAACTGAGCTCTCCTACAGCTCCGCACTGTGTTGAGATGTTATGCTACAGTTTTTGTTAGACTATTTACTGAATTTTCCGTCTATTGTTACTATTGAATGTGCGGTTTGATGCAGGTGCTGGGTCACTCATGTTTTTCAGCTGTAGTTTAACCAGAAATTAACAAAATTAGCCCTAATGAGAAACTAGAGAGCGTTGTGCAACAGATGAATTTTGAAATCTATGAGAAGACAATTAGTTTGATCTAAGCCATAGTCAAAGTCTGTCTTTGTAAAACCAAACTTCTGAAACAGCAGCTAAACTGTGCAACAGTAACAGTCCATGTCCAAACATTTGAAATGGTTTGAAATAAAGGCTGGTGGTAAAGTTTTCTAATCTGAGTCCAGGCTGCAGAGAAATTAAAGCAATCACAAAACATGGATGTGATCTTTCAGTATCAAATAAAACATGAAAACCACCTGCAGGTGATCCGATAAAGAAAGGCCATTCTTATAGTTTCTGTTTCTGTTTGATGGAATGTATTTCTCTTAAGTTTTAAAACAATTTAAACATTCTAAATGCAACCTGAAGCCAAAATTTAAACAGAGATCTTCAAAAGCAATTAAAAAAAATAACTGTCTTTCATCCTTCTGAATCCTCCTCGTCCGGTTTAAACGGTGTGTCCCCTGACATCTGCTGATCCGCAGCTCTGATATCTCCTCCCCGCAGCTCTCGGACAGTGAGGATTCGCACGAGCATGGCCTCCATGGTGCTGTCGTCCAGAGGGGTGGAGGAGAACCACAGAGGGCTGTTGGGAACACAAGAGCGATCTGGGCGAAGGTAGAACAAGTCGGTAGGCTGCCTCACCGACTCTGAGCTGGATGAAAGGAGAGAAAACAGAGAGGAGAGATGAAGTCAGAAGTCAGAATCTGACAGTTTACATAATATACAACAAGCTTATCAGGAATTTACAGACTCTTGTGATTCTATGTGTTGACTTGTATGTATTGGATCTACTCTGCGTGGTAGGGTACAAACTTTGAGAATGATTAAACCTACCTAAAGCTTCTAAAGACATTGGAGTTTATTTGGATTTGTTGCACCGCCAGACTGTTTACCAAAAAATATCTGGGTGCAGTTTTGACTTTTTTGACTGAAAAGGTCACACAGGTCTATTTTACAGCATTTCAAAAGCAAGTAAAAATGTGTTTTACAAAACACAAGACAGCAACACACTACAGACTGATGACAAACGCAACACCTCATAAAATAATAACACTGCTTACATAAAAAAATTGGCACTTTTAAAGGTACACTATGCAGGATTTTCCTAAAAAAAAAAACAATGTGTAGACTCGTACAAAAGCAATCCCTCTTAATCTTCACATATGGCCCACTGTCCTCTGCATGTGTTTTCTTATTTTCTTCTCATTCTCTCTGTTTGGGATGTTCCTGAGCACAGCGTGCAGGTTTTATCAAAAGGTGCCAACCAGGTGCCAGACTGTAAGCAGCAGGCATCCAGGAAGTGAAGAAAATCATGGATGCAATGGTGAAAAAACACAAATACTTCTACTTCCTACTTTCACAGGTGATATTATTCAGAAACAGTAGCTGACAATTCCTGCATAAGTTCTCTAAAAGTTCATATGATCAGTATTTTTATATAAACAATGGGTCAAATGACTGTGTCTGTAAAAGGGGTCAGTTACTATAAAATCAGTTATTACAGATTTAAACATCAAGTGTGAGCACATGGAGAAATCTGCAAATCACAGTATAAATATTATCAGGCTTCAAAATCCCACACCGGCCATTAAATCCTATCATCACATCAGCAGGAAAGACGAGAGGAAAAGAAATGCAGTAGACAAGAAGTCAATTTATACCACTAAACTAAAATGCATAAAAAAGAAAGCTACAAACCACTTGGAGAGGTAAAACTCGTAGAGTCTGACTGGACAGCGGAGAGGGTTCTCTGTGTTCTCCATCATCTCCATCACACCCTCTTTACTCTCAGTTGTCTTACGCTTCTTAGCTGGAACACCGTCAGCATCTGACCAACACACACAAAACTGCTGTGAGAGAAATATAATACAAACGTGCTTGTGGTTGATTTTTCACATTCCTTCTCCTGGACAAAATGTCTCTAAAATGTTGAAATTGGAATAAGTTAAATGTAAGAAATATTTTTAAATGTTAAATCAATATTATAACAACACAACCAGGTTCTTTACTTTGACCCTCAGCCACACTGGTACCTGGCTCTGCTTTGTTTATGGATATGGGGGGATAGAAACGCAGGACGTTGGTCTCGATGTTGTTCTGATCAGTTTTGGTGCAGCGCATGACGTAGGCGAAGGACAGCTGACGGTGCTGCTCCACTGTGGTGAAGCCAAAGTACTTGGAGCAGAAGAAGAGCAGAGTGTTGAGGAGGACGATGGGGGAGTACGCCCCCAGCTGTTTACAGTCCCACAGAAACTCCTCCTCCACACAGGAATGGATATAACCTGCAGAGGGAGGGAGGGGCAGTTCATCCACTAAAATAAGTGAGTATATGCTGTTTATTTTAAACATGGAAAAACCCATTAAAATAAGCAATAGACTCCTTTCCCATTGCCAGTAGACCAGAGCTATGTGCACAGCTCTGCAGTGAGTATGTACTTTAAGGGTGGGTGATATGGCCTTAAAATTATATTCAGGGTCATTTTGGCGATAATAATATTCTTGACGATATAAAAAATTACTAAAAATATTTTATTATTAATTTAAGAACATAGAATTGAAACAAAATAAGTGATACAGTTTTACAGTTTGCCTTGAAATATTCAGTAAAAACTCAACAAAAATTATCTTTTTTTTTTAGTTTGTGAACAACAGCAGTAACTCAGAGTGAGATTCAGATTCTGTATACAATATTAATAGTTCAACCAAGAAAAATCTACCACAAATTAAACATTTAAACAACTATTGCACATTTACATATATGTAGATTTTTGTTGAGCCTCAAGTGTCACATAGGTTTACATAGGCTTCTCAGCTGCTGCCAGAGGAGCAGCTGAATGAGTCTGTAATAATTTTGCTTTCAGCCATGCTTGTTGTTGCCATGGGTAACAGTATGAACTCAGTATGTAAACAAGTCCAAATATCGCAAGTATCACAATATTAATTTTTTAAAATATCATATTAAAATTTATACGAGTATTATCGTGAACGATATGATATGGCACATGGCACACCCCAAATGCCTTTCTGTTTTTTTTTCTCTGGTGTGTCATGTTAGATGTCAGGAAAGCGCTGGAAAACAGATGGTACAGTAAAAAAGCAGCATAGAGGCCAGTGAAAATGTTGCGGTGTTAACTTTTGTTTTGTAACGGTTACTTGTAACAGTCTATTTCAAACTTGGTGCAGACAATTTAGAAAGATGACTGAGTGCTAACTGGACAGAGATGGACAGTATTTTGTGGCAGTGTGTCACTGCATTGCAAGGAAAAAGGGAAAATAAGTGCATCAACCAAGGAGTTATATTTCCATCACTGCCGATTGGAGTCTATTGGAGCCAGAGCCAATAAGTACACATGACTACTGCGGAGTTATCTGACCCAGGATAAAATGCTGATTGTAATCTTTCCATTAAATAAAAAAGCCAGATGTTAGTGGGGGTTTTTTTTTGTCCAGTGGGAAGAGGGCTTTAGAAATCTGGTCAATTTGAGACAGAAGATCTGTGTAAAGACTCACCACTGGCTGTGATTTTGGGTTTGAAACCTTTCAAGATCTTGGTGAACTTCATGGAGAACTTCTCATAGATCCGATCACTGAATATGTTTTCCATACGACCGTTGTCAAAAAGGTACTAAGGAGAAAATACACAAGAACAGTCATATAAAAACAACAAGAACAATGTGACCATATACACCTAGGTCCCAAATGATTTCTGGAGGTGTGTGTTCTGCAGCTTGCAAAGACCAGAAGAAGAGAATTAAGTGTTAATGTAGTGTGTGTATACTTCCAGCAGAGGGTGCTGCTGCTGTAGAGGTGCAACTCGAATTATTCCAATCATCAGCAAATGACAATACAGAGAATTGAAGCACAAAAAGAAAGGAAGACAAAAATGCCCATGTAAAGACAGATGGAGTGGTAGGGAGATTTCATCCTGTACTGTAAATGTGTGTATGTGCGTGTACATGTGTGTGTGTGCTTGCGTGCAGTGGTCTTGCCTGTTGTATGCTGAGACAGAGGTAGAACAGGCTGTCGGGGGAGTATGGCTCTCCATCAGGTCGTTTCACCTCAGTAATGAAACAACAGAGGCTGTTGCTCAGCTCAGGTGCAGAGCAGCGGAGAACATCCTCCTTTAATGTCACAGCATGAGCTGATGGAAGGAAAAAAGTCTTTAAAACCTGTTTGTTTGTTCTGTTAACAACTTACACTAAACTTAAAGCTTGCTTCAAGCAAATGAAATCCTCAAACAAATCCTATACAGACTTAAAATCAAACTGAAACAGGAAGAAATACAGAAAAACATACATGAAACGAGGTCCGGGTTAGTTTGTGATTCTCTCCACTGTATCCATCTCTTCCATGCGTCAACTCCAAATTGACTCTTCAGTTTACGGTGCTTCTTCGACATGACCTCCTCTTTAGCTGCTTTAGAAGACTGTTGCAACTTACGACCCTTTCATAGAGAGGAGAGACAAGATTACACTACAGAAAGACGAGACAGAAGCTTCTAAACTCCCAGGTAATTTGTTACCTTGTTCTTGTTGTGGACTTTCCCCACAGTCTGCTGTGATAGCAGAGGGGCCCGTTCAGGGCTTGGTGAGCTTTGGGGATCCTCTCTTAACTCCGGAGGAGGAGGAGGAGGAGCTGGAGGCTGGAGGTCAGGTTGAGGCTCACTCATCATTCCCACCTCTAAAACCTGAGGGGGTTTTTCATGGATGTGCGGTGAACTGAACGACCCACAGCTGCTGTCAGAGGAGGAGTCTTCCTTGTTGTTAAAAGTGGCCTGATGATCTGAATTCAAGTCATCGCTACAGTTACTGGTGTGATCTGAAAATAATGAGGATGACAGAAGTTATAGATAACCCCATATGGAGCTGAAGAGTCTGCATGTTTTTGATCTTAAAGGAATATTTTATCCCCCAAATAATCATTTGGGTATCAGTTACTACTTGTGAGAGTTTGTAAATGGACGTTTTGATGTAGTTTTGCTGTTGTAAAAGGTGATCCCTATGGCTTTGATTTATCAATAATGTTCACCTTTTTTGGATTCTAGGGTCAACGTGGATGCATGCAACATTCAACATTACGCGGAGTGAGAAATTAATATACAAATTGGTCATGTGGGGGTGAAGTCGAATCAGAGAGGAAGCTAATCTATAAATATGACTAACATTTTTAATACCCCCTTATTTTTAGCCTTAATTTAATCTGGATGGTGTCTTAGAAAGTAAAAATTTTCAAGGAAGCCCTGGCCAAAGTGGCAAGTATGTCACACGAACTAAAACAGGACGAATATTTACAGAGAGAAGAAAACGTAAATGGAACAAAATGACAATAAACATATACTATGCAGGATTTTCTTATTAAAAAAAACAAACAATGTACTCACACAAAGGTAATCCCTCTCAATCATCACTTATGACCTACTACAAGTCTGTGTTGGTGTATTTTTCATACACTCTACAATACAGGGAGAGGGTGCCTGTATTGTATCTTATTTTCTTTTTTCTGTGTTGGGGGTGTGTTTGGGTCTGCACCCCCACAGCGCTCATGTGAGGTCAGCTAGAAACCAGCTGCCAGATCATGAGCAATGTGCACTTGAAATGCAAATATAGCAAGACAAAACACCCACATAGCGGGGGAAAGGCCTAAGCAGAGAGCATCTGGGGTTGGCTTTTACTTCCACTTTTGCTGGTCAGCATGTAAACAAACAGAAAGGGACAATCCTGCATAGCATACCTTTACGGCAAAAAAAAACAGATGAGAAAACACTAAAATGTTTCTGACTCTATTGAAAGGGACACATTAAAAAAAAATCTTATCTTAGTCATCAGGATAACATCGACAAATTTATAGGACTCACATACGTGTGTGTGCTTTGAGTTACGGCCTCTGAGGCCTGGTCTTAAAAAAATGTGTCTAACTAAAGGACACGAGCGAAACCTTTAATCTGTTTCTTTTGCGGAGAAACAACCTCCCTCAGTCATCTCACACAGAGCTGCTCTATATTAGAAACTGTGAACAACTTGGAAAACATACTGAGTGTAGGTGCAGATGAAGTTCGCAGTGTTTAAACTGATATATTCTTATGTGGTGGTGATAATGTGATGCAAACATTCACATGTTCCCTCCTGTATGTGTAGTGATGTAATGTGTGTATGTTTTAATATTAACCTGCAGATAAAAATTTTCTGTAAGCTAACTTTGTAATATGTGTAATATTGTACGCAGCTTTTTCCAAAAAAAAAAAAAAAAAAGAGAGAAAACTATTTAAAAACTTTAATCTAATTTGGGCTAATCCTGTGGTCTAAGGTAAGGTTTGCAAAATAGAGGCACACTCTTGACATCTTAACTTCATGGATCTTATTTGAGACAAAACGGCTCACATTGTTTAAAATGAACAGAATTAAAATCAATGCTTCCAAGCTTTAAATGACAGGTTGTGCTGTATCTGTTTTCTGTTCAGACCACTTTACTTTGTGCTTTTTCTGTATACTTGGATTAAATAAACAAAACACTGCCCTCTGCTGCAAATGTGAGCACCAAAAAAAAAAACTATTCTACAACATGACAGCCTTTAACTCTACAATCTGAAAAACACAGAGAGTAAATTAGGAGATGGAACGATAAGCTCTCTTGATTCATCTGATTCTCTTGGCTGTCCTTCCTCAAGTTTAAGTGTAACATTATCATCACTTCCCACCATATTTATCAAATGTCTTACCCTTTGGAGAGCGAGTTTCTTGTCTGTCCTGGGCCTCTTTTGTCACCACTCTGTCCTCTCTCTCATCTTGCATTTCCTTTGTCTCAGACTTCAAGTTGTGCTCTCCCTTTATCAGGTCAGACTGGATCCTCTCCTTCATAGATTTCCCCACTGGGTCAGGAAGAAATACGGGCACAGGAAGCTGTGGCAGGGACAGTGCGGGAAAGAAAGACTGTAAAACCTGAGAATGGGTACCTAAAGGCTGTGCTGCCGAATCCTGACAAGACCAACATGCGATCATTTTAAGGGCACTGAGGCTGGATGTTGCTGTTACGTGTCTTAATAGGCTTGGTGGCAAAGATGCTTGAGGCCAAAAAATCTTGTCTTCAGGTTCAGTGTATTTCAGTCAATCAGCAGCACACAAACAGTCACTGGAGACGCTTGGATCAGATGCAAAAGAGTTTTATTGTGCCATAGGTCATAACACAAACAAACTCATGAGTCAGGCTCCGGAACCAGACTGAATACACTCTCAGTTGTTCTCCCTTATATACTGTGGGGCTTTTGGTCCCACCCTTTACCTTTAATCCTGCCCACCTAACATCAAACATATTGGTGGAAAATATTGCCATGTTAGGGCATAAACCTCGTCCAAACATACCCGTGTAATGCCCTAGTGGACAAACCTAGTCTGATGGCCGTGCTTCCATTATGTTCAGGCCTGGCTCTGCAGATTGAGCTTGGTGTGTGTGCTTCCATTATGTCCGGGCCTGACCTTGCTCTATTTTTTAAAAATATTGCTTTAATCACACTAATCACTTCTAATCATAACAGTAGTTAAAGGTATATGTGTCACACATGATTCAAAAGTGATAATTGATTAAAATCCAGTGCTATCCCTATTCCAGTACATGCTATCACTTAAAGAGTGAGTGAGTGTGGCATACATATATGTATTCATTGTGTGTGTGTAAAATACAATAAGAAGTACAATTCCTCACAGCAAGCTTCTCTATTACTTTTAAGATATAAGGTAAGTTAGTCAATCAAAGTATAAGATAACTGCAAAACAACTGTTAATAGGTATTGATTAGATACAGCAGTGTTATATTCTGCTCTTCCAGTTATGAGTGAAAACAGTAAGCCAGCAAATCCTTAGAACATATAACTGGCTTCAAACAATGACTCAGCTAATTCTGTGCAAGCCACAGTGAATATAACTGGACACCACCTGCAACTGCTGTAAGACATATCATGGGTTAGAAATCCCCAAACATCCCTCACATAACACATCTAAGCACGCCCACGCATTTTAAAAGACGCTAGACGCAGGTGTTCGGTCAAGGCCGCTGTCATAGCGGCCACACCAACACAATTTCTGTGGCATGAGTGCGCGTGTGTGTGTGAGTGTGTGTGCGTATGTGCAAGTGTACAATACTGGGGCCCAACTTCTGGGCATGTGTGTGCGTATTCTACTAGGGTGCGTGGGTGTCTATGTGTAAGAACTTGCCACAATCTCTGCTGTATTCTACAGGGATGTGTGTGTGTCTATGTGTGTGCTGTGTATGTGTGTGTGTGCGCGTGTGTATGTGTGTGTGTGTGTGTATGTGTGTGCTGCGTATGTGTGTGTGTGTGTGCGTGTGTATGTGTGAGTGTTCAGCCACAGCCGCTACAACTACTACTCCTACCAATGAATAAGTACATGAATAAATGGAATGAGTACATAAATTGAATGAACAAATGGGGTAGTATTAGCACTTTGGTAGTATTTAGCACTTTTCGGCATACCCATTAACAATTTTTACACTACATTTAAAGAATTAGAGCATTTTCTTGCAGTGCTATGTCCTGATATTTGTACGTGATCAAAGTTAAACAAGGTTCAAGGCTGTTTTCATACCGGTAAGGGCAGGCCCACAGGCTTCGGTGTGTACTGGCTGTACATGTTCATCGGCAGAGGAACGTACACTGGCACTGGGAGAGGCAGGACTACGACACTGGGTTCGAAGTTGTCTTCACACAACAACAAAAAAAAGAACCAGACAAAACTTCAACATGAAGTTATATATATATATATATATATATATATATATTTGCCTAATATGAAAAAAACTTGTAAAAAATTAATTTGGTATTAAGCATTTTAACATCCTGGAAGAAATTTTACCTGTCTGTGCCTCTGTGTCTACAGTGTGTGTCGTACAGGAGACTCCTTTGTTGTGGACCAATGGTGTGCAGAGCATGGACTTGTTCTTCAGCTCTGTGGGGACGGTTTGAATACTGGCCTAAAGAACAGATAAATAATGACAACAACTTCAAATAACAATATTTTAAACATCAAAAGGAGTGTGTATGGGTGATATCTTGGTTTATTCACATATGTGCTTCGTGAGCAGGAGTTAGTTTTTGACAAATACGTGAAGGAATTTGTTTTTGGAGTAAACTTACATGTCCAACAACCTTTGTTTGAATGTCAGGGACAGAGACTGTGGAGATATTACAGAGAAACAAAGATGAAGCATTTTAATTTATTACAAGTCATATCTTTTCTACATTATATGCATATGAACTGTCTGTGTGTGTACCAGGCTGTGCAGAACCGGAGGAGGCACTGGGTTGCCTGGCCAAAGCACCAGCAAGCGAGATAACGTTAGCAATGACGGGGGAGGACTCCAATGTGCCTGAAGGTCTGGGAGGTGAAGAGACTGTCAGCAGGAGGCAAAGAGGAGTTAGTGACTGATCTTACAATACTTTTTTTTTTTACAGTAAATTTTAAAAAAGGTCAAACTAGAGGTCTTTAGGCAGATCCGATCTCATAAAACCTTAACGACCTGACTTACAGCGAGTCTCAGGTTAATAACTGAAAATGCATCTCAGGTCTGGATCGCATCCAAAGCTTTAGGCTGCAGAAGACCTCTTTTTTCAGCTAAAAATAAAACGTCTAAAAATCCACAATGTACACAACCTGTGCAGCAGCAAACATCAGACAGACAGAGACTAGCTGATAAACATAAGGAGCATTTAGCAGCTCCACAGACAGATATGACCCTGGGGAGTTGTTGTTGGGTTGGAGTCATAAAACAGAGCTAAAAGGAGAGTGAAACCAATCATGACTCTAAATGAGGATAATGTTTCTCCATAACCGTTGAATGTGTGAATAAGCAGCTGTTTCCTAACAAGTTCACCATATAAACGTGAGTATTGCTACCACAGGAAAAAAAGTACTTTTCAGGACACCTCAAGTTCTACATGGGTATAAGACAAAGAGGTAGCATGCCAAAAAATCTGGACTCAGGCTCTTCCAGTAAATGTCCAGTTTGGCTCTGTTTGATTTCCTCTCGTGCTTACTTCTGGGTCAACAAGGACCACAACATCAGCCATAAACAGGGCTGTAAACAATAAAACAGGCAAACAAAACAATAAAATGGTAACAATACATACCTTTGTTGACCATCTGGACCTTTTTATTGCAGAAATGCAGGAGACATCTCAGGTCACAGAAGTGTTTGACCTCTCCTAGCATGGGAAGACTCTGCCTCAGTTTACCGTTATGACCGCAGGTGTCACAGTTGGCAACCTGAGAGAAAGCAGAAATGAACGTGTGGTTAGGACAGAGCACCTCATCGCTATCATCAGCTCAATTAGCAGTTTTACATCTTCAGGTTTTAGGCTTGTTTATTTACACACAGGGCTGAAACTAGACATTATTTTCATTATCAGTCTATCTGCTGATTATTGTCATTATTATGAAATGAGGAAACATGTATCACAGTTTTCCAGAGTCCAAAGTGATGTCTGCACCTGACCATAAGAAATTCAGTAGTCTATCCTACAAAGCGGAGAAAACCAGCAAATATTCACATTTAAGAAGATGAACACTGTCTATTTTTGTAAATTTTAATTTATTAAGAACTTGAAGGAATACTTCCCCATAACATCACCATTTATTTATCAGTATCACCCCATGTTACATTGAATTTGTAAAGAAAACTTTGTTTTTCCTGCATGTCTCCAAAGTGAACACAGACTCCAAAAATGGAGAACATTCTTAATGAATTACAGAGGGCTGCATTTAACAACAGCAAAACTATATAAAACATCACTTTACAAACACTCTTACATAACGTGTGCAGTTTAATCCAAGTCTCATTTATCTGGTTGTATGCTTGGTACATCACAAACACATACAGTTTTACTATGACCCTTACATTTATAACACTTCTGCATAAACGGTCTCATGCCCAAACAAGTAGAGTGCTTGGGTGAGCATGTGTGAAAATGCATGTGTTTGAGAAGTACTGAGCGTACGACTGGATAAATGAGGCTTGGATTATACTGCACGAGTTGTGTGAAAGTTTGGAAAAGGATGATTAAAAATATTTTGGCTGTTGTTAAACGTGGACCCCGATAACTTCAATTAATTTGTTTCATTAGTTAGTTTTTGGATTCTTTGTTCACTGTGGAGGCATGTGAGGTATTGATATACAAATAATCATTTTGTGGGTGTAGTATTCCTTTAAACCTAAAAAACAGTTCCCAATATGTTCCACCAATCTACAAATCTATTGATCTATTAACTGTTTTAGCTCTAGAAACTGAATAACTGTGATGTCATGCTAACAACAACAATCACCTCCAGAGATATGCGAAATCAGCAAACTTGTTTATTTGTGTTGCCATTTTCAGATCCAACTGTAACGTGAAAAATAGATAGTTTAAAACGGTGGTTGGACCTATCTGACATTTCTGCTGTGCTTATTTTATGTACGTTTTTACTCTGATCTCATCTTTGATTAACCAAATCTACCAGCACAAAAGCTCACCAATGTACTGCTGTGAACAGGGGCTGCTGCAAAACACATTTTATGTACCTAAAAATTATTAGCTGTGTAAGTGTGTACTATATTCTAAAATTTGCTCCGCTTTACCTTACACACTAACCAACTGAGGACAAGGGTAAACCATCAACTCTTTTGCCAGGTTAAATTACTGTCTTTGCCAATAGAGACTGGTGTCTTTGTTATTAGGGCTTCGGTTTCCCACTGTCTGACTGCAAGGTAAATGGTGAAAACAGACTCAATGTAGTGTACACTTAAACTGATACTGATTGTCTGGTGTGCCTTTTTTTAGATGAAGCATTTGCTTAGCGCTGTTAAATTTTATGCACGTGAAGTTATTCTAAGTATATATTGTGATTTGGTCTATAGATCATTTTGTCTCTGTTCTGTTGCAAAGGCAACAATTTTGGTTCGTGTTTACTTTCCGTCAGCTACAGTATTAACAAACATCCCAACAGAAAATACACTTGGACCCATCTTGAATGTTGAAGTTGTTAAGTTTAAAACAGCCTGTATGAAGGTGGTTTTCTGAGAAGCTGAGCACAAAAACTAATACAAGAGAACAAGAACAACCAGAAGCCCAATGTGATCATTTCGTCAAAGAAATTCCATCCAAAAACAAATATATATTGACTGCAGATGCACCACTGGAGCCATAACCATGTCCAGGACTGTGCACATTTACATTCATTAAGTGGTCTAGAGCACTGGTTCAAAACTGGTCTAGCCACAAGGTCCAGATTTCTCCTTAGTGATTAGTTAGAGGTCCACACAGTTTAATAAATTCAGTGTCTCACTTATGTTTGACCATGTTGTTATGCTAGTTTGCTGTTTCTGTTTAGTAGCTGTCCATGAGTCAGTCACTCTACAGCAGGAAACAGCACTTAAAAATAAAAACTCTGTGCCAGAAATTCACTGTACGTGAAAATAAAGTGTGTTGCTAGTAACTTGCAGTCCGTTCAGAGTGGACCCGTGACCCCTTTTTGAACTGCAACCCACCAGTTGGGAACAATTTTTAAAAATCAAATACTTTTAATTTTAAAGTGTGACTTACATGATCTAATCTGAACTCCAAATTTCTTACCTTGAGCTCATACAGACACAAAGAGTACATAAAGCTACAGAACAGGAAATAAGACAGCTGAAGCTTTAGTGCTACATTATCTACAATGGGCAGGTTTTCTGTGCAGTGGGTGACCTTCCACCTCTACTTACACGGCAGAGGAGCATGTTATAATTTGAGCTGCACTCTTCGGAGCAGAAGTCCTCATCAATGCCTTCATACTTTGCTGTCACCACTGCCTTAGAGATGGAGAAGCAGTACGCACATGAGCCGCAGTGTTCGCCCCACTTCTCCTCCAGCTCATGTTGAAAGAGCCTCAGACAGCCTGCGGAGAGAGAAAAGAGAGGCTCAGGGACTGACCAGTTTCTAATCCTGAATTTCACCATTTGTAAGAATATTATTTTCAGTAACTAACAACAAGTGCACAGCACAACCTAGGCTACAAAGTCCTGCATTAGACACTTTAATGTGTCCTCTTACCATCACTGCAGAAGTAGCAGTCTTTGCCATCAACCTTCTTGACGTCTGAGATGATCCTCTCAGTCTTACAGTATTCACACTTGCCCACGATGTTGTTGACCCTCTTGAACTCTTGAGAACAGGCCAGGCTACACACAAAATTCATTTTGCCCTGCAAACAAACACACAGAGTTTTTTAATAAACACACATACAAATGTCAAAGTGTACATTATTATTTCTAATCAGTCGCAGTAAGAAGTTTACACCTGAAAGGTCAATACTGTCATAATGACATGGTGCAAATCAATGGACATAACATGAGATTCAATAAGATCCACTGGTTAAACTCAAGGGTACTTCCATAATAGTGGTTTAAGAAAGGAGAAAATACTGTCATACACTGTATAAATTGCAGGAAGGAATAAAAATTAGATACCATCAAAGCCTTGTGTTTGTTTTCATTTTGTTACTCATCAACACCAAGCCACTTCTGCCTGTGCCTCACCAGAAGAATATCCCCCAACGGTTTATATGTCTTGTCATGCCATATAGACTTCATTATGGAAGGGTGAGTGGCACAACTGGGTGATGCCTACAACATCTATGTGTCCTGTTCTGCTTTTGCATCTAACAGCTGCTTAAAAGCAGCAGGCGTAAGAAGATAGGCCCTAGTTTGATTTAACCCTGTCCTAGTGATTGGCACATCTGGGTGATGCTGTCAAATGAGCGTTAGCAAGTTGGATGTGTTTAATTCACATCCCTTACAGTTGCAGAAAAACAGTCTTCCCTCTTCTACACAACTCTCTCTCCGGAGCTGTTGTAGCCGACTAGAAACTCGCAGGCGGGTCTTTCGCCTCCAGCATTTAATTTGCGATTGTTGTACTCACTGACACATAAGTCAATTAGCTTGTTGCACTAACCTCAGCGTTTGTGTATTTTGTTCCATATGATAGGCCTACAAAAATTGATCCCTAACTCATAATTGATCAGACTTTTATCCTTTGTTTGCGGGCTCATCCTGGTCTCAAAGGCTTTTCATGTACTTCTAAAAGTTCTAGGCTATTTAATTGTTCTATTTCATCACATTATTAGTAACAGACGAGGATGGTTTTAACACAAAGTGGTAACCACTGCATGTGAATGTTTGAACAGGCCAGACCTGTGCTTTAGAGCGGTGGTTCCCAAACTTTTTTTTGAGGGACCCATGTTTTTACCATTGTACACTTTGGTGCCCCCCAATGAATTTAACAGAAGTGGTGCAATCAGTAATGCATTACTCTACGCAGACAGCGACACTGCACAGTAACTCTGTACGTTCAAATGACAGAAAGTAGTGATCAATTTTGAAAGTAACTTGCCTAACACTGATGTTATAATATCACAGCCTGACAGCTTCTACTAGAGAACCAACACACCTTTTTTTGAATGACTTTGGGTGTAGCTTTTATGATGCGGCGACACTGGGCACATGGCAGTTTTTCTGGTGGTTTGTGGTAATCAATCTGGGTTTGGTCAGCAGCTCCTGTTGAGTTAGCAGCCAGGTCTTTTTGGCTCTCCTGTGGCACAAAAACACAAAAAATATGCAAAGGTTTTAAACCGTATAATATAAACATGGTAGCGTCTAATGTAGCATGGTCATAGAGCAAAGTGATGCTCTACAACAAAGTACCCTGGCTATGTTACTTAATTATAATGAAGGAACATGACACCCAATGAAACAGTGTGGCCTTTTTATGTGTTTTAATAGCTTTTGGGCAACAGTGGAGGCCTTTAACCTGGTACTTTTGGAATGACCATATTTTACATCTGTTATTGTAAAGAAATCCCATGAAAAGACCAAACAACACAATGTCTGTAAATACTTCCCAATACCCCTTCCCTGTCTGTGCCCAACACCTTGAGCAGTGGAGCTTTGTAGTTTAGGGCAAATGTTACTCAAACAGTTCTTAGTGCATTTTTAGGTTCTCAGGATTGATACAAGTTCAAGACACTGCTGAGTATTTACGGTATCAGGACACTGTTAGTGGGATTGACTCAAAATGTACATCTTGTCAACATGAAACTGAGCCTCTGCACTCACTATCCTACTGCCAAAATATCATTCCTTTTTCACAGAAAATAGCGCAAAACATCATCACACAAACCAAAACAAATCGTCTAGGTGTATACAACCATTCATCTCCTAAATTCTTCGGTAGTCACTTTTGGATAAGAGACACAAGACACTCTATGATTTAGAGCAGGCTCTTAAACTGGCAGCCTGCAGGCGAACCTCAGCCCACTGATCAGTTCAGTTCACTCATAATCAAAATCTATAATCTGGAGAAGCAAATAATCTCGTGAATCATGGACATTTTGCAACAATAAATCCTTCAAACCAGGAGGATACTCCTGTGCACTTGGCCTAATTTTTTTAAAAACCCACAACCCACCAGTGGACTTGAACGGCATGTTTTCTTTATAAAATCACTAAATGTACAGCATTTCTTACAGCCAAAAACTGTATAAACAGATATTATTGTCAGATTTTTAAATGTGCAACAGTCCTTAAATGCATCATGTGTGACGAATGCCTCCATTGGGAAACCTAACCAAATCTAAGCTTAAAATAGTGATATTTCATCAAAATCACTTTATTATACGTGTCATTTAAAATGACACCAAAAATAATCCGTTAGCACTAACGACATACTGTAAGTAACATTACATTCTGCACTCCTCAGCTCAACTGGGAAGCCACAAGTAACTCAGCTGAGACCAACAGTCAAGTGACAAATACTCAATGAAACTTCGACTGAGCTGCAGGACAAAAGAGGTTGTGAGTAGAGGTTATAAAAATGTAAATAGTAAATTAAAATGTAGTAAGTATAAGTTTTGAAAATGTGGTGGTGTGTTGTGTCAAGTATACAAAAATAACATTTAGAGTTTAGAGGGTTGTATAAGATTTAGGTGGATTTACCTTAAAAGACATAGCACAGGTTAGAGTGCAAAAGTTTTTGACAGAAAAATCCTCCATGGCGAGGTGGCAGGCTGGTAATGTCGTCTTTCCACAGTGGTCACAATTCAGTGGAATACCTGAGGAGAAAAGATTTTCATGAAGGAAACTCAGCCAAATGACAAAATCAATTAATATTACCACAAATACTAATATAACATGAACCAATATAACATGAACCACCTCAGAGTGAAGAGTAAGTTATCGTCCAGTACCTGATGCGCTGACAGCCTGGATCTTGGATGCCATCACACAGCTGTAGGTGCAGAAGAGCTCCACTATGTCCTCACTGTTTTTGTTTTCAAACATATCTGACATTAAATGGGTGCTCTGGCACATGGAACATGGCTGAGGGGTTTTGATTTTCTGCAAATAAAAACAGCAGAGAGAGAATATTAAGTTCATTCACAGACTCATCGTAATTCAGGGGATCTAGAATCTCGTCTTGAACAACTTGTAGAGCAGAAAGATATTCAACTAAAACAGTGGATAACATATGAATGTTTTCACAAAGCTTCTTTTATGTTTGCTTTTGTTCTATCTTCACAGCGTTTTTATTTTGCAAAGCATGGACGTTAGATAACATTTTATTTTCTCCTATTGTATCACTACCCTTTTCTTAAATGTTTCATTCTCATAAAAAACAAACAAAGACCTAAACTAGACACTGCCACCAGCCTTTAAAAGTAACTCTGTAGCTTTACTAAAAAAATTCCAAAAGATAGATGTTAAAAAAAAATCCTACGAAATTTGATAGATGTTTTAGGATTCTGTTACCCGTTTGAATTGAGCCAGACACTCTGCATTGCAGAGTTTTTTGTTGCCATTCTCCATCCTGAGCATGAGAGGTGAGTTGCAGCTGGACTGACAGTTCTCACAGATGGACAAGTTGTTCATGTTGCAGAAGCGCAGAAAACAGGGATCGCTGCAGATCTTGTGGACTACATCATGTTTTATGATCTCATGTTTGCTCTGCAGAAGGATAAAGAAAGGACAGTGTGTCAACAGTACCTCATACTCTTTTCAATTCATATAAACCTGGAAAACAAAGGGCACTGAATTGAAATGTTTGCTTAAAAAAATTTCAAAAACTTTTGTAATAAAAAGACGAACTATCAAGGAAAACATTTGTTATACATGTCATTATTAAAATAACGAAACATAAAATATATGATGTGATCTTTTGGAATCTGTTCCATTGTCTCTTACAATGCAATATCTGCTGCACATGCTGCATTGTGATTGCGATGCGACCGGTGCGAGGGGTATTTTGGTGGACATAATTTTCTTGTAGTTGAAGGAAGACAGGCAGGTCTGGCTGCAGAAATCCTTCGTTGTCCCATCACCATCCACTGGGGCCTGGAGGATGTCCTGACGCTGCGCTATCCCTCTAGAAGTACAAGAAAGGGATCAGAGATCAGGTCAACATTTACAATCTTTAACACTAAAAATGTGTAGACACAGCTGAAATAAGTTAAGCTGAAAGACATTAAAAATTAATTCCTTAAAATGTGTACGAGGAAAAAGACATGTTGTGATAAAGATGATACTGATCACAAACTACTTCATGACTTACTGAAGGCAGAAGTGGCAGGTCTTCTTAACTTGCTTCATTTGGTAAAATTTCAAAAGGCAGGAAGAGGAGCAGAAGATGTCAGTGTGGCCCTTCCTCTGGTAAACAGTCTCTCCGTCTATCAGGACCTGTTTGCAGTTGGAGCATGATGCAGGCAAGTCCATGTGGGTCAGAGTGGGTGCTGGTGATGTGGCTGTTGACGAATCTCCCGTCAAAGAAAAGACTGAACCGATCCTTAAGTCCTCCTGTCAAAGACACGACATTGAGACGATGCACAGTGATGGCGTAGTTGTCAGGAACCTGGTGGACATTTAGATACATTTCTAAATGTCTCCTAGTGCGTCATTTTTACCCTTTTTCGTCAGTATCAGTGACGACAACATCATCTGAAGTACTTCTCATATCACTCACATCAACCAATTATTGTTTGAAGAAGCTGTATACAAAAACTGGAGAGAAGTGCACAGCTGCTCAGATGGTTGGCATATGATAGAGATTTTAAACCTGCCCAGCTGGATTTGAGGTTTAAACAATGGATCTGGAAAGGTGTTACATTGTACTGCTTGATCTCATCCAAAGAAGGCTTGGAAAGTTTCCAACATCTCATTGACACCAACAATTTGGAAAAACAAGATTTTTACAGATACCTGCAGTTCAGGCACCGCTTTAATAAACATTTAAAAACTAATGAGCAAACCGATATGGGTTTCATTAACATTTTCATTGATGCATATAAGAGCAACGGCCACAAGACATTGGTACCAAGATTATATTCATGTATACAGACTTCCAGGAATATTTCTACTTAATACATTAAAGCCAAATGGGAGAAGGATGCAGACAACCCTAACAAAGAAAGAGTGGTTGAACATATGTAAAACACAATCCACCACCTCCTGCTCCAGCCGATGGAGAGAATTTTCATGGCAGAACATTATCAGGTTTTTCATTACGCGTAGAAGAACATATTTACAGAATGGTAGACCAGAATCTGGACATTACTGGAGACAGTGTAATAATCCAACGGCGGATCACTTCCATATATTTTGGAACTGCCCAGCAATTCAATCCTACTGGCTAGAAATAGTAACAGAAATCAATTCAATAATTGGTTTTGAGATGGACTATTATTTTGCCACTATATATTTAGGTAACATTCCAATTGAATTGACTGCTCAGGACAAGTACCTTCTTTAAGTATTACAGCTAGCAAAAAAGCAATAACTAAAAAAACGGCTAAATAAGGAACCACCAACGAAGGGAGAATGGGTAGCAATCATTAAGGAAATGTGTGACATGGAGGAACTGACCTTCTTGTTAAGACTTCTTATTGATAAATTTCGTAAGTGTTGGTCCAAATGGCTATTGCATATGAGTAAGGATATTACATAAAAAGAAAGGAAGCATGTGGTGATGTTTACTTGTTTTTTAATCTTACTTGTGTATTTATTTATTATTCTTCATCGGCTCATTTGTTTGTGTTTGTTTAGTGTTTGTTGTTTTGATTATTTTTATTATCATTATTTCAATTATTTCTTGATTTCTTTGCTGTATTTATCTGCTTTGTATTCCTTTCTTAAATGTATATATGTGGAATACGGATGCTATCACATTTATTGCTTTCCTCCAACTTTTTCTCTGTGATTTACACGTATACGGGATGTTGACTGGCAATGGTTATTTTTTACTCCCTTTGAGGGTATGATGGAATAATACTGGTGTGGACTTGAAAGGACTCTTGCTCGACGCTCTGTTGATGGTGTTTAGGTAGGCCTGTCCTCCTTCCTTGGATTTATGTGAACATAACCCCTTCCAGAAAGCCGACTGCTGATAACATGTGAACTGTGTTGTACCACCTCTGGTGACCTGTCTGTTCAGGAATGTGTCTGTTTTTCTTTTTCTCTTGCAGTTTTGTGTTTTATCAACAGAAAACTATAAAAATATTATTAAAAATAAAAAATAATTTTTTTTTTTAGTTATTTTAGTCTGATAGTGATTCTTCAAAGTTTACAATGCAATCATCTAGTTTATTTTCTAAAATCAGCTTCATCATACCCTAATCTATAATTGGTTATTAAAAGATACAGACACAAATTTCTAGAACATTTTTAAACATGTTTTAAATTAAAGATTGAAATATTCTTTCTGTGCTGCAAAATGAGGTTTTTAAGACTCAATTATGAGCAAAAATGATGATGGTGTTTTCAGATTAAACACTTAAATTTAACACACAGGTAAAATCAGTTCCACCTTGACTACCTACAACAAAATGCTGCTAAAATATTAACGATATACTATGCAGGATTTTCCTAAAATTACAATGTATTTACTCATGCTAAAGTAATTCCTCTCAATCATCACTTATGACCCACTAGGTGATGTATTTTTCTGCAGAGACTCTGACCTCTCCCTGTAGTTTCTTAGTTTCTTCAAATTTTTTGTGTCCTGGACATTTGTGGGCGTGTACCCCCACAGCGCTCAGGTGAGGTCGGGGCTTCATGAAAAGGTAGCAACCAGGTTACAGACCGTAAGTGGGAGGCATCCAAGAGACAAATTGCAATGCAAATATAGCGAGGCGAAACGCCAAATGAGAGTTAATCTGGAGTTGGTGTTTACTTTCACTTAAAACAGTAACCAATAATCCTGTGTATGCATTGTAGTGTAAAATTGTATGTATATGCTGATATATGCTGATGTGTGCTAGTAATATTCCATTTACTCCATTTATTCATGCACTTATTCATCGGTATGCACAGCAGTTGTAGCTGTGGCCACACGTACACATAGTCCAGTTGGTTGCAGTTGTGTTGGAGACTAGCTGCCACGGCACGTACACACAGTCCAGCTGGTTGTAGCTGTGTTAGAAACAGGCCAGCCAACAGCCTTGACCTGACACCTGCAAGCAGTCTTTTTAGTTAGAGCGTGTGGTCATGTTTTGATGTGTTGTGTGGGGGATTTTTGGGGGATTTTTGGCCAGTGGTATGAAGAATCCGCTGTCTTACTGTTTAAAGTCAGCTATTTTACTGTCTGAGGAATCTGCTGTCTTGCTGTATTCACCTATAACTGGAAGAGAAAAACATAATGCTACTGTGCTTGGTCAATACCAATTGATAGTTATCTTATACCTTGATTGACATTAATTACTAATGTACTTTATGTTTTAACATAACGGAGAGAAGTTTGTTGCGTGGGATTGTATCTCTTATTGCATTTTACGCACACACATGATGAACACATATATGCATGACACACTTACACACTCCTTAAGTGATTGTATGTACTGGAACTGAATAACGCTGGATTTTAAACAATTACCACTCCTGAATCATGTGTGACACATACCTTTAACTACTGTTGTGATTAAAAGTAATTGTTGTGATTAAAGTAATATTTTTAAAAAACAGAGCAAAGCCAGGCCCGAACATAATGGAAACACAACCACCGGACTAGGTTTGTCCACCAGGGTATTACACAGGTATGTTCGAACAAGGTTTATGCCCAAACATGGTCATGTTTTCTACCAGTATGTTTGATGTTAGGTGGGCAGGATTAAAGGTAAAGGGTGGAGCCGAAGCCCCACTGTATATAAGGTAGAACAATTGAGAGTGTATTCAGTCTGACTCCGGGGTCTTGACTCATTGAGTTCTGTTGTGTTATGTCTTATGGCACAATAAAACTCTTTTGCATCTGATCCAAGCGTCTCCAGTGACTGTTTGTGTGCTGCTGACTGACTACAATCTACTGAACCAGAGGACAAGATTTTTGAAGTACTTTGACACTTCAGCATCACATGTAATAATCCTATAATACATATAACACTCTGAAAGGGGCCATTCAGCATTATGAGTACTTTTTACTTTTCAGACTTTAAGCACATTTTGTTTATAGTACTTACCATAGACTGTATAAAAAAAGATAGAGACACGACAGCTCCCCTAAAGAGAAGCCAAAATGTCTCGACTGCCCCCTGGTAGCCGGCTACAGTATAAGTCATAAAGCCTGCCCCCTCCATGTCTGTAAATGGGACATGAGCTGAACTAAAAACTCAAAGTACACATAAAAAAAAAAAATCCCAAAGATGGTTTCTGTCATTTCAGGAAGCTCTTGTCATGCTGCATTATGTTAAAGTGTTTATAAAAATTAGGTTTGATATCATGATTGACAGCTATGTGTACCGATCTGTGTGCTCTGTGATCAATGGCACTGCTCGGATTGGTCTTAGGGGTGTTTGGGCGAGAACTCGACACCACAGAGATTGCTACTGCGCAGACTCTGGCTCCAAATGAGGTCACCAGCACAAGATAGCAGCAGCTGTAGCCGGGATATTTTGGCCTCACTTCTGTACAGTGAGGGTTAAGTGGGGACAATATGTCCTTATTTATACACAGTCTATGGTATTTGCATGCTAACACTTACCTGTAGGTTAACACTATCAATGCTGGACTTTTAATGTAATGTATGTTAACTCAAAAATCTGAACTGTATCATGTTTCTTACCTTGGTAACATCATCTCCTGCCTTAGGCTCACCCTTGATCTCGTCTGTGGAAATGGAGGATGGAAGATTCTGGTTGTACTCCTCATCGATGGGCTCCTCTTTAATCTTCATGAGAGGTGAAGAGAGAGACGGATTAGTTGCATAACATTTACAACAGAGCAGTCTGTGCGGAGAAATACGATGATTCTAACTGCTGTATAAATTCAGCATATCCACTCTCTCATGTGTACACATTACGTTCATATTGCTGTACAATAGATCCCAACTATCACTACAAAAGTAGCAAAAACACTATTTATGCTGTGGCTGCTCAAATCTGAAATGTGCGTTAAACTGGTGTACTTCAGTTATTATAGCTAATACTCACACAGTCCAAATATGGTAGCCATGGCTTCACTTCTTCGATGTCATTTTCTTCAAGTAATAGCTTCACTTCTTTACTGTCATTCTCTTCAAGCAATGGCTTCACCTCTTTAATGTCACTGTCTTCAAGCAATGGCTTCACTTCCTTAATGTTAATCTCTTCAACTGATGATGCATCAGGTGTTGGACTGTTCTTTCCTGTAAAGACACAGTAAAAATGAGACAAATGATAATGGACTTTCAGACAAATTATGGTCTACAGATTTAGATACAGTAGTGTCTGCATAGCAGATGAGCTCTAACTCACTGAAGAGATGGGAACACCAGGTAAAGTTTCTGGTCTTAGAATTATGATTTAGCAAAGTAAGCCGCCAAAGCTTCTAAATCCTTCTATAAATGCTAAATGTGCTAAATGGTTACAGACAACTGATAACATATTAACTTCTCAGAAAACTTTCGCAATAAATGTTTTCTCACTTCAGTCCAAAAGTATGTAAGCAACACAAATAATGGCAGTAGAGAGAGAGTGGAAAATGACGGTGCAGTACCTGACATGGTGAAAGACTGAGCCTTGTGTACCATCATACACCTGTTGCTACAGAAGAAGTCCAACCTGCCCTCACTGTTTTTATTTTCTACCATGTCTGACAACTGATGGGACGTCTGGCACATGGGGCACAGCTGAGGTGAATCAATTTTCTGTAAAAATATAGAAAAACAATGTGAGAAACAGGACAGGATCAGAGGTGACATTTACAGAATGCTTACTGCATATGAAGAGTTCATTTGCACAAGCAGATAACTCAATTTTTAAATTATCAGAGAACTTTTTTTCTAATATTGTTTACTCCAGGTAATATCAATCAAACTAAAGTTGGGTGGCCTGTCATAATGACAAAACACAATAGAGCAGTGCCAATCCAGGTGGGCCGTGGGATTTTGTGATAACCAAGGATAATTACTGCAATATTCAACTGGGCATATACAAAAAGTTATGAATGAATTTTGAATTGACTGTGTCAGCATGGTGTGTGCACCTATTTCCTAACAAAAGAGGCAAACTGTGTTGTGTGTGGGAATTATAAGTGTGTAACACATCAAAAGCCCTGATCGGCAGCCAGTGTGAGGGATAATAACAATTAAAAGAAGACAGCCATGAGTGGGACAATGGATCGCTATACTGTACCAACAAAGCACCAGCGAAAGCTACCTGTCTTGTATTGTCTTATTTTATTGTCTATGTTGTGATAAGAGTAATAACACACGTGTTGAAGCTATTGTGCACGGATATAAATACAGGTGTGCCTTGAGATTTTGGCCTGCCCTTTGGTATGCCTTGGGCAATAACAATTTGAAAACCACTGCAATAGAGGTATCTAAATTAAACTTTGTTAAAAACAGTTTTTTTCCCCTTTTAAACTTTGTCTTTTTTGGTATAAGTAGTGCTCCACAATTCACGCTTATTCTAATGGCAACAGTACTGTTGTTTATCATAAAAACAGCAGGTAAAGTTCAGGCTAACTGCAAATAAACTTATGAAGAAATCAAAAAAATTAACCATTAACTGCACTGAGCTGTAAAAACAGCCAATAGTCAATGCTAGTCAGTATTCACCGTACTCAGTAGTCAGTGCTCATTATAACAACAAACAGATGAGGGGTTTAAAACTGCAAGTTATTACTTTTCACATGCAGGCCAACAGCAAACAAACATAAAAAAACGAACTCAAAAATCAGGTAACAATGAACTGCACTGAACTGTACAAACACAGCTACTTCACAGTATTCGACACTCAATAGCCAGTGCTGCTATTCAATATTACATATTATAAAAACAAACTAAACAGTTTTAACTGCATAGCTATTGTATATTGTGTATTTCATGTTAAGGAGTGCAACACAGTTTTTAGTGCTACTCCATGTTCAGTATTTGCACAGTAGTCAGAACTGCTCAGTATTCAATGTTAGGATTCTTAAGGCTTCAGCATTACTCGGTATTACTCCGTTCAGTTTTCCCCTAATGGTAAAGAAAAGGCACTCAAGCTCAACAGAGTTTCATCAGATTATTCCCCCTCATCACTGCTTTCCTCCAAGTCTTATCTGCCAGCATCACGCCCCACATCAGCCTAAGCATCCTCACAGAATGCGCGGACTGTTTCACCTACCCCAAGTTCATCTAGCAGGTTAAGTCATCAACCTTCTTTGCCTCCTTCGCACAGTTGATCATCAGACCAAGTGCTGGTTTGAAGGTTTCCCACTTCTTACCATGCTTCAAATGAGCATGGTATCAGAAGTCACCACCATACGGCTGCTTAAAGCCCACCCTGTCACCCTTGATTTCCAATACTTTGGCATCCCTGATTTTAAATCATTGAGAGGAGGAGCAGTGTTTAGCTGCTGCACCTTTAAAGTCAGACGACACAGTCAGGGCGCATGAAACTACGACCACAGACTGGAGAGGTATACTCCATTCTTAGTCCTTTGAATTTTCGCCTCCTCAGTGTAAAAAGCGTTGTTTATACACTAATGTTCTTGTGTTGTCCATAGCAAGAATCTGAGAAAAGCCTGTTGCGAGCAACACTACCTAAATAATGTTGCAAGGGAGATGTCACCATGTTGCTAGCTTTCTTAAAGAAATGAATGCCCTCTTTTCTCTGATTCTGAACAACACCAAAAAAAAACAGTTTGTTTTTTGGTGTTCCTTAATAAGAACAAGAAAAATGTCTGTCCAGCTTACTAGTTTTTGGTCCATGGTGTTGGTTGACAATCTCAAAAGCATCCCTAAGTAAGCTAGACATTCACTGATTTGTATCCTCATCTGACAGCTTGCCCTATCCTTGAAGAGCATCTGATTTTTTTCTTCAACATACACACCAAACTCCCTATTTTGTCTTTGTTACCTTTTACTAAATATTTACTGTCCTGGTCTAATAAAGTTGTTGTTATTTTGAAGTTTGATTTCTTCACCTCTTTGAACATGACCAGACATTCTTCACTGCAGATGATTGTACTGTCGTCCTCCGTCCCCACCATGAACAGTTTGTCGAGGCTAACACAGCCGCAGATGTCACAAACAGACACCGGCAAGTTGTTGATTCTGTGATAGTTGATGTAGCAAGCATCGCTGCAAATTCTATGGAGCACGCCATCCAGGGTCAGCTTGAATTTGCACTAAAGACAACAAAGCAGCATGTGGATTAATTATATTACAGTGACTCAAATCATTTAAAGGATATGGCTGGTAGTATTCTTTATTTTCATATTTTCAAAATATCCCATGAAAAGAATTGAGTGAAATGATCCTACTAACAAGTATAGCCTGATATAGCCTAATAAAGCTTATTCCTTCACTGCTGTCGAAATTTAACACTCTGCTTACCAGATAATTTTCATGCAGGGACATTTCTCCAAAGATCTACTACGTACTGTAGGGACAATTTTGTGATTCTTTGAACATAGTCAAAGAACAACAGAAAACAAACTCAGCTATGGGCACATTGAAAAACATGCTTAATAACATCAATACAAAGTATAAAGAAATAGATAATTAGTTGATTTAACTTAAAATAATTAGTAATAGTCTTGAGTCCTTAACAAAGATCCAAGTCTCAGGCTTATTTTCAGCTTTCATGACAGCTGAACGGATACTGCTGAAACACTGGAGGAAAAACCATTAGACCCTTTATTAAGAACGGACCATGGATCAGCTGGCTGGTTATGAGATGGTCACTCACTCTCTACTTAACAAACTCCAACATGTGTTCACAAGGGTCCTGCCTGGCTATCTGTAACTTAGAGCTCCATATAACCAATGGACTGCTGTGGTTTATTACATAACAGTTTGTTTTTATATGAACCACAGTGGTTACAATGCCATGCTGTTTAAGGAAATGAAGCCTTTTTTGAGGCTGAGATGAGACAAAGGCCTTGTAAGTTTTAATCTTCTCATGGGATTTTATGGCATTAGGAAAAATATAAAACAGCCTTTACAGCCAATCTTATCCTTTAAATATGGTTTCAACATATTACTGCACAATCCCTAATGATGTGTACTGAAAGCACTGACAACTAAAAATCTAACAAAAAGTAGAGTCACTTTGTTCTTCCCTTACATGGCAATATTTGGCGCACATCCTGCACTCTGTCCGAGGTCCTGCTGGAGGTGGGGGTTTGGTGGCAGCCACCTTCTTTTTAGAGTTGACTGAGGCGAGGCAGGTGTTGCTGCACAATTCCTTCATCGTTCCTGAATCATCCACCGGAGCCAGGATCATGTTGTGAGGTCTCGTTATCACCCTGAGGGACACAGAGGAAGATTGTTTTCAGTTGTACATTGTGGGCTAAGCAGTGACACAGAGATCTAATTTTTTCAATGATTGTTGCCCTTAGTCTCCTGAATTCAATTTAACTGTGTTTACACTACTTGACATGCACAATACTAAATGTCTAGAAAGTGTGTCTGAAAAAGACAAACAGCCAGGTGATCACAATGTTTGTTTTAGCAAAGAAAACCCAAAGCGTGTGAGAAGAAGAAGGAGAAGAAGGAGAGGAAGAAAAATGAGAGGGAGAAGAAGAGTAAGAAAAAGGAGGAGAGGGAGAACAAGAAGAAAAAGAACGAGAGGAAGAGTGAGAAAAAGACGAAGGAGAAGAAGAAGACGAAGAAGAAGAAGAAGAGGGAGCAGAGTAGAGATAGATGGAGAAGAAGACATACTTTCTTAATCCCGCAAGAGGAAATTCCTTTTTTTTTGTTTGCTCTATTCTCTCACACACACACACACACACACACACACACACACACACACACACAGGACAAACACATGTGTATTATGCATGCAGATGTCAGAGTGAGGGGGTTGTCTCAGAGGATGTTGCCTCGGGGCAGTTGGGGGTTTGGTGCCTTGCCCAGGAAGCATACTGGCACCTTTCAGCCAAGACCCCACACAGTGAGCTAATGTCACCCCAAAATGTTTCATTAAAAAGTTTTAGGGCTGCATCTAAAGATGTTTTCAATTATCTGTTAATCTGGCAATTATTTTCTTGAGTTATTTTCTTGAGTTCTTTCACCTGAGAAGCTGAAACAAAGGAATGTTTGATGTTTTGCTTGAAAAATGACTTTGACGATTAATCGGCAGTCAAAATACCTGTGAATAATTTATCAGAACTGTTGAACCTTGTTTAAAAACGTGCATGTAATTATTTAAATTTTAGATTGATTCTCGCTTTAGTACAAATACACACACCAAACAAAACAAAAAACAAGTCATCTAACAAAAAGGAGGACAGGTGACATGCAGGCATAGAAGAGCATAAAGAAATATATCCTGGACTTACTGGAGGCAGTTGTAGCACTTTTTTGTGACTAATTTGATGTTGGGTTGCCTTTCAGAGAGGCATGTGGCTGAGCAAAAGACCTCCTGTGAACTCCTCAGCTTGTAGATCGTGTCTCCTCTCGGCACACTCTTTCCACAAGTGCAACAGGTATTGCTTAAACGTGAATTTGCAATAACGATTGTCGCCGTGTTGTCTGATACAGATGCATCATTTTTGTTTACAGTGGAGTCTGTGCTGATATTTACTTCCTCCTGTGGGATGATGAAAAGTTATGGTACAGTGATTAAGAGCCATCCCTTGTCTTCAATGCAACCCGGCTTAGATTCATTTAAAACATTGCCGTCTGATTGCCAGGTTTGCCCTCACAAGGAATTTTCAGAGGATAATCAGAGGACAGAAAGACATTCATATTTTTATCATCATGTCATGAAATGTAATTATTATTGCAGGAAATATACTCACATTATTCCGTGCTTGTTTCGATTGTTTGCCTCTTCTCCCCCTTTTCAACCCATCTGAGCTATTACCATCTGAAGAGAGAAATCAGGAACATGTGATTAAGTTTACTACAAATACAGGTATTGTACTTACACTTACCAAACAGCTGACACTTTACTTTAACAATCCATCACTTAACTTACAAGCATTATTTGAATATTTAATATTTAGTATTTTCCGCACTATAGGGCGCACTGGATTATAAGGCGCACTGTAAATGAATGGTCTATTTTCGGAGTTTTTTCATATATAAAGCGCACCGGACTATAAGGCGCATTAAGCGAAACAAAACAGTCAGATAAGTCAGTCAGTCAAACTTTATTAAACGCGTTCACATTAACTCTCAACATTGTTCAAACGTCAATGAGCGTATTCACAATAACTCCCAACCTTGTTCAGTTGTAACACGTAAAAAACGTAAAAAAAAAAAAAAAAACACAGTCTGATATAGTGCTGTGCGATATTACGATATATATCGTAGTGCGATAGAAAAATGTCTACCGTACGATATAATCCTCTATCGTTTATATCGTAATTTTAACGTGTGGGCTGTGGTTAGCTCGGCTAATGTAACTGCAGCAACGCTACTGCTTTGCGGCAGCAGTTTACGTCACCTGCAAGAACTCCTTTACGGCACTGCTAACATTTTCATCCATGCATGCGAGAGCCAGTGGGAGTATGGACGTAAACAACGTAGCAGAGATGGAGAGCACAGTGGACGCCGAACCAACAGAACAGAAAGAGGAATTGGTGCCGAAAAGAGGTAACAGGAACTCCATTGTTTGGCACTGGTTTGGATTTAAAAAGGCAGACACCGACCAAAAAACGGTAATCTGCAAAACATGCCGCCAACAAGTCGTTACTAGCGACTCGGAACACGTCTAATCTTTTCTATCACTTAAAGACACGGCATGAAGAACAGAACAGAGACAGCGTTAAAATGCGACAAAGTACTAAAGTTAAACCACGAAGTGATGAAAAGAAAAACACACACCAAATGAGCCTGAAAGAGTCAATGTCCAAAGGCACTGTCTACGACAAGCAGTCCCGCAGACACCACGAAATTACAGATGCCATCTCTAAATTCATGTGTGTCGACAAAATACTATATCGGGATATATATCGTTATCGGGATATAAAATTTCCTATATCGGGATATAAATTTTTGTCCATATCGCACAGCTCTAGTCTGATACCGCAGATAGTGGCGTAAGTCGCCCGGCGCTGTCTCCCTGTCTTGGTGAATGTGTGTTCGCCTTCTGTCATCCACTGCTCCCACGCAGCTCGCAGTTTAACTTTGAACGCCCTGTTGACACGGATATCTAGCGGCTGGAGTTCTTTAGTTAATCCACCCGGAATGATGGCAAGCTCCGAATTAGTTTGCTTCACTTGGTTTTTGACAGCATCGGTGAGATGGGCGCGCATGTAGTCGCAGATCAATAGGGACGGAGATTTGTGGAAAAAGCCATCCGGTCTCTTGACGTGAATTTCTCTCAGCCACTCACTCATCTTTTCCTCGTCCATCCAGCCCTTCGGGTTAGCTCTGATGATGACGCCGGCTGGAAACTTTTTTGGCAAAATCTTCCTCTTGAAAATAACCATGGGTGGAAGTTTCTGGCCATTAGCCTGGCAACCGGGAACTACAGTGAAGAATGACTTCTCGGTCCCTGTGGTGCGTACAGACACCGTTCTGGTCCCTGTGTTCTCCACAGTGCGGGTCACGGGGATATCAAAGGTGAGGGGAACCTCGTCCATGTTGGTGATGTGCTCTGGCCGGATCTTCTCTTCAGTGTTCTTGTTTTTGCAGTATGCGCGGAAAGTGGCCGGCTCTTCTTCGTAATCTTTTGGCAGTTGCTGTGAGACGGTAGTTCGTGTGCGGATGGAGAGATTACGTCTTTTCATAAAACGAAAGCACCAAGAAGGACCGCCTCGAAAGTCACTGATATTCATGTCCCGTGCTAACGCTGTTGCCTTCATTCTAATAGAGACTGTAGAGACGCTTCTACCTGCTGCTCTCTGTTCAATAACCCACTGTTCTATTTTGTCCTCTAACTGTGGCCATCTCGCGCTGTTCCCGCGGAAACTCTGTGTGGTCTTCTTTACTTGGCACAGGTCATCGTCTTGCTTCCTCCACTTCCGTACCATTGATTCATTAATGTTGAATTCTCTCGCAGCTGCTCTATTCCCATGTTCTACTGCGTGACTGATAGCCTTCAGTTTGAAGTCCGCGTCGTAAGCGTATCTCTTGACTGGCGCCATTTTGGGGTCCTTATACACACATACTGTAATATTATGGTGAAGCACAGTATGTATTACTACGGTAGCCGTAATGCTGCAAGCGGTGCGGCTCTGTAGTTTACCAAAGTCGTACTAAAACATTTTGGCAGAGCGCCGCGTGCCACACAAAATCGCTTCGAGGTCAGTAAGCACAACCAGAATTACCGTAATTCATATATAAGGCGCTCCGGATTATAAGGCGCACTGTCGTTTTTTTGAGAAAATTAATGGCTTTTAAGTGCGCCTTATAGTGCGGAAAATACGGTATATGGTTTCTAACACACTATAAAATAGCTGTAAACACACATAAGGACATTTTAAACATTTATCTTTGTATAAAAATGATAGCTTTGACATGTGAAAACATATATGATTATCATTATTATTATTATTATTATCATTATTATTATCAACACTCCTCTTAACCAGCCAGTAGGTGCCACAAGTTTTCTGGAAATTACTTCTGCTATGAACAACCAGCCTCACCAGGCCACATTTTGGCCTTCATCATGAGTAAAGTTTGGTCTCCTTTGGAAGTGGAGCACGTACATATAAATTCCATACCTGATATGTAATGATCCACTAAAGTTAGGCACAAGATGAATAAATCCTCGCCGCCATCTTGACTGTAAGGGAGCAGTGAGGGACCGGCTGGCACCAGGTTTTGTTCCGTCTGCCACATAGCCTCATACAAAATTGAGGTGTTCTAGAGGCAGAGCGTTTTTACCTGCTTGATTTTGTGGACTTGCAGATTTTGTTGATTTGATAATTTTTCCTTGATAATCATGCTTCTACCATAAGTAAGTAGGACACATAGTTGAATTGCTTCTTTCTTTCTTTGTTGTGATTGTGTTTATTGTTGCTATTTTTGTATTTCCTATTTGTGCTGTAGTCTACAGTCAAAGTTAATACTGTTAAAAGTCCATTTGAATGACATGGATCAAAGGTTTATGGCTGTGTTTTAATGATCAAAAATACATTTATCCACAGAACTAACATGTTGGCAGAAAAATAAACATTTTTTTATCAGTGTCAGACTGTACAGTCTCTATTTTAAGGCATATCAGATGGCGTGGTGGATGCTTGTCAATAGAAATAAAAAAAACATGGCAGTGCCCCATTTGGCTGTGCCATTTCTCAAGTAGCAGCAAGGGTGGGGAGTGGAGGCAGCATGAGGCGATAGGTATTGTGTTGTTTTTTCTCTATCAGCTGCAGGTGGTAGAGATGCTGTAATAAACTTTGATTTCAGCTTTTTATTATCAACCACTGTGTTTTGTTTTACAGTCTGATAAACCTTAGTATACACAGATCTGATACTCTCTAATCTGGACTTCCTGGACTGTGCTATTTTCAGTCTGAATAAAGAGTAGGAGAGAGAGGAGTAAAAAGAGAAGGACAGGGATCAAGACAAAATGCCATTTTGACAAACTTATTATCCAGTACCTTGAGGCCTGTGTTCAGTTGGAGGACATAGCTTGTATGATGTCACACAGTACCGGTTGCAGAAGAGCTCCACCGCGTTATCACTGCTTCTGTAATCAGTCATTTCTGACACTGGTCGAGAAGCCTTGCACAGGGTGCATTGATGGGGTGTCTTGATTTTCTGCAGAATAACAGAAAAAGAAAACAGATCATCAGGGATGTTGCAGAAGAACAATTTCATCCAGCAAAACATTTTATCAGCGTCTCAGTGCCTTGCTCTGGGCTCCTTAGGTCCAGTCAATGGGAAATATTAGTGTTACAGCATACAGTGATATTTTTAAAAACAATAATGGGCTTTCATTGCACAAAGCCAAGTCTGAGCTTTTGAGTTTGGTGTTGAAGAACTTGACTGGCCTGCACAGAGCCCTGACTAACACATTCTTGGGAAGAACTGGACCACCGACTGCGCTGCAACATCAGAGCCTGACCTCTCTAATGCTCTTGTGGCTAAATGGGGGAAAATCACTGCAGCCAGGTTCTAACATCTGGAGGAAAACCCTCAAGGAAGACTGGAGGCTATTACAGCAGCAGATTAATGACCATAGTTATAGAATGACATGTTCATCAATCACATATGTATATATATGTATTTAGTGTATTTTATTAGTTAAAGGATACGGCTGGTGATAGTGTTTTGCTTATTTTCTAACATGTCCTACACACTACAGTATTAATCAGAATCAGAATCAGAAATACTTTATTGATCCCCAAGGGGAAATTGTTTTCGTTACAGGTGCTCCTTACAAGTGTAAAAAGAAGAAGATATAGTGCAAACAAGTGTAGAAAGAAGATATAGTGCAATAAAATAAAAAATAATAAGTCTAATAAGCCTGATTTCATATTTGCTCTTTTCTGTGCCGAGACGATCAGTTAATAAATTAATCACAGTGCAACAAAAGGTTAATTGTCAGTCTTAATAATCTAATAACCATTTCAGTCATTTTACTCAGCCCAGTCACCAGAGGAAAATGTTGGCAAAATACATTTCTGCACAACCTGGATACGTTACATTTGTAGGTTTAATCTGTATCATATCAGTGTTTCTAAAGTGACACAGTATATGTGCAGACTTTGTCATCTGGAGATGGAGGGCATGGTGAATTGTGTAACACCTAGGTGAGACACCTGCCAGGTGCAGACCACTGCAGACCACTGCTCGAGACCAACAAACAACAAAACTGGTTGTTTTTTAGCAAATCATTGCTGTGTCTTTCAGCAGCATTTTAGCCAACAAATACAGGTGTTTTTTAGCCACCCATCACTGTGTTTCCACTGCGGCAAGTGCCATGAAAAACAGTTGTTTTATACTGAGATGTAGATGATTTTCCAACTGGGATTGTGCACGTGGGAAATTTAAGCCAAAACATGATGATTTTCTAACCATAACCATGTGTATTTTGTGCCTAAACCAAACCACATGGCCACTACAGTGCTACTGAAACGTATCTGCTACACAGTAATGTATAAATGCAACGTATCTATGGTTTACAGAAATGTACAATGTCAACATTTATTCTGCCGATTGGCTTGATTTACCAGGTAAAAGCGTTAAATATTATCTGGTTACAGTTTCTGTGATGTGACAGCCCTGACCCTGTCAGTGTCCCACTGTCTTTTGTTTTTCTGCAGGCAGAAATGGGCGGAGCCATCAACTTGAACATTTCCACCTGGGCGTACTGAGCCTGGGTTATATAGGCTGGCTCCTCACTCTGTCTCCCTCTCTTTCGCCATCATCATCTACCCTTTTGGTTTGGTTCTTATTGGTTTTGCATTTACAACACCACACATACATCCCACATTACAAACACTACTGATTTACAGACTACAGATTATTTTATTATCTTTTCAGCGGCTGGTGATATTTTAGATGTTTGTTATTGTCAACAAATCCCATTACAAGACCAAAACTAACAATAAATGTATCCTATTAATCAATGCTTGTGTAGCCAAAGCCTACTGTAATATCTTATTCCTCTGTGCCACACACTGGCATGCTTCATTACAATGACTACAGCCAGTGCTGTTTATTTTGAGACAGCTCCACAGACTAATAATAGTGACATCTTTTTTTTATGTTGAGATATTTCTGTGACAGGCAGACAGCACTGCACATGCTCGGGGAAGTGTTTCTGTGGCATCCCCCTCTCCCCGTGTTTAATACAATTCACTTTCATTATCTCTATATTTATCATTATTAGTTTTTGTCATTTAGATTTACAACAGGGATCAGATAAGAAGTAGTTTGGGTGCTCCATTTCTCTCCACATGCCACTCCAAACACTAAAAATGTCTTGGGGTTAAGGCTTATTGTTTATATTCAGCATATTGTAGGCTAATACACTATATAATTACCCTGTAGATAGATGCAGGCATGTAGGCATGACTATACATAAGGACACTTTTTTTTTCTTTCTGCTCATCTAAGTGAGTGTACTCTGTGTTTAAAAGGGTGGGTGGACATGTTGTTGTTTTATTAAATGAAAATATTGCATGTTCACTGTAATTTGTGCTTGTCAACATTTCCAAATGAAAACATTTAAGGAAAAAGTACTGCAGCAAGGCTAAACGTTAACATCCGACCACATCCTGTCAGCTTATCGTTACCTGTTGCAGGGACAGAGATGATTCTGGCTCTGACCATGGGAACAGTGACGGGACAGCACCTCGCTTCAGCGCAGCGTAATAACTTCTCCTCCCCCCCACATAGTCCTGATGTGTGAAGTGGTCACTGCACACACGCAGGCCGAGAGCCCTGGTCATGAGCACTGTGGTAACTTTTGGATCGTACCGAGGGTTCTCGATGGCCTCCAGCCACTCGCAGCAAAGAACCGAGTCGGACGGGAAAACGTGAAATTTTTGCTGGGTAGATAATCTTGAGGTGCGGACATTTCCACAACCGGGTACAGAGCACTTCATCTCCAGATACAGACCCCGCATAAGTCGGAGAGATAGTTCGTATAGCAAAGACTCGCCCCCTTACATCAGCAGCACAGGAGTCAGTCCCACAGACGTGCACCGCCTGTCACCCGAGTCAGTCAAGTCAGCCGCTGAATCTGTTGCTTGTCTACTCCTGAAATTACGGTACAGGTGCTGCGCGCAATCAAAAAGCACTAACAGAAAAGCGAACCGCACGACTTTAAATTACGTATTACACACTATGACGTAACCTCGTCTTACGCTCCATCGCCCAGATAAAGTGCGTTCAGCCGTTCGGTCATTGCAATTTTTACGGAGCAATTTAAGGACAAAACAATCGCACAACGTTCCCTTAATGGACGTCGAAGTGAATTCTGTTCACTGCTGTAGGGACCGACACTTTGCCAGCTACGTAACTTCCGTAAATTGCTCTCTATTCCGCAGCCTCGTTGGCGCAGTAGGCAGCGCGTCAGTCTCATAATCTGAAGGTCGTGAGTTCGAGCCTCACACGGGGCACATCTTTTTAACAAACAACCAACGCCAAAAAACACATTACTTAAATAAAGAGAATATACAGTGAAGCCCGATCAAACTTGGCAACATAAAAATTCTACAAGGACCCTTTTGTATTACCTGTTGGATTGTTTGTTAATGCAGCAGCTAACAGGAATTA